>CM077206.1:10291878-10844378 GCA_039654625.1 Rhinogobio ventralis | reverse complement strand
TAATAACATATGACCTAAATTACCATTTTATACTCAAGTATTGGTCTTAACTTATTAAGGTCAGTTTTTTATTAGTATTTGTAGACAGATAAGAAATGAGAATTTTGGCAGATCATGGCGTTTCAGACTAATTAAGCCCATTTTATGGTGCTTTAACTTCTATATCACACAATATCTCACTGTAAAAACAGTAAACACAGCCTTTGCTGCAACACCATTAATTAATATCTGATTCTATCATGACATTTAGTTTGCCCTTTGCTAATTGGTCCCTTTTCAGTGACAGAATTTGAGAGGACAGTTGCTGTTTGGGTTAATAACGTGACTGTGGTGATAGGGCTCTCTTTTTGCCTAGAGCAGTGTTTCCCAACCACAATCCTGGAGGCCCACCAACACTGCACATTTTGCATGTCTCCCTAATCAAACACACCTGATTCAAATGATCATCTTATTAGTGGAGACTCCAAGACCTGAAATAGGCGTGTCAGATAAAGGAGACATGCAAAATGTGCAGTGTTGGGGGGCGTCCAGGAACGTGGTTGGGAAACACTGGCCTAGAGTTTATTTGAAGAAATGTCATTGCATACTGCAAAAAAAATTGTTGTATAGGATTTATTTTAAAATAATTTTCACTCAGAAATTGCTAGTAAATTTCACAAATAATTAAAAAGAAATGGCAAGTAACACATTAAATTAAAAGTGACATTTTAAAGTAGAAAAATTCAAATGGCATTTTCTTGTAAGACATACTAAAGAAAATTGATTTGGTAACACTTTACAATAAGAATTCATTTGTTAACAGTTGATGTATTAGTTTATTGACATGAACTAACAATGAACAATATATTCTTACAGCATTTATAAACCTTTGTTAATAAAAATGATCATGTTAGTTCACAGTGCAACTGATTTAAAAAATGTATAAGTACATGTAGACATTAACGTTAACTACGATTAATAAATGCTGTAAAAGTATTGTTCATTGTTATTTCATTTTCAGGCTAGCAATAGCAAGCTATCTTTGAAAGCATAAGATCCCATCCTCACTTCAGAGCGTCTCTAAAGCCACAAAACAATGCACACAGCAGAGTTTGCAAAGCGTTCCAAGACGAGATGGCGTTAAATTACCTCATGTCTCAAAGCACATAACATTACAGCACATAATAATGAACATAACTTAAAGAGCACTGACCTGTACCACCTGACTGCTGCAGATTCATTTCGCCATTGATAGTGTTGCCATTGAAACGCGTACATTTGAGTCACGAACCGCTCAGAGTATAATGTCAGATTTTTTTTAATCTCTTCCAAATGACAGTAGTTATGGTGTGAATGCAGCATAAGCTCGTTTTTTTGGTTCGGTTGTGGTGCTCGGTGACTGACGTCTATCTAACTCTGCATAGCATGAAACACACTGATGACGTGTGATGTCTGCGTGAGCAGGGTGTGTGGCGGGATATGGAAATACATATGTTGACAGGCAGGTAGGACATCGCAACGTTGCATTCGGACTGAATGCAATGATTGGACGAACATTTTATGGTCCTACACCATCCACAGACGATATACACTCACCTAAAGGATTATTAGGAACACCATAATAATACTGTGTTTGACCCCCTTTCGCCTTCAGAACTGCCTTAATTCTACGTGGCATTGATTCAACAAGGTGCTGAAAGCATTCTTTAGAAATGTTGGCCCATATTGATAGGATAGCATCTTGCAGTTGATGGAGATTTGTGGGATGCACATCCAGGGCACGAAGCTCCCGTTCCACCACATCCCAAAGATGCTCTATTGGGTTGAGATCTGGTGACTGTGGGGGCCATTTTAGTACAGTGAACTCATTGTCATGTTCAAGAAACCAATTTGAAATGATTGGAGCTTTGTGACATGGTGCATTATCCTGCTGGAAGTAACCATCAGAGGATGGGTACATGGTGGTCATAAAGGGATGGACATGGTCAGAAACAATGCTCAGGTAGTGCCGTGGCATTTAAACGATGCCCAATTGGCACTAAGGGGCCTAAAGTGTGCCAAGAAAACATCCCCCACACCATTACACCACCACCACCAGCCTGCACAGTGGTAACAAGGCATGATGGATCCATGTTCTCATTCTGTTTACGCCAAATTCTGACTCTACCATCTGAATGTCTCAACAGAAATCGAGACTCATCAGACCAGGCAACATTTTTCCAGTCTTCAACTGTCCAATTTTGGTGAGCTCGTGCAAATTGTAGCCTCTTTTTCCTATTTGTAGTGGAGATGAGTGGTACCCGGTGGGGTCTTCTGCTGTTGTAGCCCATCCGCCTTAAGGTTGTGTGTGTTGTGGCTTCACAAATGCTTTGCTGCATACCTCGGTTGTAACGAGTGGTTATTTCAGTCAAAGTTGCTCTTCTATCAGCTTGAATCAGTCGGCCCATTCTCCTCTGACCTCTAGCATCAACAAGGCATTTTCGCCCACAGGACTGCCGCATACTGGATGTTTTTCCCTTTTCACACCATTCTTTGTAAACTCTAGAAATAGTTGTGCGTGAAAATCCCAGTAACTGAGCAGATTGTGAAATACTCAGACCGGCCCGTCTGGCACCAACAACCATGCCACGCTCAAAATTGCTTAAATCACCTTTCTTTCCCATTCTGACATTCAGTTTGGAGTTCAGGAGATTGTCTTGACCAGGATCACACCCCTAAATGCATTGAAGCAACTGCCATGTGATTGGTTGATTAGATAATTGCATTAATGAGAAATTGAACAGGTGTTCCTAATAATCCTTTAGGTGAGTGTATATACACATAAATACATTTAGACCTAACTAAAAAAATATACCCTGACTTAACTAATGTTATCAAATGAAACCTTATTGTAAAGTGTTACCAATATTTTTAGTTTTTTACAGTGTCATGGATGCATGCAGTCAAAATAAATCTGGTTTACAGCTCACCATGCATATCAGTCCTGAAAGAAAATGGCCAGGCTGAGTTGAGTTTAGCTTGACGACTTGTAGGCATCCAGTGTAATGCTTCCCAAGGCATAATGGAGGACCATTTATTTATTATTAAATCTCCTGCAATATGCACAGTGACTCAGAGGTGAAACTATAATGAATAAATCATAGCATTACATTTTTTAATCACCTGATGTGTATAACGGTTATGCTCTGTATAGTTCTGTTGTATTGTCATTGTGTTTTGGTTTGCCTGTCTGCCTGCCTGTGTTCCTTATTAGTATCAGTTGATCTGAAAATTAAGCGTTGTCCCCGTTATGGTTGAATCACAGGACCGGATACCAGTCATTTTGAAAAAGAGATCTCTTATTTATTATTTTTATATGTCAGACATAGTAGAGACATTGAACAGTTATTGTCTCATGCCAGCTGTATGCGTTTCTCCATTCCTCCACCCCTTTCCCTTGCTCCATCCTCCCTCTGTCTTAATATCTGCTGTCTTCTTCTTCTCTTCTCATCAGGCAGTACACTCAATTTGGATGTTATATACTACTAACAGGAACTCATTAGGAAGAGATTTCCTTAGAAGGTAGAGAAACATGTGTCCTATGTTTAAAATAGAGACTTCATGCTTACACATGGCACAATCCACTTCCCATATAAAGAATACTGTACATCAGTTGATGTACATCATGAAACAAATAGATCAGCAGAAAACGTATGCTACTGTATGCATCAGTAGAAACATATGTTACATGTACACACATTCCTGTACCATATATAGCTCATTTCATGTCTCTCCTTGGGACACATATACAGACACACCCTGACTTTACAAAACACATTATACAAATAATTATGAACAATCTTCAGTATCTATAGTGAGTCATGACTTACATACCCGTTCCATGTTCTGTTGATTATCCTCCCTATATATATATATATATATATATATATACATATACATATATATATATATATATATATATATATATATATATATATATATATATATATATATATATATATATATATACACACACAGTACTGTGCAAAAGTCTTAGGCTCGCTAGTATTTTTACACACAAAAAGTGGGTTTAAACCAGTTATTTATATCTTTTGCTGTAGTGTGTCAGTAGGAAATATCAGTTTACATTTATAAACTAATTGCCATTAATTTTAATAATCCAGTGAGATTTTTGTATGCATAAAGAGTCTGACAATAGTCTCTATGCTCCACATGGAGATCTGATCTCATCTTCATTGAGTCTGTCTGTGATTACATGAAGAAACATAAAAAACTGAGATGGACTAAATCCAGAAGAACTGTGGCAATGTCTCCAAGACACTTGAAGAAACCTTCCTGCAAAACTACATGAATAGGTATAGGAATAGATGCAGGTGACAAAAGCCGTTTTAAACGCAAAGGGTGGTCACCCCAAATATCGATTTGATTCAGTTAATAGAAGTTAATTCATAAATAAGAGCTATTTATGTTATTATTTTTGACAGCATTCTCACTTTAAAGCATTCTGACAAGTGCCTAAACTTTTCACAGTACTGTAGTTTTGCAGGTAGGTTTCCTCAAGTGTCTGGGAGACGTTGCCTTAGTTTTTCTGTTTCTTCATGTAATCACAGACAGATTCGATGGCGGTGAGATCAGACCGGCTGCTATCAGACTTCTTGTGCATAAAAAAAACACTGGATTATTACAGTTAATTGCAAAATGAATGTTTGGAAATGTAAACTGATATTTCCTACTGACACACTACAGTAAAAGATATAAATAACTGGCTTAAAAACATTTTTCGTGCGAAAATACCAATGTGCCTAAGACTTTTGCACAGTACTATATATATATATATATATATATATATATATATATATATATATATATATATATATATATATATACCTTCAGTTCATTCAGTTCTTGGTTTGGTGTCTTTTATGTTTAAGTGTGGTAAGACTTGTTATTTCTCCTGTAGTGTTCCTGAGTGATTGTTTAGTTTATTAAAGATTTTACGTTTACACAACAATGATGTACTAAAAACAGAAAAGTTTTTCCTTTGTGTTTTTCACGTACAGGTGACAACGTTGTCAAAATGAACCCCGTTCACACGGATCCGTAAAAACTATTAAAAATGCTGTATTATGCTGTCTGGTCAGTAGATGGCAATGTCATTTTGTAAAGAAAAACAACGCGCCTATAGACTGAACACGTAATGCACACGCTGTCACCGTTTTCACAAATTCTTGTTTTTGTAGTTTAAGCTGAGACGATAACGGTATAGTTTTCAAAAACTTGCACTTTGAAACTGTTTTTAAAAGTTTGCGTTTTCAGACCCCGGCCCAAAACATGGTTGTCATGTAAACGGATGGCCAAGTCCCTTTAAGACAAGTCACTCGGTGGCCATCTTTAAAATGCCTCTCAGGCTTGCAAGTGCAGCTCCTATCTCTTTGAATGGGGAAACATAAAATTCTCCAAAACAGTTT
Source organism: Rhinogobio ventralis (assembly GCA_039654625.1). Taxonomy (NCBI): domain Eukaryota; kingdom Metazoa; phylum Chordata; class Actinopteri; order Cypriniformes; family Gobionidae; genus Rhinogobio; species Rhinogobio ventralis. The sequence goes on along the minus strand of CM077206.1, from coordinate 10,838,931 downwards.
GCCAAGCTTACGATTTAATTTCATATTTGAAATCACCATTGAAATCTGACAACAACTGTCACATACATTTGGTTTCTGAATGCTTGAATCATGACAAAAAAAACAGTTTTCAGCCTGGACAAAGCTAATGCGCTCAGAACACTGCCTGTTTCTATAGCAATCGGAGCTTCTAACTAGAAGGAGGGGCTTATTCGCCATATTGGGTGTTGCACTTTCTCCCATTCATAAGTAACCAGAGTGCACCGTCTTCCTATATAAAGTCTTTCCCAAACGCATAAAAAAAGTTTTCTATTTTTAGTTGGAAACGGTGTTGTGAGTCTCTTGTGCCATGTGTGTTGTAAAGCCACACTGATACTTGTCTTGTTTGAGCAACTTCCATTTGACAGATGTTCATCATCTTCTGTAACTAGGCTAACATAGTACCTGGGGAATTTTAGGAGCCAGCAAAAGTCCTGCTGACTTAGCCTTAACTAGGTTAACACTGCGTCCAGAGCGAGGACGCTGTCAATGAGTCACACATGAGAGCTGTTAAATAGGTTACTCAAGGAAACCTCTTTCCATCATGGGCTCAAATTGGTTAATTTACAGAGCTGTGACAGCAGGGTTACCTGAATTCCAGCTATATCAACTTAAATAGCTCAACTCAACATTGAAACATACAGTTGCAACATTTTACAGTTATGTTTGCACTTCTTCAATTGGAGACCAAATGGATTGTACAGAAAATAACAAATAGGGCACTTGCTGCTGAACACATAGCATGCATGAGTTCTCTGGGTTTCTCTTTCCCTGAGAGACCTGCTCCCAAACAGATGGAAGACTTTTCTTTCAGATGCTCATCATATCAGATCACTGAAAACGTAATGGTTTTTACAAACAGCAACAGTCCCAAATATATGAAACCTTGTTTCTGCCACAAAGTAAAAAATAAAAAAGGTAATTGCTACTATTTATCTCACAATTTTGACTCTCACAATTCCAAGTTTATCTCTTGCTTTTCCCATTTTATAACGTTATGCAAGTTATAAAGTCTGAATTGAGAGCTATAAACTCACAATTGCGTTAGAAAAATAATTGTAAGACAAAAAGTCGCAATTAGCTTTTTTTTTTTCGTGGCGGAACTAATATTCCATAAAAATATCTCAGCCTAGACAGGAAGGGAACGTGACATTCTCACCTCTCTCTATTTAAAAACATTAGATTGATTACATTATTGCAGGGTGACATTGAACAAGCACACTGAACTGTAGCTTACCTCGTTTACTAATTGTAAATTAATCCAAATGACGTGTTAACAGAATAGATCAGGGCTTTATTTTAATTTTGGAACTCACCATATATCAGCCCGGAAAGCAATTAGCCAGGCTGAGTTGAGTTTAAATATGATGAGTTGTAGACATCTAATTGACAGATTAAGGAAAGGTATAATTGGTGCACAAACTTACAGTCTGCCGTTGCAGCACTTTCATGACTTCAGAATATGTGAGCAACATCCAGTGAGGTGGTGAGATAAGGGTTAACTGTGCCAGCAATCAGGGCTTCTGCTGGTGTTCCGGAGCCAGCGTTGCCCCTGGTTTTCCTCTAGATCGATGGGCTCTGCGACAGGCCTTGGCATCTGGCCCCAGTCTAGGTGGCCGGAGAGAATCTCTACTGGATGAGTGAGGGAGAGGGAGACATTTCTGAGCACAGGAGAAGAAACACTTTGTAATGCAGAGAAAGGGAGGAAAACATTGTTAAGACGTTGGCACAGAAAGAATGAGTGAGAGAATGGAGAGTAAGGCTGTAGAAAGGGGCACAGGTTGAAAGCGCATCTTTTTTTATACTTGCCAAATAGAAAGAGATACTGTAGATAGAGAAGTAGATATGAGGTACAGCCACAGATGCATGGATAATTCATGAATATGCTACAGAGGAACAGTGAGGAGATGTGAAAAAGCAACGGAGACAAGGTCAGTGGGAAGCGGGTTACTGAGGTCAGGTTGACCACATATTGTATACATTTGTAGGCTTTTATGGATGATTTTAAAGTTAATCATTTGAAAATACAAGGTTTTATTTAGGGCTGCACGTTATATTGAAATATCGCAAATGTACATATTGCAAGGGCTTGCGATAACTGCATGATTTTAATACTCCAAAAGATTACATAACAAGGAATTTAGTCAGACACAGACAAGAGAGTAGACTGGCACTAGACACTACTGTTAAATAAGTGTGACATGCTAAGCGAAGTACTCACGCGCACAGAAAGAAAGACACCTCTCAGGCAGAGCGTGATCTCGAATTCAGTTCTCTTCCACAGTTTATATGGGCAAATACTCACAAAATTATGTCAAAATGCCCGTCTTGGTGAGTATTCACGTAGCAGTTATGTCTTAAGTGGACGAAACAGTTGAAAATAATGTATTGGATCTGTGCAGCTCTTAAAATGAGAGCAGCGTAATAAACCTGCTTCCGTCTGTGTGCTTAATGTTAATCAAACAACAAAAGACAAAGAAAATCACTCACTGCGCTTAACTGAATAACTTTTGTAGCTATAATAAGAATCAGTATATTACTGTGTGTCGTTACCTGGATGATCCATAGTTGTTTTTTTGTTTTGTGATGGTTGTTCCTGAGTCCCTTGTTTGTCCTGAGCATTGAAACTGCCCAAAATCTTCTGCATACTTGAACCCTTTCCAGCAGTAGAAGTGCATCACAATTATTTGCTGGTAATACATCACATCTCTCATGCCATTTTACATTGGATCTGAAACAGCATGTACAGGTCAATTGAGGGACTTAAACACTACTATTTAAAAAGGTTCAAACATTCACTGATACTCCAGAAGGTAACACGATGCATTAAGAGCCAGGGGTGAAAACTTTTTGAATATTAAGATCAAGGTAAATTGTACTTCATTTGTCTTCCAGGAAACAAAAATGGACATGTTCAATAGTTCAATAGTTTTCACACCCCATTTGAAAAGATGGATCTCAAAATCATACAGTCACTGCTGGAAAGGGTTCAAATATGCAAAAGATGCTGGGAAACTGAAGAATTTTCGGGATCTGGAGGATTTTTCTGAAGAACACTGGGCAGGTTAACTGCTCAGGACAAACAAGGGACTCATGAACAACCATAACAAAACAAAAAAACAGCCAGCCTGTGGATCACCCAGGTAACAACACAGAGTATTAAGAATCAAGGGTACATAAACTTTTGAACAGGGCCATTTTTATAAATTCAGCTATTTTTTTGTCTTGAGAACTATATGTAAACATCTTTTATGTAGAATATCTTATACAGGACAGTACTAAATTAAAAATAACATTTTGTACGATTTTTCACAGATTCTGCAGGTTCACAAACTTTCAAGCAGCACTGTATATATATATATATATATATATATATATATATATATATATATATATATATATATATATATATATATATATATATATATATATAAAATAATCAAAGTCAATATTCCTGAATAGGAGCTTACTTGCACACATACTGCGTTTTAGAGCCTGAAGCAGGGATGGGGTGCTGAGTCAGACACTTGGGCAGCTGCAGCTGTTAAGAGCTCCCACAGCACACAAACACAAATTTCTGGTGAGGCAGTGTACGCGAGAATAAGACATAGTGACTGTACCGTCCATTGCTGCTGTGACAAACAGATCTGTCCTGTTCAACTGTTTTGAACTCCTATGATCTGTTTGCTTCTTCTTTGTGACTCTGATTTAGATGGTAAGATTGAGGACTACAGTATTATTCCTAGGCCTTTGAGATCTATGAGGACTGTTTTCTACAGCAGTGTGGCTTATCATGGTTGATCATAATAGACCAGCTTCTGCGGGCTGGACGCAGAAGACCTGACTGGTGGCATCCCCTGTGGATAGCTGTAGTCGGGTTTGTCAAGAGAGGCATGATGTAGGGTTAACAGTTGCTCAAGGGGGCATGTAAACTCATTGCTCTTGGCACAAACACAATTCATGGGTACGGATTGCTTTGCTGTATGCTGTTAAATGATCCAGTGCCTCCTCAGGGCAATGTCCCATTTAACATGGACATGAAATATATTCTCAGAGTTAAAAGAAAGAAAGTGTTTGCAAGGGATATTTAATTTCTGTCAAAAGAGATGGCATGAAATGTTTTTGTTTATGTTAGAATATTATAAATTTGGGTTTTTTAGATGAGAACTTAACCATTTTCATCTATGCCCAAGATAATTGTGACATTAAGTTAATCAGGCAGAAACTTATAAACAATAGCAGCTAAGGTTATATCTAGTTCTACTTTCATGTTTGGTGCACAAGGCTAAATTAATTTTCCCTTGAGAGGGTATAAAATAAGACGAAACTGAAAAAGAGTGAAATAAAAACAAGAGCCAATATATTCTGAGAGTCAGAATGGGAAATAAACATGACTAAAGCTGAAGGCTACATAAAATGAATTTGAGACTTGAATTTGATTAGAGATGTTGGCATCTTTTACTTGTTTTTCCGTCATTTAGTTGGTTTAAGGGTCCAATCCTGGGGTGTCTTGGGGCATACTAGAAACTTCCAGGCTGGTGTATTGAGACAAGTTGGAGCTAAACTGGACAGTGGCCCTCCAGGACCGAATTTGGACACCCCTTGTTTAAAGGTATACAACAAATTTAAATTCTGTCTTCATTTACTCACCCTTAAGTTGTTCCAAACCTGTATGAACACAAAGGAAGATATTTGGAAGAATGTTTGTAACCAAGCAGATCTCGGCAGCCATTGACTACCATAGTTTCTTCCCCCCACTATGGTAGTCGATGCTTGGTTACAAACATTCTTCCAAATATCTTTCTTTGTATTCAGCAGAACAAAGAAATGTATACAGGTTTGGAACAACTTGAGTGTGACTACATGATGACAGAACTTTCATTTTTGGGTGAACTATCTCTTTAAGGTTTTGGGTTAAAGGTAGAGTAGGCCATTTTCAGAGAGGCTAGCAATAGCGAGCTAGCTTTGAAAGCATGAGATCCGACCCTCCCTTCAGAGAATCTCCAAAGCTACGCATCCTTCGAAACACATGAACGCGTAGCAGGGAGCCAACAAAAGTGCCACGAGAGACACCGTTAAACTACCTCATGCCTCAAAGCACATAACATTACAATAATAATGAACATAAACAACTTAAAGAGCACTGACCTGTACCACTTGACTGCTGCAGATTAATTTCAGCGTTGATGGTGTTGCCATTGAAACTCGAGTCATGAACTGGTCCGTGTTTAACGTCACGGGTCTCCATCTCTTCCAAATTAAAGTATTTATTGCGTGAACGCAGCATAAGCTTGTTGTTTTGTTTCAGGAGGAACTGTAAAAGGTGGCTGCTGTTTTGGTGCTCTGTAGCTTGGTGTTTTGGTGCGCTGATGATGTATGATGTCTGCGCGAACAGGGTGCATGGAGGTATGAAAATACATACGTTAACAGGCAGGAAGGACATTGTATCGTTGCATTAGGACCGAATGCAATGATTGGACGAACATTTTATGGTCCTACCCCTTTCCACAGATTATATATACATATAAATACATTTAGACCACTTAACTTAGTGATTGCTATTAGGATGTGAAGAGCATAATAAAAATGTTTCTGGAACAAATCACCTACACTGCCTTGAAGCGTTTTTTGTGATTAGTATGACTGTGATGCGAAACTAAGACTAACCTAAGGCACTTTGGATAAAAACAGTTTCATTTTACAAAACATCTTCGAATTAAGTTCAGTACTGTGAACTCTGTAAATTACTATCATGACCTCAGATTTAATTATTTATCTGAAGAATGTCTTTGTGATTGACGTACACTGGCACTAACAGCATGACGCCCCATTTATTATTAGGCCACATTCCCAGGAATTAAATGCTATTCCTCTTGCAGTTATAGTTTCAAAATGTCGACTGAACAAAGGCTTCTGAAAACACATTCCACTGACACCAGATCACCCTGGAAAAAAAAAATTCTAAATCATAAATTTAGACTACATTTTTAAATGGAAAAAAAAAGACACGGTAATCATACTTTTTTTTCCCAAGAGAGGTCTAACAAGCCATAATGTATCCAGCTTTAAAAGGGTTTAATCCATTAAACATGAAATTAGATTAAGCCTTAGGGCCAAGCCGTTGAAAATGACTATTTTATGATTAGATTAATCCTCAGCCGGGAGAGAGTGCACGTTTTGTCAGTACGTTAACCCTAGAGTCACTGGGGACGCAGGCATCGTTTTTCCTCCCTGCTTCCAATCTGATCATAGATAGCACAAAATTGGAGCGTCGACTGTTGAATATGTGAGAACAACCTGTCCAGCCGTGAGTCGGAGAGAATGCAAGCCCACCCAGTATGTGAATGCTCTTTCAATTACATTTCCATTGCAGCCAGCTGTGAGGTTTCGTTGCCATGGCAACTCAGACACCCACTCTACAGTGTTCGGCTCACCCTTGCTGATCAGGCACATTGGTCAAGACTCACTAAAAACGACTGAACAACAAAAGAGAGAGGGAAAGAAAGGGTAAGCTAAGGTCAGTGGATGTTTTGTGTGTAATACCTGTATCAGAGGTTGAAAAAGGATAAATGGAAAATGTTATATTTTGTGTTCTCTGCCCGAATTTATCCTTGAGAACGTATTACAAGCATGTGTCAGTATATGTGTGGAGTCAAGAATATGTGTTAATATGTTGAGCACAACTGTGAAAGCAACAGCCTATCTGTAGTTAATGTTTAGATGTGCTGACCAAAAGAGAAACATAATGGTTACATATCTCAGCTGCCTGTTGTTGAGTCTGTTGTGAGTCTAGCAACGTGTGCTGATGGCTTTATAAATGAGAAGACTGTCATTTTGAGATATTGGATGGGGGTAAGGAGAATGTGATGCTTGGTGAGAAAATGAAGCTTGAATTGAATAGACTGGGAGCATAATTCTGCTTTAAGAGGATTTTGCATTTCATTTGAGATTTTATATCCTAAGCTATATGGTGTACTGACTTTCATACTTTTTTAGACAGTGCTATAGAAGTGCATCACATTCATTTGCTGGTCATAAAACTCTCATGCCGTTTTTACATTGGATCTGAAACATAGAGGCAGCATAAATTAATTTAAACAAATTACAATCAATGCAATGGAATTAATGTAGAACATTATAAATATAGACAAATGATTAATGAAAATCTGAAATTATAAATAAACCATTAGCCAATTATGATTAGCTACAATTTTCAGTAACCACAAAAGTTTAAAAGTTAGTTTGTTAAAAGTTTTTAGCAGGCTACTGTCATTATTTGTCATGTTATGATAGGTACATTTACATATCCGAACTATATTTTAAAAATTGTTAATAATTTGTTTAGTTAACAACTAAAACACAAACCCCAGAACATTACTGACACAATTATTTAGAAAAAGTCGAATGTCAATGAATAATCGCAGACTACACTCATCCACTCACTGGCAACTACATTTTAATTTTTGTTTATTTGTACATAAACTAAAGGAGTTCGAAATCGAAAAGATAGGCTAAATGGAACAAAAATTGTGTGAGAGCATATAAAAGTAAAAACCTGTGCGCGTTCACGGCTTTCAGAACCTACCTGATCGCGCTCCCGTCCCATCACCTGATTACTGTGGCAATTAAGGCCTAATCAGCGGCATGAAGGTTGTAGAAGAAATAAACATTATTATTAAACTGGAATTGCTGTAGCAGCATTAAATGACTGTATGCAGCCTCTTTTGCGGTTTCTATATTTTAAAAATCGTTAGTATAATTTGTTTTGTAACTCGAAGCACAACCAACTGCCCCAGAACATTGCTGACAGAATGCCATCAATCGCACACTGCACTCATCTACTCACTAACGACTACATTGTACATAAACTAAAGGAGTTCGAAATCGAAAAGATAAATGGAACAAAAAGTTTGCGTTCGCCCACATAATAAAAGTCGAAACTTGGGCGCGTTCACGCCTTTCAGAACGTCAAACCCGATCGCGCTCCCGTCGCATCACCTGATAACTGGTAAGTAATCATCAGCAGCATGAAGGCTGTAGCAGAAATAAACAACTGGAATTGCTGTACCAGCATTAAATGAATGTGCATGCCGTTTCTTTCGCTGTTTTTCTCTTCGTACTGTGGGCGTCTAAAAAGAAGTAGCGGGTTTAAGGATGAGAACGTCTCAATCAAAGAAGTAGTCATTTACTGCTGCCGGAGAAAATGAAATCTGAAATTCATTTTTCTAATTGGAGTGGAAGGGGAGAGCATTATGTGATCTCGAGCGGCTCACCCACGCATGCAATCACAATCACGTGATTTTATCTGCAGCCACAGTGAAAGCAGCACGAGCCACCTGTTTGTTTGATATAGCCTAGGCTATGTCAATATATTCTTCTAAATCCACGATTGAACTGTTGGCAACAAACTGATGTGTTTTTGTGATTGCAGTGAAGTTCATGTCCTTCTATGGTGCCTGAACTGGTGTCTTTGCTCCACATATTCAGCTCTGGTAATTTAGCTCAGCAGATGTTCTACAGAGAATATTCAACAGAAATCAACGGTCACAAGAGAGCCCCAAAGATAGAAACACTTCAACTGTGGTCCCTTCACAAAATTTGTGTGAGGGACAGATATCGGTGAAGATGATGAAAATGAAAAGTCAGTGAACAAGAGTGGGGCAAAGAAGGATTGGAAAATAAAATATGAGATGGAGGGAGCAACAGCTTTTGATGCATTAGGACAGCTAATGCTTATTTATATTACTATGCTTTTTTTTCTTTTTTCGCATACCCATAGTGGCATAAAACATCTGAGACGTTGGATAGAAAAGTTAACATGAATTGAGTGGCATAATTTCTTAGTATTTGGTTTGTCTCCCTTTTGCTTTAATGACAGCAGCTTTTGATCTAATCTTGTGATTCAATGGAAACATTAAAATGGTTTACTTCATATGGTCAGAAATTAGCTTATTTGATTGGTGACCTTAGGAATAGTGCAGAATCTTACATTTTTTGTATTAATTTAGTCCTTTTTCCATAGTTTTATGTTTTTCGAAAACCTTTCAGTGTGTCTCAGGCTTTAGAATCCCCCTGTACATTTGTAATCGTGGTGTGTTGAAACACCATAACATACATGAAATGTTTTTCAAAACACTGCTTTATTTTTCTGTGTACATTTCAAAGTCATGGGCTATTGTTGAATTTGTATTAAATGTGGAAAAAATGTCTCTGGAGCGAAACACATTTTGGCATGTAACTGTGTGAAATATATATATTTTATTTAATTATGCTTGCCAATAATCTGTGCTTTTTTGGCAGTTTTCTGAAAATTTGATTATGAAAATCTGTCTTAGAATTTGTGCAACTAAAAAAAAATCTACATGGCTAATAATAATATTATTGCATCCATGTCTTGATATGGTAGTAAGTAATTCTGCACTTGTCCATCTGTCTGTCACCCTGTAGTTTGGAAGGTCACCCTGATTCAAGAAGAGCAGCTGAAGACACCAGCAGCTGGATTCAACTATGATCCTGGTGCGCTGCTCCCGCGCGGACTGACAGGTCCGTTTTTTTGGCAGCAAACTGGCAGAGAGAAAGAGAGCTCACACAGGTGGGCCAGCAGCATCCCAGAGATTATAGATTTGGAGATTACAGTACAACAGCAGGTCAGAGCACATTGCCTTGTTGAAATCCGAGTTCTCCACCTCACCAATTCTGTTAAGAGCTGTCATTGTGAAATTGGCAGGCGTATCCTGTGACACAACACACATTCGCATGCACTCGACTGCTCACATCCTCTAGCCGCTAAACAAATGCAGTGTTAAAAGAAAATCTGAAGGAGTGATGCCATTATTTGTTTGCATTTTTCTATAATCCAGCTCCTTGGCACTCAAATCCCTTTTTTGTGCCTAAACCGTTAGATTCTTTTAATCATCTTTGTTGCCATATTTTCCTCCCATTTTTTTATTTGGTTAATTTTTATTATCCACTGACCTGGAGAGAGTCAAAGTGCTCATCTTATCAAACGATGATGTAGAATGTCCTAAAGTACTAAACTGGAATGTTCAAACCCCATTGCTGTTTTTCAGACGGTGAAGCCGTTGGGACTGGAGAGCAGCAGAGAGATCAGTTCCTCAGAGTTGAATCTGCAAGCTGCTTTTATTGAAGACACCATTAAGACCAAGGAGACAAGTGCGGTGGGATGTCTCTGCACTTAAAGTAACTCACAGGATACGTAACTCACAGGATACGCAACTACAGTGAAATGAATGAGACGGAAAGAGTTTAGAGAGTGTTGTATAATGTAAAGCTACTCAAGATGTCTGCAAAAGAGCTTTATTACAAGTCTGTGAGAAAACTCCAACCGTTTCCTCCTCTGGCTGTGAAGTTCAGCACGGTGGCTCGGTAGACGGAGCATACGGACGCAGACAAACCAGATTACAGTGACAAACTTGGACTCATAGAGGACTGTAATGGAACAGACACGGATGACAGCCTAGCTTGTCTGGCACTGAGATGTCAAAACCACAGAGTGGGCTATTCTTCCAGCTGTCACTGCAAGGAGAATAGAGCAGATCACACACACGCCTACAAGCAGACTGATTTTTAGAGGCGAAAGACTGGTGTGTGTTTGAACCGTGGCAGTTCAGAAGCGTGAAAGAGAGAGCTGGAGGAGATCCCATAGTGTAGGGGGAAGAGAGCGAAAATAAAGAGCGGTAAAAGGCTCCACGGCAGCAGTGACACATTGAAAGAGAAGACTGACAGACGGGAGATCAGCAGCGGTAGTTCACAGGCGAACAGTTTTGTGAGATTCACACACTTTTGGGTTTAAGGCCTGTGTCGCTCAGTACGCAGAGTAGTACTGAGTCCAGGTTTGGCACGGTGGCAGGGGCTGGTTCATGGCAGTGGGGCGGGCGCATGCCGTCTGTGCCTCCACAGAGAGAGGGACGCTTGGGTTTTGGCTGGGGTTGGGGATGGGCCGCATGGGCACGAACTCAGAGGATGGGCGAGCTGAGGCCCTGGGCACCTGTCGGAGCTGTGGCGGCTGGAGAACGTGGGGGAATGCGATGCTCCCTGCGCTTCTGTGTGGTCTTGGGATCCCTGGCCCTCTTGTTCCTCACCTCGCTCTTCTTCTCCTTCTCCCTGAGAGGAGGAACCGGCCTGCCTTACTTGGAACCCCCGGGATGGGAAGAGTCGCACAGGGTTAAGCTAGTGCCCAGCTATGCTGGTTCCCACCGGGTGATCCCAGCTGAGAGCGCTCAGCAGAAGACATGTGCCTGCTCTCGGTGCGTGGGCGACCCAGGCGTTTCCGATTGGTTTGATGAGAACTATGACCCGGACATCTCGCCTGTGTGGATTCGGGACAACATCCAGCTGCCTTCAGACGTGTACTACTGGTGGGTGGTAAGTGATCTTACAGTTACTCATTTGCTGCTTTTAGCATTATGAATCCATTCCCTTGACATGGTTAGACTTTGTTGTGGTTCGATTTTGTGAAATGCTTTTGACCTCATGCATTAAGTAAATGGTGAAAACAAAATGAAATGACTGCAAAACCATTGCATGTAAACTCCCACTGTCCTTAATTAAAAGAGACCTCATTTTATTGTGCTTCTTTCCTTCAAATGAGAGATGTTGGTGTTCTGCAATTGTGCTTATGCATCATGTTTAAGCAACACAAAGCCAAGAGAACATGAGTAACGTCTGAAAAAAGTGTGTCAGCTAAAAATGTTAGTCTGTAATACTTGCGCGGGGTATATTAAAAGCAGGGACTGCATTAAGCAAAAGAAGCAGAAAGATTTGGGGATGAGGGTTGGGAAAATGCTTGCATTTAAGGAAAATACAGAATTTTGCATGTCAAAAAACATGCCATCGCAATGCTGTTTGCTTACTGGTTAAAAAATGTAAATGATTGTTAATTGTTTTGTCTATTTTGGACTTTATTGAACTTTAGAAAATGTCTAATCAGAAAAATGTATTTTACATATCAGAGTACCCTAGTGAAAAATAAATATACCAAATATATTTGAAATACATTTATTTTAATGCAAAGTATGCTACAAATACATTTACATATTTATGTACTTAATATAAATACCCTGCAATTGTACTTTTGGTATACTAAATTGATATACTTAAAGTCTGCTAAATTGGAACAACTAATTTTGTAATTTAGTGTATTTGATTGTGCTAAAATGGAACTATTGCAGGTATACTTAGGTCCACTTTAAATATCTTACATTTAGAGACTGATATTATACAGTGATCATACTATCTTCACTAATAGTGATATTGAAACATATTTTAGGCTTAATATTATGTGAATTTTGCAATAAAGTACTCCAAATAAAGTTGATATAAAAAAATGTATATCAGTAAGTGATAAAAGTGATATGTCAATAAATGTTAATGAATTTGTATTTTGGTATAGGTTTTTTCACTAGGGTATAATACATAATTACTCAAAATTAACTTATGTTGGAATAATGAAATTAGTCAAAGTTTTTGAATTGCAATTAATTAAATTCCTCTTCCTGTTATTCCAATTCAAACTGCAATTCTGCATCCTGTGGTGTGAGACTAATTCAAATAAAATTTTGAATTACTATACTACTATACATTCAAAGATGCACATATTACTTAAATGAATATATACACTACTGGTAAAAATGTTGGAGTTGGTAGGATTCCTTTTAAAATGTTTTTGAAATAAGTCTTTATTATTCACCAAGGATGGATTTATTTGATCACAAATACAGTAAACAATCTGTTGAGTCTCATATTAAACACAATGGCTCCCATCATGTGGATGGGCACAGAGTAAAATCAGTGGCTGGCATCTGTATCCAGAGAACATCTACCAAGAATTATTAGGTGCAATGGAGACCTGATAAACTCTGCCAACTATCGGCAGCAGGGACAGTGAGGAGGAGAAAGGAGGGAGAGAAAACGGGGAAAGAGACAGAAGGGCAAGGAAGCCATGTCATGAAGGGATGTCAGTAAAATACAAATGGAAAGATTTTAGGTCTGGTCTTGAACGCGTCCCACCACCCCCTATCACTGCAGAGGGCTTCAGTGGCTAATTGGCTGCCTGGATGTTTATTTTAGTATGCATGTGTGCACAGACAGGTGTGCAGATGGTTTGAAGTTAAAAGATAACTGCCCAACCTTATGTCAGTTTCTTTCTTTCTTCCTCTCTCCCTCCCTTCTCTTCCCTTTGGGCCCTGTACAGATGTTGCAGCCTCAATTCAAACCCCACAACATCCAGCAAGTTCTACAGAGGTTGTTCCAGGTCATTCCAGGCCGTTCCCCATACGGTTCATGGGACCCTGCCCGCTGTCTGCGCTGTGCCGTGGTGGGGAATTCAGGCAACCTCCGCGGGGCAGGTTACGGTCCAATGATTGATGGCCACGACTTCATCATGAGGTGAGTCTTGAAATGCCACTGGAAAAAAAAAATAGTGAAAGAAAACAGTCTTTCGAAAATGGATTTTAAATACATATTCAAGATTATGATTGGGTTTTGAAACAAGATATAAAAATGTAATTTGTGCCCTTGTATTCAGAATGAGTTTGTCCACAGTGTTTCCACAGTGTTTACATTATTACTACTTACTATAGAGGATTTATTATAATAATTTAACATTGAAAGAATTACATCACCTTTTAAAGGCCCACTGAAGTGCCTTAACACGGATCATTATTCAATGTGTTGACGTAATTTCCACTGAAACAGGAAGACATGGCAGGGCATATCGAACAGCTCCTCCCCTTTTTAAAATAGCCAATAGTGTTTTGTTTATATCACAGCTAGGCCAGAGCAGTTGAGCTCGTTAAAGTTTCCTCCTAATCATTAAGCGTTTCTCTTCCGATTCTCCTCCATATCGCTTTAAAATATAGTATTCTGTGCAGAATTCAAATGGGCCCGATACATTTTCTAGTATGCATATGATCCGATCTGTGCTATCGTGTCTCTGGACCGGAGCAGACTGTGTGCGCACTGCGGTGGTCAGGGCCGCATTAAGACTATAAGGGGACTCTGGGCTTTACCTCTTGAGGGGCCCTTCATCCACCAGAAATGCTAACAACTAGAGCTACATGATTAATCATTAAAAGATTGTGATCTAATTTTCAAAAACTCACGCGATTCCTAAACCTGAGCTAGAGCGCGTCTCATAAATGAACCGTATAGGATACTTCCCTCACAGACATGAGAAATATGTCTATAGAAAGCCTGAAATATACTTTTAAACGAAACAATTCAAAACGAAAAGAAATGGGCTACTCTCCGATTATGTGATCTGTATGACGTGCATTTCTCTCTATAGGCACGTCCACTACGAAGATGGCGAGTCAGCATCATCAACTTGATCTTTTCAGCCGAAACTGACACAGAAAACACTAGTTTATTAATAAACAATTAAAATGTCTCCTTGCTATTTTTTAAAATATTAATAATAATTACTTTTGCCCATTATTTGTGGCAAGCTTTATGCGTGCGCTTGAGTGCGAAATAGGTTAATAGGCTATATTACATTATGGGTTAGAATTCTCTCCAGTATAATTAAATTAATATAAATGTGTACTTCGTCGACTAATGACTTAAATGAACTACTAGTCGACTAGAAAAAAAAACTTTGGGGCAGCCCTACTTATTTCACACATTTTCGAACCAGCATCACACAGGACATTCTGGTTTGAGCAAGCGCTCATGTCTTAAACCAGACGCTAATTTGCGCTGCTCTTGGTAGATTGTGTTGGTCATTATGGAAATGATCCGGCTGCGTCTGTGTTGTTTAATGTGCGCGTCGTCGGTAGATCACGCGCAGAACTTTCCACTCCTATCAGCACTTTTATGGGATTGCCTTTTCACGCTAATTTGTCCTGTTTAGTAAATCTGGCCCTAAATGTGTTTAGTTTTATGATAATATTATTCACACAGACCTATTAAAGTGTGGCAATAAATTAAATGTAACAACAAAAACAATAATTATAATAATACAGTTATTTGAGGCAAGTAAATGGCAGAATATGGTAATGTAGCTAATATAGGCTAAAAATATTAGTAAATAGACTATCATAATCCCTGAGTAGTGGTCAAAGTGAAGCATTCGTGACTGGAAAGGGCTTCATTTTTCGTCGATGTTTCTCTGAAAACAATACGCGCCCCGGGACAAAGCCGCTCAGTGACTCGAAGCATCCATCTACACAAGCACAACAAAGTGCACAGTTACATGCATCGGATTGATAACATTCTGCCATCTACTGGAAAACAAACACTTAAAATAACATGAACTTTCAACTAAAGTCACTAGATTTCGCACATACAACGACATCATTCTAATTAATTTACTTGTTTTATTATAAAAGATATGTTATGTTAATCATAACTGCAGATGGTGCTGTTATTTTTAAACTATATAGCTTTTTATATGGATACATAGTCCTATTCAAAAAACAACAAATATGACCAGTGAAAAAAGTATGAAAGCGTCTGATCTGATCGTATCAATATGGATATGTTGATTCAGCACTCCAGTCAAGTCACGTTTATTTATACCACTTTATACAATATATTATAACCTATTGCTTTAAAGCCACAAATATCATAACTATCTATAGGCCTACTGTAATTAAAATATGTATTCAGGAAATTTATTAAAAACAGAAAGACATATCGTTTCATCCTTATACTCAAAGGCCGCGGAAACAGGCTAGTGGATTCATTACCTACGTAAATCCATTCCCGGATTGGTTTGCTTCTTATTTATTAAATATACAAGCAATTGGTTGATGAAACATTGATTAAAATTAAAATACAATTTCTACAAAACGAAATTCACTTTAAAGAAAGGCTTTCTACAAAACAAAACTTAATGAAGTGATCAAAATCATGTCTGATCCATGTCTCCCAACATATTATGCATCTTATTATGTAGCCTTCTATCTTACTCATGCACTCACTTTTCATAATCAACGTAGGTGAAATTAAAAATAATATTATAGGCTAATGTTTAAACATAACTATGAAACTAAATAGGCTATGTTTTCTTTAACCCTCTGGCCAACGAAGGTGCCGGCGTGTTCTGATGGATTTTTTCCTCATGACAGCGGAAACAACTCATAACACTCCGTAATTTTTGGCCATACAGATAAATGTGAGACAATTATAAACTATAAATTGTCTACTTTTATTTGTGTACACTCACAATAACAAAACTTTGTGCTTTTGTAAAATAAATAAAAACAGGTTGTGCTTTCAGCTGTCTCTGCGAGAATCTTTCTGAAACACGTCTCAAAGATGAACTGAAACTCAGCGAATACTTATCACACAAACATGAAACATACGTCTAAAGAAAGCATGAAATCGCTACTTTTAAAGGAAACATTTCACATTTTAGAGTGTATTGTGGTGCACGCATAGAGCGGAATATTGACCACACCACTCCGCTTCGCCAACACTCACATGCTCAGACGAAATGATCGTCAGTAAGCGGTAGAGCTCGAATGATGTGTGATTTCGAATCTCAAACCAGCGCTTTTCATTTGAAATGTGAGCCTCGCAATATCCTGCGGAGTCACTTCGACGCCAGGGGCCCGGGCTGCACTGCCTGTTACGCCCCTGCCTTGATAATCAAAAGTGGATTGATCAAAAAATTATTTATAGCCTTTGTCCAATTTAAATTTTTCACGGTCCATTAAAATCCTATTAATTTTATTGGATTTCAGACAGTACATCAAACAGTGAGCACTGATGATTGCAGTGTTCATTGAGTGAGAGGGTTTGACTGACACTTCTCGAGCAGGACTGCACGTGCATTCAAAGCAAAGCGATAAGGTGTTATTTTAAAGGGACAGCCAACGTATTATAAAATGCGGGTACAATATATTATTTCCGGCATCATCGGGGCCCTCCCCCAGCCCGGGGCCCTGGGCTTAAGCCCGTGCATTGATGCGGCCCAGGTGGCAGTTCATGCGACACTAACGTGAAACCAGACTTAATTCGCCCCAATAAAAAAAGCATATTTACACTGTCTGAATCGTTCCCTATCCCCTATATAGTGCACTGTGCCATTCACCATGTAGAAAATACTAAATGTGTGAGCAAGTGACCAATTTTAGCCAAAGCTTCAGCGTATATAATGTACGGGGCAGGACGCTTTAGATTCTAGAGATCATTTGATTGGACAGAAAATCTGATGAGAAGCTGAAGTGCAGAGTGATGCCATCAAAATCGTTGATCTATATAGTTTTTAATGCTTATATCTTCTAAATATGAATTTTGTCATTGTTTTGGAGCACACTAGCTTATAGATAACAGTAAGGCTAACATATTCATACTAAAAGCCAAAAAACTTTGAATTTTGATTCCATGGAGACTTTAAGGACTTTAAGGACCTTTGATGAAAGAAAGCCACATTTATATTTGTATCCGTATCAATATATTTATAGTTCTATTTATTTTATAGCTTATGGCTTTTATAGCTTATGTTTTTGAATCAGGTGTATTCGCCTTAGTTGTAGTATGCGATAATAGTCTGTTTTCCGGGACACTGATCACAGCCAGATATGGTGGATTGACATTTGCAATTGCAGGTTTCAGTCGAATGAACATAGAAAAGGGCAGAATGTGCGTATTGTTGCTTAAAGAAAAGAGTAAAATAATGGCCTGGGGGAGACAGAACAGTGTATGTTTAGTGGAGATCAGAGAGACGGAGAGGCTGAAAGAAACGGAGGTATACATTGAGGTGCCATTTCAGTGAAGTCTGAAATTAATCCTGTCCTCCTCTGAATCCATCTCTTTCTTCTGCCCTACAGCAGCTGTCTCTGTGTCTCTTTATTTGTTTAACTGCTGTCTGCTCTCATTTTGACACTGTTTGAGAGATGGTTTAACAGATGATATGAGCTTTATTCCCCCAGTCGAATGAGTTTGCTGTTGCTGTTTATTGGCTCATATAATTTTCCATTGTCGGGAAGTTTTTTTTTTTAATGGTAATTAAACAGTACTTTGCTTGAAATCAGTTAGCTTCCTTGTATCACACATTTGATGTATATACTATATTACGTACTGGAGTGAATTTTCTGTATAGTTATTTTGTACTTAATTTTATAATAATGTAAAAAAAATCACTAACTGTACTACTACTAAACGCCACAACCAAACTGTAGAATAATAAACCTTCCTCATGGTTTCATTAAAAAAATCTTCATTTTAAATGAGGCCATGTTCTTTGGCCTGTGTTTAGTAAATTATATAAGAAAATAAAACACTTGAGATTTGATTTGTAAATCATTTCCCTGGCTTTGAGACAAGCTTTGAGTCTTAAGAAGATAAAGAGAGAAACAGGCGGACATGTACATTTGTTGTTTTGCATTAAAATCTCCAGGACTATTACATCTAAAGCTTTTTAAATTCCTGCTGCCTGAATACAAGCTTGAGATTCTACATGTTACAAAATCTTGTTGATGTAAGGTAGTTCTCTGAATCTGAGTGAATACATGTAGGATACAGATAGAGAATGAGAAATGGTAGCAGGGTTTTTTTTTTTCTAATCAGAGCACTTTGTTGAGAGGACATTATCTGTGAAATGGAAGCTCTGAAATCCATCGGCGCAACAGACATGCCTCCTGAATAGACACTGACCCTGTCTGCGTTCCTGTCTGATCCACCCTCTCTCCATCATCTTGCTAGTCTCTTGCAGTCGGTCTCTCTTAAAGGAATAGCTCCCCCAAAAATGAAAATTGTAATTTATTCATCCTCATACAGGGTCCCCGTGGGTTCTTAAGTCTTAAAATGTCCCCCTGTAGTGAAAATCTAGTTTTTAATGTTGTTTATGTGGTGTTTTTAATATGCTTTAAGACAAACATGTGCACATTCATAAGTCAACACCGTTTCTGAGTATTTTCTCCTTAAAACTGCAATGAAAAAAGATGGTTTTGAAATCGCCAGCGTTTCTTATGTCACAAACTACCTTGTAACCAATCACGTCAATGTGCAGGCGGGCTTTCGCATATCATTAACTATGACCGCTCTGAAGCAGGCAAGTCTCAAGAGAAGCCAGGTTATCCCGGGATATGTTTCTGTTGATATGAAAAATCGGGTAGATTTAGCAATATAGCAGGTGTATGATGTGCAGGTATATTATGATGATATGATGAACTGTATGCCTTTCTCCACTGACGTTCTGAGTTCAAAGCGTTTCTAAGGATGCTGATTGTTAGAAGGCTATGGAAGCTTGTTTCCACCACGGAATAAAACCATTTAAAAGCTAATTGACTTTTTATCTCGCAATTCTGACCTTTTCTCACAATTGCGAGTTAATATCTCACAATTCTGACTTCATACCACTCAATTTTGAGGAAAAAAAACAGAGGTAAAAACAAGCTTCCATAGAAGGCAGCTGTCTGACTCTGAAATGGCGAACGGGAACATGGGCTGCGTCCGAAATCGCATACTTCCCTACTATATAGTTGGCGAAAAACAGTATGTGACAAAAGTATGTCCTACAAAAGGGTGACCTACTAATTTCGGCGAGATTCTTAAGTGTGCGTTCGATGGACACTTTACGAATGACGATTTATGAATGGCAGTGAAGCGACGTAACTGACATATATACTAAATGAAGCAAGGGCATAGAGTTACATTCAAGCCATTTTAAGGCATGAAACATTTTTTCACTGGAAATTTTTTTAAATTATGTCATTTTGGTGATCAAAGATGAGTTTTAAGGGATAAAATTATTGACTACAGGGGGACTTTAAAATCAGTTTGATCAAATTTAAGGCCATAAAAAGTCTTAAATATCCTAAATGGTATAACAATGCCTTAATTATCACAAGGTCTTAAATTTGGGGATGAACTGCGACACGGCCTGATGTGATTATTAAACTTCAAAGGTGATGATTTAATTACAGTAAATGTGAGCGCTGCACAGTCTAATTCAAAATGTGGTGCTATTGCACGTTCTTTGGGTCTACGGTTTTAGAGCAGTTCTCAATCAATGAATATTAAGCATTTATGCCAATATGATTTGCCATTACTGCTTATGATCTACTGTTGATGAATTATGACAACCTTATGGTATTTAAGTAGTAGTATGTTGTAGATGGTTGAATGCAGGGCCGTCGCTAGTTGGGTGAAAGGTGGTGACAATTAAAGGGGCCCCCACTGCCCAGGGGGTCCACTTAATCCAGTAGTTATGCTATACATTTCCTTACTCTTATGAATCATTGTAGTGTATATATATTTGTATGCCTGATAGTTCAATGAAAACCACAAAAACATACAATTTAGTTAAAGAAGTTTTCCAAATCTCCTCTCTCTCCCTTCCTATAAAAAAATAGTTTAGTCTGATGGCTATAAATTATTTCAGCTTAATCAGCGGCAAACAACAGAGAGACCCAATAAAAACGCAAGTCCCACCCCAGTTAGTAAACAGAACCAATCATAGTTAAGGCTGCTACGAGAATAGTTGAAGTTATGCTGCCTTCACATGCTATCAGAATTATCGTAAACGAGTTTCCTATAAAAAAAAGCACATGAACGCCTTCTCAAGACAAAATTTGAATAGGATGAGCTCGTAATCACTTCACAAGTGGGAAGTAGGACATTTCCGATAGCTCGTGAATGCAGCATTAGAAGTAAAGTTACAGTGGAAGTAAGACTGACTGAAAATGTCAGGGAAAAATTTGGGTGACTGTAACGTCATAAAAAGGAAAGGGAGGGCAGGAAAATTGCTGTCAAATTCTATCAAAACGTTATTTTACTTTCTCGGGAATAGGACGCCGCCTGCGCAATCTTTTTGCTCTATTATGTAGTTTGTTGGTTTGTATAACATGCAGAAAAATATGCGTGTCACAAGGATTACAGACTTGCTGGCTGCTGATGTGATATTTTTAACAATAGCCTACAGTCAAGAAAACACGAATACAACTCACTGCTATTGATGGAAATATTTATTAGCTTAATTTAATAAAATAGCACATTGTCTTAAATGTGATCAAAAATAAAGACCGTGAGAAACTTAAGTGGTTTTATTTTACATTTAACTGCTCATTTCTGAATATTTATCTTAACTGTTAAACACCAGACTGACTGTAAATACATGTTATAGGCCTATTATATTGCTGGCCTATTAATTTCTTGTCTTTTGTTGTTATTTTATTTGTTTGTCTTGCATAATTGCTTGATGACTGTTATTCAAGTCGTTTTTAATCGCTTAAAGTCATTTTTTGATATAATATTTATATACAACTTTGTATATACAACTCAGTAAACTTTATTTGCATTTTATTTGCCTGTTTAGTGATTTTGCAAGAAATCCTTATTAGGTGCATGGCACCAGATGTGGGCCTCCATGCCCATATCTTATAGGCCTACCGTTACCGTATATGATATGAGTGGAGGGCGTTGGGGGCCCACATAAATGTTTTTTCAGGGGGCCCAGAATTCCCTAGCTATGGCCCTGGTTGAATGCATATTTTATCTCCTACATCTTTTTGAATATATTAATAGTAAAGCATAGACATTTCAAAATAAGAATCTTGTTGTATTTTGAATTAAGTCTTGCATTATGCATAAAATATTTTCTCTAGTATTAATATTTTTTTGTTGTTTTTTGGGTATTTCATTGGCACGTTAAACTGTATCTGGCATTTAAAATTTTGTTTTCAACATTGAATTCAGTATATAGATTTTACTAGTATCTGCAAAAATCTTTTTAAATGCATCATGGTATCAGGTATCAGAAAAATCCAATATTAATTGATCTCTAATTCATATGTATTCATATATTAGTACATGAACCAATTTCAGTACTTATGTATATATCGAATAAAATATGTTTTGAGTATTTTAAACTTGCTCTTACCCCGTTTTCAAGTTAAATATGTGTTCCAGCCTGTTTAATTAAAAGAATCTGAGAGAAATAATGATTCATTTTATTTATGCAGGTCTTAAAAAGTCTTAAACTCTGCAGATACCCTGTCATGTCATTCCAAACCCTTAAGATGTTTTTCTTCTTCTGTGGAACACAAAAGGAGAATTTTGAATATTGTCCTGGTTACTCTTTTCTATGCAATTGCAATGAATGGCGAGGGTTTTCTGCTGTCTGCTTTTTCTGCCGCTAGCTGTCAACCTGAATGCTCTTTCTGTTTGTTCATTTTACTCTATCATGGGGATAATAATGAAATGCAAAGTAATACGGCTTGTTTCAGTGAAAGGGTTTTCATGGTCTAATTCAATTGGATCTGTGTGTTCCAGGATGAACCTGGCCCCCACTGTAGGGTACGAAGAGGATGCCGGCAGCCGTACCACACACCACTTCATGTACCCAGAGAGTGCCAAAAACCTGGCGGCCAACGTGAGCTTTGTGCTGGTGCCCTTCAAGACTCTCGACTTGTTGTGGATCACAAGTGCCCTCTCCACCGGCCAGATCCGCTTGTGAGCACAACAACACAGACACAAAGATTAAGAAAAAATGTTTTTCTTTCAAGTGTTATTTCTTCTTTTTCTTTCCTTTTTAATTTAATTTATATTATGTAATTTTATTACATAATTTTCATAAGAGTGTGATATTTCATCAACAAGTTAGTATTTCATTTCAGTTCCCGACTTTTATGTGGATATAATGAAAATGTGGTTGTTAATTCCAGCATTTTGAGTTGCATTTACAGTAAAATGTTTTTACTGCATTTAGTGAATTCCTGTCGTAGTAGCTGCAATGAGACCTTGATTACATTCTGTCTATGAACACACTGCAGTGTTCTGTACCCAGAAATGCGTCATTCAAAGCACACACACTGCCACACATCATAGCACTTTATCAACAATATTTTCTACTTCACTGAAAAACACTAGAAAGTTAGCAGCAGTTCAACTGAAGAGATGTCAGAAGTGGGAAGACTTATAACTTTTATCTTTCCAAATCGCTCTCTCTCTCTCAGTACTTACGCTCCAGTGAAGCAGTTTCTGCGTGTGGATAAAGACAAGGTAATCTATTCCCATCCTGTCTCTCAAAGATTTATATTCTCTGAATTAAGACACTCTTTACATCCTGAACAATAGAACACTATCAATTTCACATTGAGTCTTTATCGGTTTTCTTTGTGCTGCTATAAATCTGCATATGTATCAAATAATGTCCTGTAGGTTCAGATCTTCAACCCAGCTTTCTTTAAATACATCCATGACCGCTGGACACATCATCATGGGCGCTATCCCTCCACTGGCATGCTCGTCCTGTTCTTCGCTCTACATGTATGTGATGAGGTAAGACCTTAGGGTGGCATAATATGCACACACACTCTCCGGCCACTTTATTAGGAACACCTTGCTAGTACTGGGTTGGACCCCCTTTTTCCTTCAGAACTGCCTTAAAGGTGGGGTAAGTGCTTTCTGGTAACCGACGTTGATATTTCAATTCACCAAAACAAACACGCCCCTATTTTGATAGCTCCGCCCCACACATACGCAACTATGCTGGAATCTGTGTGTTACTATGGTAATCCAGGTCGAATGTTCAATGAAAAAGTCATCCCTTCCATCCCAAAAACAGTTCTCATGAACAACTCGATAACACAAGTACGACAGTCCAACTAACGAACATATTACAATTATGACAAGATCAGAGCGTTATATCGATCACGAAAAGAGGAACCAAAGGAAACAAACACATATTAGGAGTATATTATCTTACTTTTTGGACACACTTTGGGAGCTGACACTTGAAACAGACAGTGTGGAGGAGGTTTAGACACTCCAGGCTTATCGGGTGTGGAAATGAATGGGTCTTTATAATCGCTGAAGTGAACGACAATACGATCGCAAATGGACAAACAAGTGAACATGACACACAAGCATATTCAATCAAAAGCCAGCATATAATTAGTTATGTGAAACAAAACAAAACCAATGTTACTCGCCTATCGAGAAGAAATAAAGAAACCTCGGCCTTCCCGTTCCTTGAGTTCTCTCCAGCTGGTAAGCTGATACTTCTTGCCTGATCGTAAGCCTTCTTTTTTTCCACAGACATCTTCCACTTTAGCTTTTTATCTGCCATCTCTCTCTTTCTGCCATCTATCTGCCATCTCTCTCTTTTCTTTTTCTTTTTCTGTCATCAATCGGCTAATGTCGTGTCTTTTGAATAATGACGTGCACTGAGCCTCTCTTCTCCTCATCATTAGTAGACACGCCCCTTACTGCTGATTGCCTACAAGTTTCAAGACAATTTTCTAATGCATTTTTGAAATATCACTTACCCCACCTTTAATCCTTCATCCTGCAAAATCATTCCTTTTTGGGGGTTGTCTTGCTGTTGCCTCTCCAGTGCACATGTTGTCACTTTCAATGGCACCAAAGCAGTTGAAACTGATTGACAATCACTTATGCTTCCTAATTGGACAGATTGATATCCCTGAAGGTTAATTGTCTTGGTGTTATACTATGATGATTGTTTCCTTAATTTTTTTAACAGTGTATGTTTTTAAGGAAGGCATTTCAAGAATTTTATATGTAAAAAAAAAATGATAATAATTTCTGCCTCTGACTCCATAGGTGAATGTATTTGGTTTTGGGGCGGACAGTCGGGGAAACTGGCACCACTATTGGGAGCAGAACCGCTATTCTGGAGAGTTCCGTAAAACAGGTGTCCATGATGCAGACTACGAGGCCCAGATCATCGACAAGCTGGCCAAGGCTGGCAAGATCTCAGTGTTTCCTGGAAAGTGAATCTGGGCACCAGGTGCAAAGAAATGGACCAACTGATGGACTACCATTTAACAAAACCACCCATTATCCACTTGACACACTTAGTGTGCCTGTTAAACATGATCAAGAAGTAATGTTTCATGATCTTATTACCATTCTGTGCTGTCCTGAGTGGTCAGGATTCTGGGCAGTATCCCCATGATGTGGTGGTTTTGAGGGAGACGCTAGTAAATGTGCTTTTCCTTGCAAGCCTACCTCAACTAGGACAAGGAACTTGACTTGGCAAGGAACACTAATATCTCACCACTAAACAGCATGTTAGGTATATTTGCTGGGAATGGAATTAAATCATATTTATGACTTTTGTTGAATAGTGATGATACGAGAACTCTTTCCCGCCTATCTCTTATGCGTGCTCATGCCGAGGCCAGATAGATGAGTTAGACCAACAATCACCATAGTGTATCGTAGTACTCTAGTAGTTCTCTGTCATTCATTGAAGGGACAGTTCACCCCCAAAAAATTATGAAAAAATGTGTCATCATTTACTCACCTTCATGTCATTCCAAACCGGTATGATTTACTTTCTTCTGCAAAACACAACAGATATTTTGAAGAATGTTGTTGAAAACAAAGTTGTTTTGCACCATTGAATTTCATTGAATTGAAAAAATACCACCAAGTCATGTATCTAAATATCATATTTTGTGCTTCACAGAAGAAAAAGTTGCAGGTTTGGAATGACACAAGGGTGAGTAAATTACAGAATTTGAATTTTTAGGTGAACTATCCTTTTAACTAAAAGCTTGGACATAGTGGCAGGTCGTTTCACTACTCCTCACATCACCAGGCGTAAACCAAGCTTTACTGTGTCTTATAAGATATTTTATTTAGTAGTTTGTGTTTGAAATGATCCTGCTAACAGTTTATCACTGTGTGCTTGCATCAATCTGAACAACTTTGTCTTTTTGGTTCGTTTGTTATTGCTAATTGAGGATGGACAGATACTCTAACAGGAGCTGAAACCACTGACGTAGTCCAATATGAACTCATATGAGCAATATATTAAAAATACGTTTAGAAACCAACACTAATACAGCTGTGGTGATTGTTCTAAAGATGCACTGTGAACAATAGTAGAGCTTCGTTGTTGATGTACCACTACTCTCTTAAATCTAACCTACTGTAATAGTGTTATATGATGGAAAGCAACTGTAAAAAGCGTTAGATTGAGAGACAGAATATAAGCTTTTATTTATGAAGCCTGATGTATTGGACTAGCTGACAGACAGAAATTGATGGATCTCATTGATTTTTCTTGAAAGCATGTAGACACTCCTTTGCTGCTGTTCAGTCATTTAACAGCAAAAATAGGTGGTTTTTTTATTTGTATAGTTTTTCTTGTATAATTTATTGCATTATACATTTTTAAGACCGTACAAAGGATAACAAGAAAGATCCGTGTGAACGGCAAGTGTTTTCTGCGGAGGTGGGGTGGGAGGATAATTATTTCGATGCTTTTGTGAAAAAATGTGCTTGAAAATGTTTGCCTGTCTCCAAGAAACTTTGCGTTAGCTTGCAAAATGTTTGCATTCCGAGAAATTTTCGTTAGTTTGCAAAATGTTTGGTTCTCCTGAGAAACGTTTTAGCTCTTTGTGAGCAAACACAAAGCTTCTCTGGGATGCAGAGGTTTTGCGAGTGATATTTTGCAAGCGAATGCAAGGTTTCTCAGAGGAACGTAAAACATTTTCGAGAGAACGCAAAAGCACTGAAATGTGATATATTTTTCTTCCCCTCTCTTATATTTTTTCAGCACCATTTCCCTTTGGGAGTCTGTAGCTATCTGTTCTGGCCTAGTCCAAGTTTTGACTTTTTGGTGCAGTAGTTCTTTTCATAAATGTAGACATATCAGCTATTTCAGTGTGCAAATGCACATATGCTACATGCTTGGGTGCCTTGTCCTCGCTTCTGGACACATCCTCTCTCCAGAGCACCGCTAACCTCATTATAAGACGCATAAACACATGTTATTGTTCCTTTAGTCTTCTTACAGAGCATTTATTGACACACATTCGCGTGCGTGCACAAATCTGGGCTCTAAAATAGGGCACGGATCGTCTACCCACCAGCTGTCCTCCACCCACACATGATTCACGGCTTCTCCTGTGCACCACCATCTCATCCTCTTGTCTGTTCTACTTTTAAGCTAACCTGAGTGCCGTGCCTTCGGGATCAGGGTGGGAAAAGCTCTCTCACCTGAAAATTTTCTCCCCTCTTCATTTTTAAGAGCTAGCTACCTGCATTCGCTGTCACTTCGGAAAAGCCTCCCGAACCTTTAGAAAATCTAGACTTGTGGCACACAAGTGCTTTTATACATTGTCAAAGCATAATTGTCTTTTGACGGTTATATACCTGGGAATATTAAATGCACAGTGCTGCAGTGGCTTTATTATATTTGACCTATTCTGAGGGATTATTATTAGGCGTTTCACAGTGAAATTCTAATATCAAGGACATGTAGGATGGCTGCCATCTCATAGGTAGCATATTGAGACGTGCAGTTGGTCACCAAAGACTTTCATCCAATTACTAATCCTAATTTTTTTTTTTTGATGTTTATGTATTGTTCAGAAAATTTGGCTCTTGAAGTTCTTGTATTGCTCTTAACAGTATTCCGTAATCCTAGATTGTACTAGTTGGCTATGAGGGATGTTTCTCCTCTTGTTTTTGTGCCACAGGAGGATCGTAGCCTGCCGAATGATATGATATTCAGGCAAACCTTCTCAAACAATTTATGAAAGACTATACATTATGTCCACCTTCTCTGTTCTCTCCATTTGAAATGTTCTGTGGCCAAATTGCATGACTAGATCAATTCCAAATTGGCTTGTTCTCTTTATGCTCTTGCCAATGTTCTTAGCACTAAATTATTGATCTTTGTGGATCCTTGTCACATTGAGAGAGCTTTATAGGACTTTGTATCGCCTTTTGGTTAATTGTTTGCAAGAATGCAAAGTTGTAAGACTGTAAAGTACTGAATGAGATGAACATTACAGAGCCTGTAAGGACTTAACTGCTTCACTTTTCATCTTTCTTTTGCTGAGTTTTCCACAATCAAACCCATGATTGTGCCTCCAGGATAGAGTGTTGAGTGAGTGATGAAATTTAATCTTTTGTTTTCTTGACCTTTTTTGAAAGGCTTTATGGTAGATACCCCTTTCGATTTGAAATAATAAAAAATAAAATAAAATGGCAGCAACTGAGATGATGTTGAAAATGAGGCTACAGTATTTAGATATGTCCATTTGAGTAGAACAAACTATCAACTTAAATAATGTTGAATCCTGTTCTTTACTTGAAGGAAACTTTCTGAATCTTTCAACACAGACTGTACATATCCTCACTGTGCCACTGTGTTTGCTTTCATTAACTTCTCATTAGTGTTGATATAGTGACTATTGGTCAGTGCTTTTTCTTTCCTTTCACAGTCTTTGTGTAATAATGGACTGTTTTTAATCTTTATGCTACTGTAAGAAATAAACACATTAAAAAAAATTGTGTCTCTTTGTGTGCTTGGGCATTTATTTACAAGTAAACAATTTGTCATCCTGTTATTCTTTTGTAATGCTGCTTAAAAACAGCACAAACATCAGTAATAAACAATGGATTTGTTGAATTCTGTGATGTTTTGTGGGATCAGTCTAAATATTCCATCCTGATAATCAAACTTTTGCTGCACTTTATTTTACAGTATGTACACTTGCGTGTTCTTACAAGGGCTTTTCACACATGATGAAATGGTTAACCCTGGGTCACTCTAAACAGAATCCAGAGTTATCTTGCTTCACGTTTCACACTGGTCATAATTAACCCAGGGTTAACATTTAATCCTAGGTATTAATAAAATGTTTCACACTGTATATTTCTAAACCCTGGGTTCTTATTTGTGTTACAGTGTCACTGATTGGATGAACGCAGCACGTGACCTGTTTAGCTGGCTTTTTCACACTGCGTTTAACCCCGGGTAAAGGAACGTTTCACACTTGTAATTTAGAAGAGGCGTTAGCACCGCTTTTTACCCGGGGTTATGAAACCCTGCTCCAGAGCAGGGTTTGCACCGCTTTTGCAGTGTTGACCCTGCATTGCGGTGCCTAACTTTTACAGTGTGAAACAGGTGTTAGAATGTTACAGCTAGACGCTTAGCGACAGACAACCAATTGCATACATCAGGGCTATTCAATTGGCTTAATTTGAGGACCGGATTATCAAATTCAAAAATTGAGGTGGGCCGGGGTTAGACATATAACAGTTTCAATAAATATGCTAAAGTAAACCTTAAAAAAGTATTGTATTTACTTGGAAATGTGGTACCTAATAGCATAATGACATAAGACTACAATAAATAAAAACTTGATAATTTACAGCTGTGTACAACTATTTTTCAACAATACAACTATTATTTATTCCTTGGAACAAATATATGAATTATACAAGCTTATTATTTTTAAATGATTTTATTTATAATTATTTTAGGCTTAAATGAAAGTATTCTGACAATGACACTTGGTAACCACAGGTAAAACCATGCATGGCTGCTCACTACCACTGTCAAATGCAGAGTAGGTGTTGTGCCGAATTTCGACCCCCTGCTAGATTATTACCCTCCCTCACTGAAGTCGCTACCTGATTGCCTAATCCTAACCCCACCCTTAATCCTAACCCCTCCCCCACACCTACTCCTAAACCTGCCAATACTAGGGGGGTAATAATCTAGCAGGGGGTAAGAATTTGGCACAACACCGGCCCAAGGCATAAGCGAACTAAGCGGCTGTTTAGGACCCTGCCGCCACTAGGGGGCCCCAAGAGCACATGAAATAACATCTTGATTTTTACAGCGCACATTCTATCAGTTGCAGTTCTGGCATCTCCGTCCAAATACTGTACAACTCGACGTACATTCACATCACATGTTAACACAGCGGTAGAGTTACACTCACGGGACACTGCACTTATTCGCAATCACAAAGTTCATTATTAGCCTTGCCGGTTAAACATTTCATTTGCGTGCTGTTCTGACATGCGCTTTTTCTGAGTGCATACACCCGAAACGCACATACACTTAAATGCCTGCGCCTGATTACTGGACTTTACCTTTTGCCTCTGATTGTGCTAATACTGTCAAATACACACAAGGTTTACATAAACACAGTTGGTTATGTCTAAAGTGAAATTAATTATTTGCATGTGTGTGTGTTAGAAGCATACAGGTCTTAAAGGGGTCATGAACTGCGTTTTTTTATTGTTTTATGATGTTTCCTGGGGTGCACTTATAATGTTAGAATGCTTTTTACATCAAACATTTTTCATTTTTCCAACCCTGATTTTAGCCTTCTGCTCTGAACGCTCTGTTTTAAGGGGCGTGTCCGCTGGGAGACTTCAGTGTAAACACCCACTGCTGTGATTGGCTAATGTCTTTGCACTTGAAATAGTATTACTCTCTGTTTTAGCTCGTTTTTACAATTACAGCTCTCATGGTTAACTAATCGTGAAAAGTGTTGCATTACATTTAGATCTATGGCATTATAAGACTGTGACATGAAAGGTTGCAGTGATGATCATTGTAGCCGATCACACACATGCTGAGCGCATGAAAGCAGCGATCTCGTCATTGCAACTCAGTTTCTGTACACTAATGAATGCTTTCATCTTCACTTAACAGTGCAAACGTGATATAGTTAAGAGATTCGTTGAATAAAACGGGAGTCACTGATAAACGCCTCACTGATAAACTCTCCTGTTTGATTGACAGGTTCAGCGCGTGCTGCTCAAACGATTGCAAAGGGAGCTTTCTTTGATCGCTTTCTTTATAGAATTTAATCACTGTTTAATAACAGATCTCATTTAAGTATTTAATTTAATATTGTCCGTTTTGTACAATTACATCTGTTTCTTATATAATAAGATTTTTTAAGATATATTAAGTTATGTTATTTGTAGTTAATTGTTCTGCACTTTTGCACGTTGCTAATGTTTTTTTATCCAAAACCAATTAAAGTGGTTAACTTGTTTACAGTAAATGCATTGTCTGCTGGTTTATTTAGCTACTTTTCAGTACACCACATTAAGTATACCACTTAGTACTGTAAGACTTTGAATATTAAAGTGCAAATTAACACCTGGCCACTCTTGTGGGGTTGCTAGTATTACAATTAAAAACCGTAGAAGGGTAAAAACACAGCTACAACTAATACAATTGATAATTGGTGTGTTAGATTTTTAGTGTGTGTATAATCAAGCACTGACATACGTATTGGTGGCTCAGAGGGGCCCCCAAATAAAATTCTGCTTAGGGCCCCATAAAGGCTTAGGCTGGCCCTGGTCAAATGATACTATGATATTATGAATCTATATGCTACGTAGGCGTACATATTTGGGTGCTTGTACAGTGACGGAAACACTGCAGATTGTATATAAACAGTAAGTTCAGGATTTGATTGGAAAAAGGTCAAATGCTGAAAGAAAACACGACAATCTGAGTGAAGAAGAGACCGTTTCATTCTTACATTTATAGTCTGAAGTATCCATTCAATATAAACTCGATGCGTATTGCTAGAGCTTTTATGTAAACAGGTTGCGTGCTGCGTTCATCCAATCAAGGACACTGGCCCCCCAAATATGCAAATAAGAACATTAACCCAGGGTTTAGTAATGTACAATGTGAAATGTCATTTTATGAATAACCAGGATCAATTGTTAACCCCGGGTAAATTATTAGCAGTGTGAAATTATGAGCAGTTTTACCCGGGGTTTAGAATGACCCAGGATTAACTATTTAAAGTGTAAAAAGCATTGCACATCCTCGTATTGCCGGCTGTACTAACAAGTTTATACTGAATGGACATTTCGGATTATAATGGTAAGCATGAACGGAGTGTACACCAAGTGCAAATAGCGCGTTGCCTGGTTAGGCGACACAAGATTTAAAAAAATGAAGAAAATGTTCTAAAAGTGGAAGTGCCTAACGAAATGTTTAATAATAATACAAGTATTTATTAGGGTGGGTTAGGGGTAGGTGTAGGGAGGACTTTTATTGTCCCATTAAGGCAGCATCCATTTAATAATTTTAATACATATAATAATTTACACTCTATGTTATAATTGCATCCTGTTAATGTACAACAATACTGAGGTGCAAATAGTATGTATCTGCCAAAATAACGTATAAATAGCATCTAATTACTATTTACACATTGCAAAGAACTGCTACTTTTACATGGTGTAAATAGAATATATCACTATTTTCAATTAGTGTAAATAGCATCACTAAGAAAATGCTGCTATTGTCACGGTGTAAATAGAATATATCACTATTTTCAATTAGTGCAAATAGCATCTATCGCTAAGAAAATATGCTATTTTCACTCAGTGTGGAATGATGATCTGGCCCACATGCTGCGTGAAATGATGGCACTTGGGTGGACCACTCCTGTTTGCCAGATCTGGGCCACAAGCAGGTCATAGCAATGCCACATATCAGCCAAGAGCAAAACAATAAACCAGAACTGGACCTTATCTGAGCCACAAAATCTGTGTATATTAAATATGGAGTCACCTCAGCCTTAATAAACCTGTTAACAAGCAGAATCACTGAAGGAAAGAAGAGAACAGATAAAGAGAAGAGGCAGAAACACAAGAATTACAACTGACTTTCAGCCACAGCCTTAGATTAAATCAACTGAAGATAAAAGACATTAAATCTCTCAAGATCTTTACCAGCTACACTTATTACTAACCAGATTTACTTTATTTCTGTTAGACGTCTACAAAAGTTGTTATTGAGAATTAACAGGGGGTTAAGGCCTGCAGCACCAGCCAGCAGCAGTCAACCTAAAGCTTTCGCATGCACTCCCACTGAAGCTAAGCAGGGTTGAGCCCGGTCTTTATCTGGATGGGAGACCTCCTGGGAGACTGGGTAACTGCTGGAAGAGGTGTTAGAGAGGCCAGCAGGTCTGATTAACTTGAGTTGGTCTGAGTGGGTCCTAACGCCCCAGTACAGTCGCATTAAACTGTACTGTATGAAGGGTAACCCTGGTGTAAAATAGTCCCTACAGCACATCACACATCGCCCAATGCCCCAGTGAAGTCGCCATAAACTGTATAAAGAAAATAAGGGGTGTAACCCGGGGGCAAAAAATAATCCCTAACATCACATACCATGCAGGTATTTAGTTAGTTAGTTTCACATCACAAATGATAAAGTACTTTATTTAGTTCTTACAACTTACATGGAAGTACTCTATTTCTAGCACTTCTATTTAATATTTGTAATGTTTTTGAAGGAAGTCTTTGCATTTATTTGATCAAATATAATTTGTAAAATATTACAATTTAAAATAATGGTTTTCTATTTTAATGTACTTTAAAATATAATTTATTTCTGTGATGCAAAGCTGAATTTCCATCAGCCATTACTATAGTCTTCTGTCACATGATCCGTCAAAATCATTCTGATATGCTGATTTATTATCAATGTCAGAAACGGTTGTGCTGCTTAATATTTTTTTATAACCTGTGATACTTTTTTTCAGGATTTGTTGATGAATAAAAAGTTAAAAAGAACAGAATTTATTCAAAATATAAATCTTTTCCTACAATATAAGCCTTTACTATCACTTTTTATCAGTTTAACAAATCCTTATTGAATAAAAGTATTAATTTCTTGAAAAATATATATAGAAATAAAAACTGACCATCAGACTGCGATATGATAATAATATCTTTATTATCAACAAGTAGCCAACATTCTTGACCACATTTCCTTCTGATGTTCTTGCCATAACAAGAACAGCAACCAGAAAAAACTGCATTTAATAAGTCAAGGCCAAAGAGCCCAATTAAAGCAAACACTGACCTCCACAATGGTGACCAAACAACAAAACTGACCATCGTTGAAATCTCGTAGCGGAACAAAACCAACCGTCATTGAGATCTCGTAACTTAACAAAACAGACCATGTTTGAAATCTTGTAAAGCAGGGGTGCCCAAGCCTGCTTCTGGAGGGCCACTGTCCTGTAAAGTTTAGCTCCAACCCTAAATAAACATACCTTAATCAAGACCTTCAGACTCACTACACAGCAAAAAAACTGTTTTAAATTATCTCAGAGTTTATTTGAGTCCACACTCAAGAAGCAGAGTGTTAAAGTTAATGAGATAATTATTAATTAATTGAGTGACGATTGACCATCATTGTTGAGATTCATATGCTAATTCTTGATGTGTTCTAAATGATTGAAATAGTTCAAACATTTTTGTGCAAATTCTCATGCTGTAAAGTCACAAGGCTGCTTTATGTAACATCACCAGTATAAACATACTGTGAATGAAATCATTGATTGTTGCCATCAAAAATAATCAACACTGATCTTTCTTTACCATAACAAACATACCATACAAACACACAGTCACACCAGCCAAAAAAATGTTAAAAAGTCAAGGATCAAGAGCCCAACTACAGCAAACACTGATCACCATAATGGTGAATAAAAATGGTAAATCTTTCTTTCAGTTATTCTGCTTGTTAACAGCAAATGTTCATCACTAATATTCAACCATCACTCAATTAATTACTTAATTATTTAATTAACTTTAACGCTCTTGAGTGTGGACTCAGAGCAGAGTTAATTTAACACTGGAGTCTTTGCTGTGCAGAAAATTCCAGGCAAGTGTTTTGGAGATGGGTTGGAGCTAAACTCTGTTGGCCCTCCAGGAGCAGGATTGGGCACCCCTGTTGTAAAGGAACAAAACTGATCGTCCTTGAAATCTTATAGCGAAACAAAACCGACTGTCTTTGAAATCTCGTAACAGAACCAAAACACCTTGGGGTTTAGGGAACAGGTTAAGGAACAAAACCGAATGGCATTGAACAAAACCAACCGTTATTGAAATATCGTAATGAAACAAAACAGACAGACTTTGAAATAGTGTATCATAACAAGGCCGACTGTCATTGAAATCTCATAACCAAACAAAACCGACAGTCATTGAAATCTCATAACGGAACAAAACCGACCGTCATTGAAATCTTGTAACGGAACAAAACAGACTGTCCTTGAGATCTCGTAACAAAAAAACAACTGTCAGTGAGATCTTGTAACCGAACAATACAGACCATCATTGAAATTTAGTAAAGGAACACCATTGAAATATTGCAGTGAAACAAAACTGGCAGTCTTTGAAATCTCTTAACAGAACAAAACTGTAACCGAACAAAACTGTCCATCATTGAAATCTCATAACTGAATGAAGCCAACCATCATTGAAATCTGATAACAAAACTAACTGTCATTGAAATCTCATAACCAAATAAAACCAATGGTCTTTGAAATCTCGTAACAGCACAAAGCCAACCGTCATTGAAATCTCATAACCAAACAAAACCGACCATCATCTCATAACGGAAAAAAAAGACCATCATTGAAATCTCATAACTGAACAAAACCAACCGTCGTTAAAATTTCGTAATGAAACAATGCTGACCGTCATGGAAATTTTAAAATGGAACAAAACCAACCGTCATTGAGATCTCATAACTAAACAAAACCGATTGTCATCTCATAATGAAAAGAAACCGACCGCCATTGAAATCTTGTAACCAAACCAAACCGTCTATCATGGAAATCTCACAATTGAAAAAAACAACTCTTATTGAATCCTCGTAACTAAATAAAATCGACCATCATTGAAATCTCATGACTGAACAAAACCAACCGTCGCTAAAATTTCGTAATGAAACAATGCTGACCGTCATTGAAATTTTACAATGGAACAAAACCAACCGTCATTGAGATCTCATAACTAAACAAAACCGACCGCCATCTCATAATGAAAAGAAACTGACCATCATTGAAATCTCGTGATCAAATAAAACTTTTTATCATTGAAATCTTGTAACTGAACATAACTGTCCATCATTGAAATCTCATAACTGAAAACCGGAACAAAGTTGACTGCAGAACAAAGCTGATTGTCTTTAAAATCTCGTAATAGCACAAAGCCGTGTCTTTGAAATCTCGTAACAGCACAAAGCCGACCATCATTGAAATCTTATAAGGAAACAAAACCGACCATCATTGAAATCTTGTAACCAAACTGTCTATAATTGGAATCTCACAACTGAACAATACCGACTCTCATTAAAATCTTGTTACCAAATGAAACCGACAGTCGTTGAAATCTCGTAGCGAAACAAAACTGACAGTCTTGTGGCCCAGATCTGGCAAACAGGAGTGGTCCACCCAAGTGCCATCATTCCACGCAGCATGTGGGCCAGATCATCATTCCACATGTGGGCCGGATCTGGGCAGACACAATGTTGCTATCTGGGTTGTCTGCTGCTAAGCATCTAGTGGTAACATTCTAACTCGTTTCACACTGTACAAGTTTGGCACTGCAATCCGGGGTCAACACCGCAAAAGCGGTGCTAACTCTGCTCTGGAGCAGGGTTTCATAACCCCAGGTAAAAAGCGGTGCTAATCCCGCATCAAAATTACAAGTGTGAAATGCTCCTTTACCCGGGGTTAATCGAAGTGTGAAAAGCCCCTGTACAGTGTACTTACCTAAGAAAGTACTGGCTAATATAAGGTAAATTGGGTTAAGGTTAGGCTTAGCAGTAGGTTCAGTGTTAATGCACTGTTAAAACTTGCTTTAAAAAACGGCCAATTTCTGATAGTAACATACTATTTTCCATGAAAACAGTAATATACTGTAGAAACAATGCATTCTGGGTAATATTTGTCATTTTCAAGAAAATAGCCTACAGGAATATACTGTGAGTTAACAGCGCTCAAAGTTGACACTCACTGCAAAAAATGCTCTTCTTACTTAGTATTTTTTGTCTTGTTTCTAGTCTAAATATCTAAAAATTCTTAAATCAAGATGCATTTACTAGATAAGAAATATCTTATGTCATTTTACTTATCTAGTAAATGCATCTTGATTTAAGAATTTTTAGATATTTGGACTGGAAACAAGAAAAAAATACTAAATAAGAAGAGCATTTTTTGCAGTGCAGTGGCTGTTTTAAATCACACCTTATACCCTCATTAACTATTCCCTACATTAGTTCACTAATATAGTCCACTTGACAGATTGAATAAAAAGAAGTGAATGAACATGAACACCTGACAAGCAGAATCATTGAAGGACAGAGAAACAAGAACAGAAAAAAAGAGAATAGACGAGCAGAAACACAAGAACTACAACCGACTTCAGCCACACTGAGTGTGAAACCAGTTTACAAACCAGTCTGACATTATTTCTTTCATACTTGTACCAAAGTTCTTGTTGAGAATCAATTATGGAGTCATCATTATGGAGATCAGTGTTTTCTTTAGTTGGACTCTTGACCCTTGACTCTTTAACGTTAGTTTTTCTCTGGCTTCCATTACAGTGAGTTTGTAAAGTACATTTTGTACATTTGGCAAGAAAAAGCTGAGAGGAAAGATGATCAGGTGTTTTTGGCTGCTGTGACGATGCAATAATCATCTTGGACTCGTCTGATTCATTGATCTCTTTTTGCGTCTAATCTTTAATTTTATTGATTATAGTATCTCTATGATTCTACAGCATGAGATCCAGCAATGTTTCATTCATCAGCTATTTTGAAGAATATTAAAATCATACCATGCACAAACATTTTGAACTTCATCATCACTTATACACACACAGACATCAACAATCAGCATATGAATCTCAACAATGGTAACAATTAAAAGTTTCATGTCACAATCATGCTGGGCACCAGCATAGTACAAAACTCCCAGCATGCACTGCAGCATGAATAAATTATGCAGCTGATTTTTTTACTGCCACCATTGTTGAGATTCATGTACTGATTTTTGATATCTGTGTGTGTCTAAAACATCCTGTAACTCTCTTTTTGTGCATGATTTTTTTTTAAATCCTTCATTATAAGTGATTCCTGTTGTGTAAAGTGTAAGTCTGTTAGTAATGTAACACTTTTGATAAAGGTTTGAACACTGGATGAGATCAGCAAAACAAGAGACTATTTGATGGTTGTATCATCAATGTATAACAATTAGCATTCAACAATTTTTTTTTTTTCTTTTGCCATGTGGTTTGCAAAAACAGTTAAAACAGCCAGAGAAAAAAATGATGTTAAAAAAGCCAAGGGTCAAGAGCTCAACTTAAGCAAACACTCATCACCATCATGGTGACATCAAACAAAACATTTTCAATTAAACATCACCATCAAAACCTCTGTTAATTCTCAATAAGAGCTTCTATAGATGTGTGACAAAAATAAATTCAAACTGGTTAGTAATAATGTGTGACGGCTGTTCCTCTTTCCTTCAGTGATTCTGCTTGTTAACAGCAGGTGATCATCATTAATACTACTTTGTAGTGTGGACACTACAGGATTTTCTAACATTGAAGCTAACATTGAATCCCTCACCAAGCATTGACTAACTTATGCCCTTTTCATTCTTTTGCCATTGTTTAAAGTAATTGTGTCTGAGCTTGACTAGAGCATACAGGCGCTGGTCATATAATTAGAATATCATCAAAAAGTTGATTTATTTCACTAATTCCAATCAAAAAGTGAAACTTGTATATTATATTTATTCATTACACACAGACTGATGTATTTCAAATGTTTATTTCTTTTAATTTTGATGATTATAACTGACAACTAAGGAAAATCCCAAATTCAGTATCTCAGAAAATTAGAATATTGTGAAAAGGTTCAATACTGAAGACACCTGGTGCCACACTCTAATCAGCTAATTAACTCAAAACACCTGCAAAGGCCTTTAAATGGTCTCTCAGTCTAGTTCTGTAGGCTACACAATCATGGGGAAGACTGCTGACTTGACAGTTGTCCAAAAGACGACCATTGACACCTTGCACAAGGAGGGCAAGACACAAAAGGTCATTGCAAAAGAAGCTGGCTGTTCACAGAGCTCTGTGTCCAAGCACATTAATAGAGAGGTGAAGGGAAGGAAAAGATGTGGTAGAAAAAAAGTGTACAAGCAATAGGGGTAACCACACCCTGGAGAGGATTGTGAAACAAAACCCATTCAAAAATGTGGGGGAGATTCACAAAGAGTGGACTGCAGCTGGAGTCAGTGCTTCAAGAACCACTACGCACAGACATATGCAAGACATGGGTTTCAGCTGTCGCATTCCTTGTGTCAAGCCACTCTTGAACAACAGACAGCGTCAGAAGCGTCTCGCCTGGGCTAAAGGCAAAAAGGACTGGACTGCTGCTGAGTGGTCCAAAGTTATGTTCTCTGATGAAAGTAAATTTTGCATTTCCTTTGGAGATCAGGGTCCCAGAGTCTGGAGGAAGAGAGGAAAAGCACACAATCCACGTTGCTTAAGGTCCAGTGTAAAGTTTCCACAGTCAGTGATGGTTTGGGGTGCCATGTCATCTGCTGGTGTTGGTCCACTGTGTTTTCTAAGGTCCAAGGTCAACGCAGCCGTATACCAGGAAGTTTTAGAGCACTTCATGCTTCCTGCTGCTGACCAACTTTATGGAGATGCAGATTTCATTTTCCAACAGGACTTGGCACCTGCACACAGTGCCAAAGCAACCAGTACCTGGTTTAAGGACCATGGTATCCCTGTTCTTAATTGGCCAGCAAACTCGCCTGACCTTAACCCCATAGAAAATCTATGGGGTATTGTGAAGAGGAAGATGTAATATGCCAGACCCAACAATGCAGAAGAGCTGAAGGCCACTATCAGAGCAACCTGGGCTCTCATAACACCTGAGCAGTGCCACAGACTGATCGACTCCATGCCACGCCGCATTGCTGCAGTAATTCAAGCAAAAGTATTGAGTGCTGTACATGCTCATACTTTTCATGTTGGCCAAGATTTCTAAAAATCCTTTCTTTGTATTGGTCTTAAGTAATATTCTAATTTTCTGAGATACTGAATTTGGGATTTTTAGTTGTCAGTTATAATCATCAAAATTAAAAGAAATAACCATTTGAAATATATCAGTCTGTGTGTAATGAATGAATATAATATACAAGTTTCACTTTTTGAATGGAATTAGTGAAATAAATCAACTTTTTGATGATATTCTAATTATATGACCAGCACCTGTATGTCTGAAAGTCTGGTACACACCCATTTATATAAACTGCAACAAGCACATTCTGCATTTAAAATTTCAGAATGTGTTATATGACAAGAATGATCGATTAGTTTTCAAAATGTTTGGATGGTTGAGCAGCACCTGTGCAAGAGTGGTATTATGCCAAGTAGGTGTTAAACTGAATTTGGTGAATTATTGATTAATGTAGTTAGATTTAGATGACTGGAACAAAGGCCTTTATGTGAAACTCAACAAGAAGGGCGATCTCCAGAGCTGAGACAATTGGCGTGGTATCAAATTGCTCTCAGTCCCATTAAAAGTCATCTGTAGAGTTCTTCTATACAGAAATGCAGCATCAGAATGGTTCCCTGTAAAATCTGATGTGTGGCAGAGCTGTATCAACCCTCTTCACACAGCTTGAAGATGTTGACTTTGCTGTAGTACAAAATTTCCACAATAAAAAAAGG
This sequence comes from Rhinogobio ventralis, assembly GCA_039654625.1. Lineage (NCBI taxonomy): Eukaryota > Metazoa > Chordata > Actinopteri > Cypriniformes > Gobionidae > Rhinogobio > Rhinogobio ventralis. The sequence goes on along the minus strand of CM077206.1, from coordinate 10,798,632 downwards.
GCGAGACTAAATTGCTTTGTCATGCAGGTGGCCCTGAACATCAGTCCTTCCAAGCCCAAAGTTGTGTGCAGTAATTCCATCCCTAACTCATCAGTCACTGTCAATAATGAACCATTGGAATAGGTCAACACTTTTACCTGAGAAGCCTCATCAGCAAGAATAACGGCCTGGCCTATGAAAATCACCAATGAAGAACTGTACAGGAGAACAAATGGAGATCAAGCATCGTCACATCCGATGGCTTGGACATATTCTCAGAATGGACCAGGCCCAAATCCCAATCCCTGAGATGGACACCACCTGGCAAAAGAAAACAAGGGCGACCTAAAACAACATGGAGATGCACAGCAATGGCAGAATTGATGGAGATGGGTCTGACATAGGGCGAGGCACGCCGCAAACGATCAAGCTAAGTGAAAGCAAACCGTTGATGCTTTATGTCCCACTAGGGACGAAGGGGAGTAAGTGTGCTGAAATAATTATAAGCAGTAGCTTTAATCACAATCACATTAAAATATACACCACTCCACAGGACAATGAAAAGTCATTTATGCATTTGAAATCATTGTTTTTTTTTTTTATTACGGTTAACAAGTGATACATTTCATGTGACAGGTGATAAATGGCTCATTTCCCCAAAACAGATGCTATAAGAGCTAGTGAAAGGTTAACAGTGTTGACATGAATTTGTCTGAAATATTATGACATCCACTCTGATAAAGAGACAGACCAACAATTCTACAAATGTAATGAAAATCTTATGATAAAAACATATCTTCTAATAGAATGATAATGACCATTTTTTAGTCCTCATATGTTCAGAAAGATAATGGCCAAGAGGACGATTTTAGATAGCAACATTAATCTGTAAATCTAAATGTAATCATCCAATCAGAAAACATGCACAACCCCATGTGCTTTGCATCAAAGAGTCAGGACGGTTTGATGGATCAGTTGATATACTCATGTAGTCCTGCAGTGACCTAGTTAACCGAGAGAGGGCGCTAATTATTTCCCTTCCTATCCATAATTGACAAATGACACATTTCTGTACAGTTTTTACATTTACCAGCCTGGAATGTCCAGTTTGTAAATTCAGCAAGCATAGCTGGAACAGGACAGGAAGAGGGTTAAGACCAAAATGAGGACCTTTTTCCAGATTAAACCCCACCTACACAACTAACTAATCTCTCTTTGTCCTTAATTTTCACCCAGTTTGAGGCGGGCAAACTCATTGGCCAGCTGCAGAGCCTCCTGTATGCAGTGTGTGTTTCTACCCGTGGCCTGGGCAGACATGTCTTTACCGCCTCCTTTTCCATCCAGCAGAGGGCACACTTCCTGAACCCACTCATTGGCCTTCAGGCCCTGGTTTGCAACATCCTGGAAACACACCAAGAGCAAATTGGTGATTTTAAATTGATGCTTTACATATGCATTAATATGTTACTCTAGAACCATGCTAGTCAAAGTAATATCTAACCAGCATTAAACGTCAAAGTGAACACAAAATGGCATTTTAAACCCATTTTACTTCCGAGGTTACATTTCACTGACCATAATAATGATGTGCACTGATGAATCATTCACAATAAGATTAGGAATGTGTATTAAGAAAATACACTACCATTCAAAGGTTTTTGAAAAGTCTAACCAAGGATGTATTTATTTAATGAAAAATACATCAAATCAGTAATATTGTGAAATATTATTACAATTTCAAATAACTTTATTATATTTTAAAATGTAATTTATTTCTGAGATGGCAAAGCTGATTTTTTTTTGCATCATTACGCCAGTCTTAAGTGTCACATCATCCTTCAGAAATCATTCTAATATGCTAATTTAGTGCTCAAAAATCTTTTCTTCTTATTATCAATGTTGAAAACTGTTGTGTTGCTCAACTCTTAAGACTATTTGATGAATCAAAAGTTCAAAAGAACAGCATTTAACAGTATGTAAAAGTCTTTATTGTAACTTCTGTTCAATTTAATGCATCACTGGTGAATAAAATATTAATTTCTTTCAAACAAACAGAAATCCTGAGCTTTAAAGTACATCTTGTTAAATATTTCAAGAGACCCCTTAGCCATCTTACAGAAGTTTCTCTCTAACCCCTTTACCTGAGGCACTTGGCACAAGCAGATAATTTTTCCTGCATCGTTGTCCACAGCAAAAAGCATAGCAGCAGTCTGTGGTGAATTTGTCTTCAGTAACTTCAGAGACTCATTCAAAGCCTGTGGAAGCAGAGAAATCATTTAGACTTTCACTGAAGACTATTTAAAAACTGCATTTTAACTATAGAGTCCTAATTTGAAAGGACAGCGAGACATTTACTTTTGCAGATGCTCCACTCTCCATCTCCATCACAATTAGAGGTTGGTTAGGGTTGCTATCGATTATCTCCTTCGTCTTTTCCAGGACCTAAAATTAAAACCATACGTGTTCACAGCTGGTCTTTGACTTTCCAATCATCTCTGTGACTATCAAACATCTGAATCATGTTTTCTTACCCTCTTCTGTACGTCAGCCTTGCAAGCACGGTCCAGGTCATCCATGATCTTTTTGAGACCCTTCAGGGAATCCCTCATCTCATCCTTCTGCCACTGAGAGATCACTGCTGTGCCCAGGGACTGAATATATATATGCATACACAGATTCAGTACAATTTAAAAAAAGTTTATACCAGATAAGCAAGAGCAGAACATGTTTGAGTTGAACTCACCTCTGTCATATCAGCAATCTCCTTCTGAACGTCTTTATTCGGGAAGGTCTGAGCCTTCACTTTCTCTGCCATGGCATCTAGACCCAGCTTCAGGGCATCAGCTTTCCTCTGGGCCTGACAACACAAACATCCACCAGTCAAGAACTATTAGGAATGGGAATCATAAGGAACTTAATTATTCTACTTTCTAAATGATTCACCCACCAATAATTGGTCCTGTATACTGCATATAAAGTATTTACTGAAATATACTGTACTTAAAGTATTTAAATGTTAAAAATATATATAAAAATATTTTTGGTAATGTTTTTACAAATTACTGATCTGAATGTGTATTTACACATTGCAATATGAATTATTAGTCAGTAATTATATAGACTCCATGTCTTCATGACTGATTTGTTGAATTAACAACTGGTTCAAAAGATTCTTTTTTTAATCAGACTACACCAGGGGTTTTCAAACTGGGGTCCCCAGGGGGTCCGTGGAAAAGTCTAGAAAACAACTATAAAAAAAAAAAAATCTAAAAATAATAATTAGATTAAAATAAATGAGTAAAGCAATAAATTAGATCTAAATAAATAAAAAATGCAATTAATTCAAAAAGAAATTATTAGTTTGTTATTAATCTATGAAATAAATTAAATTAGAATAAAATAAAAAAATGATTAATATAAATAAAAATTAAGATTAAAATTAAATAAGCAAGAAATAATAATACATTACTACAAAATACATAATAATGTTTCAAACTAAATTTAGATTTATAATATAATTTTTTTGTGTATAAATTGAGTGTTTATAAAAGACAGATGCCTTATACATTTTAGGATGGGGGTCCCTCACACAGGGATGATCATATTTGGGGGTCCATGGCATCTAAAAGATTGAAAACCCCTGGACTACACTATCAGGTCATACTGTGTGTGCAAACAGCAAGAATAAGACAATAGGAACATTTAATCCTTGTATTATTTCAGGTTTTCCTTTCACATCACATTCAAATTAAACAAGCAAGAACCGGTTCTAGAATTCCCCTACCCTACATCATATAATACAAAGTATCAGTCAAAAAGTGTGTGTGCATAATCATGTTGCTACCTTCTGAGCCTCTGCTCCAGTCACTGCCACAATCCTCCTGATTCCTTTAGCGATGGCCTCCTCTGATACGATCACAAATGGAGCAGCATGACCAGAGTTCTGCAGGTGCCTATGGGTAAAAATGATCAATAAGAAAACTATGAGTAGCCATACTATTACATTTTGATTGCATTAATAAAAACATTAGTTTTTATTACTAGTCATTTTCATGAAACATAGACAGAACAAAATACAGAATATTATATATGAAGTTGATAATTTGTGTTCATATTCGCAAATCTAAATATGCGTTTACACAGACACCAAAAATCTGATTTTTTACTCACATCTGACACAGATCGGAAATTGTTGCACACGTGTAAACACAAAAATCCGCACAAGATCCGATTTTTTCGCATCCGATCTGAGACACTTCCAAATGTGGTTTTAAATCAGACATATATATGATATTCCGGACATCCAACTTATGTCTAAACACTGTTGAATTACAAGCCAACACAAAGTGAGGGTGACAAGTTTGCCCACAAAGATAGCCTTTTAATGTTGTATTATGAAGCAGATTTGCCTGGATGCTCGCAGCTTTTTTATTGGGGTGGGAACTTTATGAAAGAAAGAAATTGCACACACACAGAAACATTCATGAGCTCTGTCACGTGAGTTTTATAAATAAAACAGCTTCACTACATTATATTTCTCAGCAATGAGGTGATAACTTCGCTGCAATTAAACCAACAAGTTTCACTATTAGGCTACTCACATGCTCTCTCTCTCTCATGAATTCATTAAAAAAAAATATATAATAATAATAATAATAATTTTACAGCGCAACTTTATTTCACTTCAGAATTCTAGATCTAACGAGCCGTAGATAAAATAAGCAAAAATGAGTTATTTTCCGGCCTATATCGGCCTATTATTTTCGGTCAGATTTTGTGCTGCAAAACATCCATGACAGCTGTTATCTTGTCCATGCTGGCAAAATAATCATGGCCACCCGACATGAATTATATCAATAATTTCAATAGCACAGCCATTCAAAACCAGAAGGTCTGCCATGTGCATAGTAAAGCATTCGCTGACAATAACTTTGAGCGGGAATTCATGTAAACACAGATATCGGATACCAGTTGTGTCTGTGAATGTGAACAGGCGGGCCAAAAAAAAAAATTTTTTTGGATATGGTTAAAAAATCTGATCTGTGCATTAAGACTTGCAGTGTAAACAGCCTAGATGTGCTGCACATAAATTAAAACGAGAAGCTGAGTGGGCCACTTCTGCAATATTTGAAGATTAGAATATTAAATTCTGATGTTCATACGTTCCACCGCAGAACTCGATGGAGCTGAGTGAGCCTGCAGGGCTATTAGGATCGGCCAGCAGCTCCTCCACTGGGACGCCAATAGACACCACTCTAACAGGATCAGGGTACGTCTCATCAAAAACTGCCCGCAGACCCTGGATGGCTTTAGCTGCTGCAAGGGGAGCATCCAGAGCATAGACCACCTGAAGAAAGAGAGAGTATTTCAAATTGTGAGAGAAAATACAAGAATACAAGTGTTCTCGGGGACACGTAAACTATATTTCTGCTTTCAACGGGATAACTTACAATAGGTTATTGTTTTGTTTCCAGACTGTGAATACATGTGGAGAAAGTTTCAAGCGGTATGAATATGAATGTTTCATTGAAAAGTGTCTTTGAAAGTCTGTTGCATGGCCCTGACCTTAGCGTCGCGAATCATGTTGGAGGCGATCTCTTCTGTGCGCCGCACTTCATCTGTGCTCATTGCACCTTTAGCTGTGAAGTCAAAGCGTAGTCTGTCCGGAGCAACCAAAGAGCCCCGCTGATCTGCCTCTCCCAAAACTGAACGCAAGGCAAAGTTAAGGATGTGTGTGGCGGTATGGTTACTCATGATGGGCCTACGACGAGCCTGAGAAAAGGGAAACAAAAAAAAAAAAACATTCTGTGCTCTCTCAATCCATATTATGTTCCATCTTTGCCTATAAATGTTCATAAAAACATCCTTTCCATCTCTCTTTTGTCTGAACCAAATGCTGTAAAAACATTTTTACATACCTCATCCACATGCAGAGTTAGGCAGTCTCCAACCTTCAGTGTGCCGTATACTGTACCGATATGCAGCACGTATCCTCCACGCACCTGAGTATTCTTCACAGTGAACTCCATCCTCTGAAGCAGCAAAATAAAACATGACAGCAAAATGAAGCATAAATAAATAGTTCAGCTTCTTTCCACAACAGCTCTCAGTTTCTTACATCCTCAGCAGAGTCGTTTTCTCGGAGCATGTAACCTTCATCAAAGCTCTGCCCACCCTGCTCGGCGTAGAAAGAGGTCTTGTCGAGCAGCACACCACACTCTTGACCTGTGGTCACTTCATCAACAAATGCACGCTCCCTCCTGAGAGCCAACACTGTGCCCACTGCCTGTTCAAACTCTTGAGATGGACACACAATGTCACAGGCATGAAAACCTACACATAATCAAATCGTAAAACCCAACAGGAATAGCTAAGGTGTAATTTATACCATAGTTGCCATTCTCATTTGAAGTGTACTTGTACTTGGGGCTGTCGTCAGTAGCAGCGGCCCCTTTGTTTCTGAGCTCTTCAATGGCGTAAATGTCCAGCATGATGTGGTCCTCGCCCCCAGAGCCTTTGCCCTGAGACTTCAACTGTGTACACATGTTTTTAATTAGAACCATTTACATAAACAAAACACTTATTGTTATCAGTTAATATTGGATACAGTGGTGGTCAGAATTATTGGCACCCCTGGTTAATATGATCAAATATGGCTTTAAAAAATAAATCTGCATTGTTTATCCTTTTGATCTTTTATTTAAAAAAATACACAAAAATCTAACCTTTCATTGAAATAAAAGAATTGAAAGTGGGGGGTAAATCACATTATGAAATAAATGCTTTTCTCCAAAACACGTTGGCCAAAATTATTGGCACCCCTAGAATTTTTTATGAGTAAAATATCTCTGAAGTATATTCCCATTACTATTAAACATTTTTAGCACACCAGGGTGACTAGGAACATGAAATTGTCCAGTTATGATGTCTTGTTCCACAGGAGTATCAATATGAGGAAACACAAAGGCCAAATTCCCTTAATCATTCATCACAATGAGTAAAGCCAAAGAATATAGTTCTGATGTGCAGCAAAAGATTGCTGAGCTTCACAAAATAGAAAGTGGCTATAGGAAAATAGCTAAAGCATTGAAAATTCCCATTTACACCATCAGGGCAATAATTAAGAAGTTCCAGTGAACTAAAGATGTTACAAATCTGCCTGAAAGAGGACGTGTGTCTATATTGTCTTAATGCACGCCGAGAAGGAAAGTTTGAGTGGCCAAAGACTCTCCAAGGATCACAGATGGAGAATCGCAGAGATTAGTTGAGTCTTGGAAGCCCAAAAAAATAAAAAATAAAATAAAACAACCCCTACATCACCACATGTTGTTTGAGAGGGATTCAAGAAAAATCCTTCTTGCTCATCCAGAAACAAACTCCAGCATATTCAGTTGTCAGACACGACTGGAAATTCAAAAGGGACCTGGTTCTGTGGTCAGATGAAACTATAAAAAGAGCTTTTTGGCAGCAAATCCACCAGATGGGTTTGGTGCAAACAGGGATAAAAAGTACCCCATGCCCACGGTTAAAAAAACTGCTGGATCTTTAATGTTGTGGGCCTATTTTTTTGCTGGAGGTCCTGGACATCGTCTTCCCCAAACTCATCAGGCATTATAGAAGAAGACTCAGAGCTGTTATCTTGGCAAAAGGAGGTTGCAAAAAGTATTTAATAAAAGTGTGCCAATAATTGTGGCCAACGTGTTTTGGAGAAAAGCATTTATTTCATAATGTGATTTACCCCCCACTTTCAATTAGTTTACTTCAATGAAAGGTTAGATTTTTGTGAATTTTTTGAATAAAAGATCAAAAGGATAAACAATGCAGATTTATTTTTTACAGCCATATTTGATCATATTTACCAGGGGTGCCAATAATTCCGACCACCACTGTATATCTTGGCTGATACAGGATTTTTAATTGTGAATGCTCATTTCTGTCTATTTTACATTTAGATTAGCTTTGCTGTCATTATGAATAAAACAGAGTGAAAATAAAAATCAATCAAATGCTACAAGTGAATTTTAGAGCCAAAACATTACAATTCAAAGTGTAAAACATGGATTTTCAGTCCTCTGTGTTTTATGACTATGAAATAATGCTGTGCTTAATGAAAATTGCACTGCATAAAAGAATAAACTGATTTCCACCTGAGCAGCTTTCTTCTCCTCCTCAAAGGCCTGCCTGTCCACCCCCATTCCCCTTTCCTCAGCAATCAGGGCCGTGAGGTCCAGAGGAAAACCATATGTGTCGTACAGCAGCCAGGCTGTGTCACCTACACAAAACAATGACATTTATATGAAGAAATAAAAATGTAAATATCAGCTTTAGAATGTGGATTTACAGTGGATTTAGCATGAGGACATGGGGGGGAACACTAGATCCTAGACTCCATACTTTAAGAGTAAAAAATTCTAATTCAGTCTCAGGCCACATGCAGAAAAACACAGATAAAACCTAAAGCCTCTCTTCTGTTGACAACAAATTTATAAACATTCCCAAAATTCAGAATTATGGTTGGTGAGTGTTTTGCGCTTGACCTATTCTTGATTTAAAACTGTGATTTTCACCAAAAGGTGACGTCCCTGCACCTCATCTAAGGGTGTTTGGCTCAGCACCTGGCTCATCTGAAGCATGTGTTTCGGAACCTGGTGTTTTACCACCCTTATTTTGGTTTGTTCAGTCATGTATGAACAAGGCAATCACACTCGGATCCACATAAAAATTATTGCTCCAAGATCGCTTAAACAAGGTGGTCTCGGCCTGATTGAAAACAAACTCTGGGGCGGTTCGAATGAAGTGAGAAAGCAATCCGACCTAAAGGACAAATTAACCAACTGGTATCATAAAATCATAACCAAAAATGTGTTTTATAAAAAACAGTAGTGATTATATATATATATATATATACACACACACACACTCACCTAAAGGATTATTAGGAACACCATACTAATACTGTGTTTGACCCCCTTTCGCCTTCAGAACTGCCTTAATTCTACGTGACACTGATGAAGGTGCTGAAAGCATTCTTTAGAAATGTTGGCCCATTTTGATAGGATAGCATCTTGCAGTTGATGGAGATTTGTGGGATGCACATCCGGAGCACGAAGCTCCCGTTCCACCACATCCCAAAGATGCTCTATTAGGTTGAGATCTGGTGACTGTGGGGGCCATTTTAGTACAGTGAACTCATTGTCATGTTCAAGAAACCAATTTGAAATGATTCGAGCTTTGTGACATGGTGCATTATCCTGCGGAAGTAGCCATCAGAGGATGGGTACATGGTGGTCATAAAGGGATGGACATGGTCAGAAACAATGCTCAGGTAGGCCGTGGCATTTAAACGATGCCCAATTGGCACTAAGGGGCCTAAAGTGTGCCAAGAAAACATCCCCCACACCATTACACCACCACCACCAGCCTGCACAGTGGTAACAAGGCATGATGGACCCATGTTCTCATTCTGTTTACGCCAAATTCTGACTCTACCATCTGAATGTCTCAACAGAAATCGAGACTCATCAGACCAGGCAACATTTTTCCAGTCTTCAACTGTCCAATTTTGGTGAGCTCGTGCAAATTGTAGCCTCTTTTTCCTATTTGTAGTGGAGATGAGTGGTACCCGGTGGGGTCTTCTGCTGTTGTAGCCCATCCGCCTCAAGGTTGTGCGTGTTGTGGCTTCACAAATGCTTTGCTGCATACCTCGGTTGTAACGAGTGGTTATTTCAATCAAAGTTGCTCTTCTCTCAGCTTGAATCAGTCGGCCCATTCTCCTTTGACCTCTAGCATCAACAAGGCATTTTCGCCCACAGGACTGCCGCATACTGGATGTTTTTCCCTTTTCACACCATTCTTTGTAAACTCTAGAAATGGTTGTGCGTGAAAATCCCAGTAACTGAGCAGATTGTGAAATACTCAGACCGGCCCGTCTGGCACCAACAACCATGCCACGCTCAAAATTGCTTAAATCACCTTTCTTTCCCATTCTGACATTCAGTTTGGAGTTCAGGAGATTGTCTTGACCTGGACCACACCCCTAAATGCATTGAAGCAACTGCCATGTGATTGGTTGATTAGATAATTGCATTAATGAGAAATTGAACAGGTGTTCCTAATAATCCTTTAGGTGAGTGTATATATGAGATACAGACACCAATCCTTTAGGTGAGTGATTTAAGCAATTTTGAGGCCAACATTTCTAAAGAATGCTTTCAGCACCTTGTTGAATCAATGCCACGTAGAATTAAGGCTGTTCTGAAGGCGAAAGGGGGTCAAACACAGTATTAGTATGGTGTTCCTAATAATCCTTTAGGTGAGTGTATATATATATATACACATATATACACAGTACTGTGCAAAAGTCTTAGGCACGTTGGTATTTTCACACGAAAATTTTTTTTAAGCCAGTTATTTATATCTTTTACTGTTGTGTGTCAGTAGGAAATATCAGTTTACATTTCCATACATTCATTTTGCAATTATTTGTAATAATCCAGTGAGATTTTTTTTTATTTTTTTTTATGCACAAGAAGTCTGATAGCAGCCGGTCTGATCTCACCATCATCGAGTCTGTCTGTGATTACATGAAGAAACAGAAAAAACTGAGACAGACTAAATCCAGAAAAACTAAGGCAACATCTCCCAGACACTTGAGGAAACCTACCTGCAAAACTACAGTACTGTGAAAAGTTTAGGCACTTGTCAGAATGCTTTAAAGTGAGAATGCTGTCAAAAATAATAACATAAATAGCTTTTATTTATGAATTAACTTCTATTAACTGAATCAAATCGATATTTGGGGTGACCACCCTTTGCGTTCAAAACGGCTTTTGTCACCTGCATCTATTCCTACACCTATTCATATAGTTTTGCTGGAAGGTTTCTTCAAGTGTCTTGGAGACGTTGCCACAGTTCTTCTGGATTTAGTCCATCTCAGTTTTTTATGTTTCTTCATGTAATCACAGACAGACTCAATGAAGATGAGATCAGATCTCCATGTGGAACATAGAGACTATTGTCAGACTCTTTATGCATACAAAAATCTCACTGGATTATTAAAATTAATGGCAATTAATTTATAAATGTAAACTGATATTTCCTACTGACACTAAAGCAAAAGATATAAATAACTGGCTTAAATCCACTTTTTGTGTGTAAAAATACTAGCGAGCCTAAGACTTTTGCACAGTACTGTATAATAATATATATATATATATATATATATATATATATATATATATATATATATATATATATATATATATATATATATATATATATATATATATATATATATATATATAATAATAATTAGCGCAGCGTGTGAGAGGAATTACGAGACGAGCCGAGCCGAGCACGTTACGAGCACGTCACGACCTCCCGATAATTCTTAGACATGTTTAAAAAGTTCGGGGAGTCGGCCGATTTTCAACAGTGTATAGGCTGTTCCCTATTGTCATATCATACACAACCACGTCACATAGGCTAAATCTATGAGTATTATTATGCTATATGTGGCTGCAACCACACAGCATGCACATACACTGTCACACACAAGGCGATCGGCTGGAACTTCACATTGTAAAGTTTTAAATATGGATATTTTTCTTACACAAACGCATTGATTCGCTTCAGAAGGCCTTTATTAACCCCCGGAGCTGTGTGGAGCATGTTATTTGATGGAAAAAGGCATTTTTTATGGACTTCAAAAACAGAGCAACAATTACTTCCATTATAAAGCTTGGATTAGCCCGGACTTTTTTAATATATCTGAAAGAAGAATGTCATATACACCTAGGATGACTTGAGGGTGAGTAAATCATGGGCTAATTTTCATTTTCGGGTGAACTATCCCTTTAAGTCCCTGTTTCGGAACAAAGCAAATGATCTACAGGTCTGAAAACGGCCTACGAGAAACTCTTTGTGGTAGTATGTGCTTTACCTGGTATAGTCTTGCTGTCTCCAAGACTCTGGATCTTGCGGTCCAGGATACGGCGTCCTCTGCTAAGGGTTTTGAGGAACTGTGCCTCTTCCTCATTGATAATGTCCTTTACCATATCAGGATCTTTCTGCAACTCTGGGAAAGCATCACCCTGTAGAGAGCCATGAACCATTAAATGCCATCAAAAATAGAACTGAAACTGTATTTAATGAAAGCGCATTTCAATAGTGCAGCGGCTGCCACTTAGAATAACTGTCAAAGTAGCAAACAGGGGGTTTCTTATGAACAAAGTTATGAGGGTAGAGGCCTTACCAGGGACTCAACCACTACATCTACTAAGGAGGCGAAGAAGCCCCTCTGTGCACCCAGCTTCTCGTGAGAGTATCGCACTGCACGACGTAGAATTCTCCTCAGCACGTAGCTGCAAACACAAAAACAGGGTCACATATACATACATTGAGTATACATCAAGTACACGGCAAACAATAACACCATCATCTTACCCTCTGCCCGTGTTGTCAGGTCTGCCACCATCAGACAAGGCAATAGTAATTGTTCGGGCATGATCAGCCAGGACACGGTATGCCATGTCAATACCATCTGTGTCTTCTGCACCAACCTTTCCTGTGTATGCCCTGGCACCTGTGCCCTGAGAACCAAGAATTTTTTTTCAATTACATGCAAAGAGAGAGTTTGGTAATGCTTCATATGCTTTTCTATGATTGTACCTTCTGAATGGCTTCAAAATAAGGGATGAACAGGTCAGTGTCGTAGTTGGACATCTTGTTTTGCAGTACAGACACCAAGCGTTCCAGTCCCATCCCTGTGTCAATGCTCTTCTTGGGCAGAGGCTTTAGCACGGTCTCCGACTCCCTTCATGGAAAGGCCAAGCCATGTGTTTAGAACAATATGTGAATACTTACAGTATCTTTGTGTTAGAATTAGAGGTTGCACTATGGCACCAATGTTAAAATTCTGGCCAATAATGCAATTACACTACCGTTCAAAAGGGGATGTTATAATTGAGCATTATAAAAGAGACAGCTAAGCACAAAAACTAAACCAAAAACAATCATTTAACATCTATTCATTGAAAGAATCAAACATTCAAATACGTTTTTTTAAGATTAATGAAGCTACTTAATATTAAATATCCAATATAGGCTGACAAAAACAAATAGTGTAAATAGTGCAACAGTACATTACATAAGAAGTGTCTCTAAAAATAATATCTCTAAGTATGTATGAACTGTTAATAAAATGTTTACCATTGTTAGTTGTAGTTAACAAGGAGTAGTAGTTTACCTGTTAAACTGGATGAACACCAGGTTCCAGATTTCAAGCACATTTGGGTCATCCATGTTGACCAAGTGGGCGGCATCTCTGCCTCCAATGCGATCATAGTGGATCTCGCTGCATGGTCCACATGGACCAGTGTCACCCATTTCCCAGAAATTATCTTTCATACTGCCAGGCAGAATACGGCTCTCCTCCATTCTGGGACAGAGTGGAGAGACAAACGAGAAATCTCTTACCATTTCTAATGGTACAAAACACGCAGGTCTGTTACATCCCAGTAACAAGCTCCTATATTTCGCAGTAGATTAATTTTGATTGATAATAACGGGTAATAGGCTTTCTGTGATAGTCGGTGTTACCGGTGTTTAGGCATAACACCGGTTACATCACTTGCCCACTGTCGTTTTGATATTTTATAGTAGTAAAAAATCATTTAGTTCAGTAAGAGAATTAAAAACTGAACGTGCGGTGTGAGCCGAACGAGAGTCAGATTTCTATTTCTATTTCTATTATTCTATTTTTCCCAGTGTCAAACCAATGCAGCTTAACCCAAAATGCAAGCTCAGGCATGCGCTTCTTTCATATAAGCTCGTGCAGTTGTGTGCTCTTGACAGAGAATACTCCGTTGCAGCCTTGCAGGGAACACTTAGGCTAAGAAGAAGCAAATATTTGTATTAAGTATAACTAGGTTGGATTCCTATTCAACTGCTGGCTAGGCTATAAGATAATAAACTTCTTCTTTTTTTTTTAAAGTAAAGAGTATTGTATTTCGCCAGATTTTATAGTATAAACATATTCAAGCGCGAATGAGAACCATTTCGAGGGGGATGCCAGGTGTGCAGAAGGGAGAAAAAAACAAAAACAAATATTCGAATCCCACATTTGAAAATCGAATACCAACCTACCTAACGAATATTCGAATATTCAGGTACAGCCCTAACTATTTCACATCAAAAACCTTTTACACCTTGTAGTTTTGTACTCACCCCAAGTCCAGCCAGATCTGCTTGCACTCCAGGTCAGGCTCCAGGCCAGCATCAGCATGACCACCAAAATAAGTCACATAGAGGCGCTCAATAGGTATGCCAAACTCCTGCGTCAGCAGCTCCAGTGCCATCTTGCAGGCCAGGTGCTAGATATAGAATAAGCCAGAAAGAAATAAAAGTATGCAAAGAGAAAAGGCCAAAATTAGTTTTTCATTTATCATTTTTGCAGCACATAATTACAACAACAAAAAAAGAGCATCGGTACTATGACAAGATACACCATGGTTTTACAATACACAACACCTTTCTCTCCATCTCTTACTTTGAAATAATCTCCAAAGGACCAAGAGCCCAACATCTCAAAGAAAGTGTGATGGTACACGTCTTTGCCAACATCATCAAGATCGTTGTGTTTGCCGCCTGCACGAATGCACTTCTGTGTGTTTGCAGCACGGCGAAGTCTGGCCATAGGGTGGGACGGGTCGATGGTGTTCAGGAAGATGGGCTTGAACTATTAAGAAGATGGAAGTGACAATTAATTTTCTGTAACAAATTAGACACCCATTTATGTAACTAGGTTAAAATCTCCTTACCTGGTTCATCCCGGCATTGGCAAAGAGCAGAGTGGGGTCATCTAGCGGAATGGTGGCTGATGAGTGGACATACTGGTGCTCATGGCGGCGGAAGAAGTCAATGAACTTCTCACGGATCTGTGCAGCAGTCAGTGAAGAGTCCATGCTGGTTGTGTTTTTCTCAGGGGACTAGGGTATATATACAAATACAGAGTGAGTCAGAAACCAGTTTTACAAAAACAGTGGGTGGAGTAAACATGCAGCTCTTTTGTAGTGCTGTTAACCATCAACAATCAAGAATCTGTTATGGACATCTGCACACCTCACGATCACCGCATTCATACCAGGACATTCAAAAGCTGAACCCAGTTTGTGAGGAAGCAAAGCTTGCAAACCTGTCAAACAGGCAAAATCCTCTCTGCTAAGGAAAGACATGCAGAGAAATTATGCCAGTGGAAAACACATACCTAAAGTTGCCTTTAAATAATATTATTATTATTATATTATTAAATAATTATTTATGTTGATAAGCCCTAGAAAACCTACTATGTTTTTCTTTCAGATGTATTGGGGTCATCTGTGAATATACTCTATATTGCCAAAAGTTTTGGGACACCTGCCTTTACATGCACATGAACTTTAATGACATCCCATTCTTTATCCGTAGGGTTTAATATGGAGTTGGCCCACCCTTTGCAGCTATAACAGCTTCAACTCTTCTGGGAAGGCTTTCAACAAGGTTTAGGAGTGTGTTATGGAAATTTTTTACCATTCTTCTAGAAGCGCATTTGTGAGGTAAGGCAATGATGTTGGGCAAGAAGGCCTGGCTCGCAGTCTCTGCTCGAATTCATCCAAAAGGTGTTCTATCGGGTTGAGGTCAGGACTCTGTGCAAGCCAGTCAAGTTCCTCCACACCAAACTCGCTCATCCATGTCTTTATGGACCTTGCTTTGTGCACTGGTGCAGTCATGTTGGAACAGGAAGGGGCCGTCCATAAACTGTTCCCACAAAGTTGGGAGCATGAAATCGTCCATAGTGTCTTAGTATGCTGAAGCATTAAGAGTTCCTTTCAATGGAACTAAGGGGCAAAGCCCAACCCCTGAAAAACAACCTCACACCATAATCCCCCCTCCATCAAACTTTACACTTGGCACAATGCAGTCAGGCAAATACCGTTCTCCTGGCAACCTCCAAACCCAGACTCGTCCATCGGATTGCCAGACAGAGAAGCGTGATTGGTCACTCCAGAGAAGTCCAGTGGCGGCATTGCACTTGGGAATGTAAAGCTTGGATGCAGCTGCTCGGCCATGGAAACTCATTTCATGAAGCTCTCTGCACTGTTCTTGAGCTAATCTGAAGGCCACACAATGTTTGGAGATCTGAGCTCCTGAGAGTAACCCATTCTTTCACAAATTTTTGTAGAAGCAGTCTGCATGCCTAGGTGCTTGACTTTATACACCTGTGGCCATGGAAGTGATTGGAACATCTGAATGATTCAATGATTTGGAGGGATGTCCCAATACTTTTGGCAATATAGTGTATATATTACATAATTTTCATTTTTACAATGGTGAATAAGTGGATGGTAACGGCTGTTTCATAACCAATTCGAAAGTTCTGTGCAACTACCAAATGTGACAATTGCATGTGAATGTCGAGATAGTGGACTTGAATCTTCCTCACTGGAATATTAAAGGAAGCTCCTCAGCAGGTGGAGCCAGTATGCAGAAAACAACAGACATCCCTGGAGTAATTACAACACCACTCCCCTAACAACTCATCCAAAACATAAAGACATTTTCCAAATGACAATTACATAATTCCTCCAGCCATGCATGCCAGAAACCGCATACATTGTGAACAATAAACTGCTTCAACATCTGCATGCTGAGAAACAGAATTTCCTAGCTATAAAGTTCTTTTAAAATATAGCTTAACTTCCTTTACAATCAATACAAGTGCTCAACAATAAGGAACATATTTTCACTTGTCCTGTCAATGTTTTTAATGGACACAATACAATTGTGAAATTATATTTTTATGTGTAAGAATATATATTTTGTGTTTTAATTAAGTTCTTTGCAAAATAATAATAAATACAACTTAAGCTGTAGATTCTGATAAACACTTATTTCCTGGGGAAAAAATACTGATATTTATTATTTTCAACTAAACTTTTCTCTAATTAAGCTTATTGTTTAAATTATAATTATCACAATTTATCACATTTCCTTGAATAACATAATTCAGAAAATTTGACAACTGTTACAAAAATAAAGCCACACGTGGACAATTAACAAATGTAAGATGTAGTGAAGCTCATGTTACTTCATGAATCACTTTTGTTATATTTCCCAATCTGTATACCAGTTTGAATGCTAAATTAATGAATGTAATCTATAATAACTATAATAATAATAATAATAATAATAATAATATAACTCAATGACAGCTATAGATTCATATACTGTAAATACATAAATGGCTTTTATTTTATTCCCTCAAGATAGTTTGAATAGGAGTGTCCGTGTCGGCTAAATGTAAATGTAGTAGTAACGCAGTACAAAGCACAGGGCTGTGAAGTGGAACATATTAAGTAGCCTTTTAATAATATACTAAAAAAATCCTTACTAAGATTAAATGTATTTTAAAGAAAAGACCAGACAAAGGGTGCAGCAAAAAATACTGTCCATGTGGGACATCCTTATTGTCCTGGATAAAAATGTTAAACAATACAGTGTAAAATGCATCTGACAATGCTTTGTTAAGGACATGAGAAACAGGCACATAACATGATGCACCAACATTAGTGAGCTAAACAAGTCAACAGACCATGACTTGCACACAGTGAGGTTCACCTGACAACAGAAGAAAGCTTTGGCACATAAAATTGTGAGATGAAGAGCCATAGATAATGATGCTCTATGATCCTAGAGGAAGTATAACCCAATTTACTACAATAAGAATATCTGCAAAACCTCATTCACATAAATACAGAACCATATAAACGCAAATGACATTATAGTCTTCAGATTTTTTTGCTGCATCAACCAGTGCACTGACATAGGCCAAACCCCTATAGACCACAGTATGATGCAAGCTAGTGTGACTTATGCACCATCAACATCTCCATCATGATTTGCATTACAGGGATTCTGTATTAGACAAGTCATTACGTCAAGGTAACATCATTATGTCAAGGTAACATACAAAAAGCTGTGAATAGTAAAGTATTTTCAGATTAATTTTACAATAGAATGCTTCCTCTAAGCACGAGACAAAGCTAAACTGACAATCCAGTCATTCAATAAAAAAAACCATGTAACTGGATTCATACAGTTTCATGATACAGACCATGAAGACAAATAGTAAAAACGAATTACATATAACGTCATGAAACAAATATAAAGCTAATGAAACTTACGAATAATAATCTTATAACCGCTTCAGAAGCCAGTCACACTACTTCCCACGCCGGTTGAAACCAAAAGGAGAGTCTGTGAAGTACCGCCCACCACATAGATGATTGGTTCAGGAAGAGCGATGTTTCAGTGTCCGTAGTTTCTATTGGTTTAGGATGCTGTCGATCAAGACAAAGACGGCACTGGATATGTCAATTGTGCAAAGGACGGAACTGGATGATGCAATGATAAAGTAACAGTGCAGTGATATTTACGTTCTTATTATCTTTATTTTGTCATACAATCGTGATTTACAATCTGCTTTTTTTCTCCTGTTTTATAGGAGTTTCTGCTAGGTTCTTCTAGAATCAAAACAGCAACATTGCTCTAATAATGCAATATTTTATATGTTTTAATAGATCATTATGCATGGTAATCTAATTGTAACTTTCTTCTTCTTCTTCTTCTTCTTCTTCTTCTTCTTCTCCTTCTTCTTCTTCTTCTTATTATTATTATTATTAGGCTATAATACAAGCATTCTAACGGATGCAGCGGTAAAATATTTAAACTATGATCATCTCAAACATTGTCCAAAAACTATCATCCTTCAATCCTTCACAATTTTTGCAAGGTAAACGTTTAACGTAAATAATGCAATAAAAACTAAAAATTAAGTTAAAACAAAAAGTATATTATAATGTGTATGTGGGAGGAACAGTAAGTATTTTCTCACAGCAGGTGGCGATCAAGATCTTGTTTATGCACAAACAATCCCATATTCTTCCTTCATAAGGGGTCAGGATTAGTAGGAAGAAATGCACTATATTGCCAAAAGTATTGGGACACCCCTCCAAATCATTGAATTTAGATGTTCCAATCACTTCCATGGCCACAGGCGTATAAAATCAAGCACCTAGGCATGCAGACTGCTTCTACAAATATTTGTGAAAGAATGGGTCGCTCTCAGGAGCTCAGTGAATTCAAGCGTGGTACCGTGATAGGTTGCCACCAGTGCAATAAATCTATTTGTGAAACTTCCTCACTACTAAATATTCCACTGTCATCTGTTAGTGGTATTATAACAAGTGGAAGCAATTGGGAACAACAGCAACTCAGCCACAAAGTGGTAGGCCATGTAAAATCACAGAGCGGGGTCAGTGCATGCTGAGGCGCACAGTGCGCAGAAGTCGCCAACTTTCTGCAGTGTCAATAGCTACAGACCTCCAAACTTCGTATGGCCTTCAGATTAGCTCAAGAACAGTGCATAGAGAGCTTCATGGAATGGGTTTCCATGGTCGAGCAGCTGTTTTTCCCAAAACTTTTTGCAATATAGTGTAGATATGAGTTAAGCCATATCCCATATGAGAGAATTGATCATTCACATGACAACAATGGCACTATTATTTACTTAGAAATGTACCTGCAATAAATGTCACCTGCTCACTGCTACTCTTTAGCTATCATCGTTATATAAGTCACATTTACTTCTTAAGTCTCCAGTTCCATTTGTCAAATGCTACAAATGCAAGGTCAAGTGAACAAGCATACATTATAATATAGCCAAACCTAAAATAACATTGATAAACAGTGCTAAACAACAAAATGGACAAATATAAAATATATATCTGGCAGTCATTGTTACATGCAGGTATATTTTTTATTATTATTATTATTATTACATAACTTTTATTTCAAACACAACACCAGCATTATATAGAATGTACAATAAACAATTGTTTCTGGGCATTTTACGTGTAGAAAAATATCTTTTGTGGGTCTTATATTCAATGTCTGTTTGAAAGCATGCAAAGATGTCATTATAATCATAAAGTAGTTATAAAGGAAATGTTGCATGCTCTTTATATAAACAAATAGCAAACAAAATGTAACAAGCAAAACTGCTGTCAGCAAGCCAAGTATAGTCCGTTAACGGTATCATTTACAGCACACTAAATAATTTTTGGTTCTCTGAATTGTACATGCTTGTCTAGATTTCTGGGACAGCATTCATATTACGCATTTTTGTCCGAACAATGATAGAGGCTTCTCCCTTGACATCTCTCAGTCTGTCTGAGTCAAAGTCGACAAGCAGTTTCCTCATGCCAGCACGGGTGGGTTTAAAGGAGAATTTAACTGTCACAGCCTGACCAGGTTCAATCTTACCACTAGAGAAAGAGAGACATACAGTATAGACATTAACAGTCAACCATAACTTGGATGATGCACTTCTGATGCACTTGTATCCTTGAATTCTTACTTGAGTATTTTCTAAAACTAGTACATACTGTGTTTTTATTTCTCTGGCCTCTGTTAGTCCTGCTCCCTCCACGGTAAACACACCTCGTTGAAGACTAACCGGCAAAGGATTGGTGAAAGAGATGTGAGCTGTCAGTTTACGTGATACAACCGCATTTCCAATAATCTGAAATGTAGAACAAATGTCGGTTATTAGTAAACATGGCCAGTAGAGCTTCTCTCATTGACATCCTTATGCCATCCCTGATGTATAAAACTTTCTTTCTTCAGATAAATATAAATAAAACATTTTAGGAAAATAATCCCTCTGTGAATCCATATGGTTGCCTCTCAGTTGATGCTTGAAAAACCATACACAGTGACCCTACAACCCCAGTTGATGAAGCAATGTCTTCTGAAGCGAAATGATAGGTGTGTGTAAGAAAAATACGAAGATTTTAAATACGAACTTTTTTATTTATAAATCATTGCTCTGCTCTACTGTCATATGTTCATGAGAGGTTATGACGTGATGTAAGTGCTGTCCTCTGTGCGTCCGCGTTACTTCTCACGCAAACTTCATAATGCACTTATGTTTATGTTATGAGCAGATCTTATGGATTACCGTCATGACCGCTGTGTGTGGTTTTTCAAATTTAAATCGAGCGGCACCCATTTACTGGCATTATATTGACTTACAGAGATGGATTATTTTCCTAAAAATCTTTGATTGTGTTTATCTGAAGACGAAGAAAGAAAGTCTTATACATCGGGGATGGCATGAGTGAGAGTAAATGATGAGAGATTTTTTTTATTTTTGCATAAGCTATCCCTTTAATTACCTTGATAAGAAGTGCTGGCATTTTCAAGGGGATGTTGATTTCTTGCAGGAGGATGTTGTCTTGATCAGTGGGTTGGAGAAGGGCTGTGACTCTTATCATGTGATGTTCAGACACACACGCCCCATAATGGTCATACTGAAGTCGCAATACTTCTTTATGAGCTAAAAAATTATGCAAATATATTTTAGTAATTATTGTCAAAGTGCCCTAAATGGGAGGTTAAATTTGTCTGATGATGCCACTATGTGCAACATAATTCAGGGTACCTAAGTTTGCTAGTCTTACCTTTGTGAGCTGGCACTTTGAGAGAGGTTGTCTTTCTCTGGCACTCTCCGCGGTGGATGCTATTGTAGGTTATTGCGTTCGACATGACTGTGAGTTGTGCATCTGTATCCTCTCTACCAGCATTATACACCTCTATAATCACGTCAAAGTCTGTCCCGTGGATAGCTGGAGCATGCTTGATGAAAAGCTCAAGCTGTCCTGGGCCTTCGTTCTTTTGGCCTACTTGTCTTCCTGCCTTTTTATAAACCTCTCGCTCCTTCAATGAACCTGTGGTGGGAAAAAGCATTTGAATGTGATTAATATCACGTGCCAAAATTTCAGAATCGGTTGCCATAGACATAAATAAAGTGATTTTCATAACAATAAGTCTTATTGTGAATAATTCACCAGTGAAATGTCTTTCCTTTTTATGCCAGCATCATCAAGAAATCTTATTTTAGGAATAATTTTAATAATATTTATAATTCATTTTATAATATAAATGAAAAGGTAATAAATGTTTCAGGTACAATAGAATATGAGACAATTAATTTAAAGTCACCATGAAATTAAAATGGACAATTCTTGTTTTTAGTATTTCTTATGATTTATGCACATTATTGTTTTTTTTCATGTGCCTTGTTATCTTTAATCAAAATAAATTCCCCTTCCTCTTGCAGCGACATCTCTTCTCTTGACATGTTTACTGGCGCGAGGGCGGGACAACCTGTCACTCACATGACATCACAGCAATAGCCAATCACATTGATACAAAGACCCAATCAATTCCAGATGGACATATCAACAGAAAATATGGCGCAATTGGGAAGAAACAACTATTGCAACTTTCTTTTCATGCAGAATTTATTATCAGAAAAGAATGACACAGATCAAAAATGAGTTTAGTTCATTATAAAGTATTTCAATAAAGTGTAGATTCGACTTGTTGGACATTACCTTCAGGATATTTGTAATTAGCAGTAATGTCCTCTCTGAAGTCTCCATACACACTTTTAGTGCTAATGCTCCGTCCAATAGTTTTACTGTTTTGGGACACTTGAGATCGTTCCCCATCTGGATGAACAATCCAGAAAATCAGATCTGCGTTCACCTCAGAAAACACAAACGGGGTGTCGTACTTCAACCCCACATCTCCTTCCTTGACTGCGTGGACTGGACAAGGCCCACAACAGAAAACTCCTGTAAGAACATGGAAGAAGAGGATGTAGGCAAACTAGCTAATATTCCAGTTTGATGCTAGGAGATGGGAGAAATAAGACGTTCTCTTGATTTTCTTGTTTTTTTTTTATACAGCTTACTTATA
The DNA here is from genome assembly GCA_039654625.1 of Rhinogobio ventralis. Classification (NCBI taxonomy): domain Eukaryota; kingdom Metazoa; phylum Chordata; class Actinopteri; order Cypriniformes; family Gobionidae; genus Rhinogobio; species Rhinogobio ventralis. The sequence goes on along the minus strand of CM077206.1, from coordinate 10,775,790 downwards.
AGAATGATTACCATCACTCCTTTCTTGAGGTGTTGGATCTAGCACCTGCCATCCATTGTAACCTTCTGGGAGGTCATCGCGTTTCATCCAGGACTCAACCCAACAGTGGTAATTCCTGAAAAGAAAGGATGATGCCTATCAGGGACTACAGTGGAGAATGTTTTTGCTCAGAGTAATTATTTTATAACTTAAACTAAACAGAGTTCTAACTTATGCCTTAAGTATCAACTTTGTCTCTGATCCTTCTCCTAAAATTGCTTAGGAGAAATAAAAATAGATGGAAATTAAACAATTTGTCATACAGAAAGGGTTATTTTATGTAGATATCATAACTTACCAGATGGAGTCCTTCCTGCCTTCAGACACACTTTCAAGTTGATCATTGAAAAGGTAATCCACAGAAATGTTTGCATCGGTGTCATGAGCAGATGAGTAATTAGTGATGCATCTGGTTGGAATGCCAAGACAGCGGAGGACTGTGGAAAGGGGACGTTACAGATCACGTGTGAGGCATAGACAAATTATTCAGTAACCGCTCTGAAATTTAAGTTCAGAGAAGAATTTTGCGAACTAACCCGAACTATTCATTAAAATAACCAGCTCATTCATTCGTAAATCAGACTACAGTGGTTGTACTGTTTTTGATTCATTAAAAGGACTCATAAGAGTCACTTGTTCATGAATCGGACTGCTGGTCTTGTATGTTTTTATTTCACCAAAAAGAACCGTCTCATAACAGTCATGAATCAAACTGGTAGTGTATAATTTGATTCATTATAAAGAACCAGCTCATAGTCTATTCATGAATTGGGCTGCCCTGACCGCGTTATAGACTTTTTGTTCACTTTGAAGAACCGGCGAGTCATTTGTTCATGAATCAGACTACTGGTCACACTGTATGCATGCAGGCTGAAAAGTGGTGCAGGAAACAATGACACAGATAATTTTTTCCTCACCTGTGCATGCCACTCCTGTGAACACCCAGCACTGGCCATAACGTACTTTCTGTCCTCCACCCTCACTCCAGCGCCTCAGGATGGGCACACTTCCAGTCCAACGTGTGGGTGCCACCCCATCACTGTACTCTCCATCCCAGCGCCCAGATACCACCCCCCGGTCATCATTAGCATTCACCTGTTAATGCATATTTAATGCATATGTGTATTTACATGTATGCATGAGCAAATATGATTAGGCTATAGCATTATAACAAGAGGTGGAGACAGTGAATGGCCATGTTAATAAATGCCTTACCATGGCAGTAACAGTCCTGCTAACATAAACAGGGCTTGCTCTGTTGACAATGTCCATCTCTGAGTTTTTCATGGCGGCAGGTGAATTATCAAGCACTTCAAAGCAAATATCCACCACATCTTTCTCAAACTGTTTGAAAAAGAGAATGCAAAGGATATGAACATCTTGTTAAGCTTGCATTAGTATAAGTTGGCTTACTGAGGGGTGTAGAGTTTTTCTTAAAGGAATATTCAGAATTAAATACTGTTAAAGCAGTGACATGCTGTTGATTATCACAGAACAGAAATTTTGACTCAGTAAAAAAAAAACTTTTGTTAGCGTGTATACAGAAGTGAACTTAAAATGTGTAATGGATGTAGGCCAGTAAGAGCTGTGCATGTAAAGCCAAATTTATACTTCTGCGTCGAGTGTACGCCGTAGCTACGTCGTAGGCTGTGTGTTGCACGCGTAGCCTACGACATACCCTGACGTGCACCTCTCAAAAAATGTAGCAAGCGCTGTGATTGGTTTGCCAGAACCCCTCCCTCAGGGGTACACATGCTCCCTCTGCATGTGTAACTGCACGTCGACATGGACAAGGACGCAGTAGTATAAATGAAAATCGACACGTAGCCCACAGCGTAGAGGCTACGGCGCAGGTCCGACACAGAAGCATAAATCAGCCTTAAACCTCATTCCCCTAGCCTCAAGAGGCACATTAGTGACTGACACTAGAGGCTGCGGTCCTTAGTCTCCATGTTAGCCCACCTCCCACACTAGAGACTCCGGTTCGAAACCCGCTTGGACCCGGATGGGAGTAAGGTTTAGGGGGGTGGGTGTAACGGACATAGGCCAGTAAACCTCACTCTCCTGGCCTCAAGAAGTACACTAGCAGCTGCGGTCTTAAGTGTCCTTGTTAGCGCGCCTGCCTCCCACGCTGGAGATTCCAGTTCAAATTTTTTTGTATGATTGAGATTATTGTGGTAAATGCTGTCCATATGCCTGACTTGTATTTTACAGAGAAAGCATAGCACTTATAGTTACCCCACTTAATCTGGTGAATCGAGTTTATCGAGGGGACAGTCTCTTGTTTGTGAGACAGACATTGTTGCTGAAATGTTTGACATCTACAGCGAGTGATTACCCAGCAGACAAGCCCTCTGCGGTTCTTCTGCCACCGATCTGCCACAATTCACACTCTGCCTCATCTGAATTCCACCACCATGCAACATCACCCATAAATCCTGATTGTGTGTCAGTCATCTCAGGCCATGACACTTTCTCAGAGAGGGCACTGACCACAAGACGGTCTAAACATATATAGGGGCTGTATAAATTTGGATCTTATATCTTTGGTGAGCACATGTGAAATAATTTATAGGTTACCTGCCCGAAGTTCCAGGGTACGGTGGTGATATCATCCCATGAGCCCTGGTACAATATCCCGTTTTCATTTAAAATGTACTCCTGCAGCAGTTCCTCACTGGGAATGTACACAGAGTCATCTACAGGAAGAAATATAATTGAGCTTTGTGTGTAAGGCCACAATGATCATGTTACATTCTTTTGAATTTGCTATAACAGCACTCTCGCTGGTGTGATATATTTTTTTTAAATACCACTTGAATATTTTTGTCTTGACAAAACTTGATAACATTCAGATTACCATTTTAATCCCAATTTGTGTAGCTAGTGCATAAAGAATCTATGATCTAAAATTAAGGTTGAACCACTGTAGTCACATGGACTATTTCAACAATATCTTTACTACCTTTCTGGGCCTTGAAAGTGGTAATAACATTGCAGTCTATAGGAGGTCAGAAAACTCTCGGATTTCATAAAAAACATCTTCAGTTGTGTTCCGAAGATGAAAAAAGGTATTACTAGTTTGGAACGAAATGAGAGTGAGTTGTAAGAAAAACCTAATCAGAATCCACCCAGCTTTAAAGAACTGGTGCATTTTAAGGCCAGTTCACATCAAGGGCGATACTTATGAGAACTATACTTATAAAGTTTTAATAACTGTTCTAATTTTATGAGAATAGGGAAGTCCAAAACAGCGTTTAATATCATCTTCCACTTTAAATGGGTGGCTTCTGATTGCCTGTAAATTTATTGTTCATTAACTGGAAAGGAAACATTCTGAAAGTAATTCCAATGATACCATTTATCTATCTCATTATCATTATTATATAATTACATATACTCTGCAGGACAGCAGCTCTCTAGGACCGAACTTGCCTACCCCTGACTTAGAGGTACAAAAATGTACCCTTAAGAGTACCACCCCAGTGACGGCCACTTGTACCTTAAAAGGTACAGTTTTGTATACTCTTTTTTTTGAGAGTGTATATTGTTGGGTATACCTTGTAAGACAGAATGACAATTATAAAATATATATACACATATATATATATATATATATATATATATATATATATATATATATATTCTGTCTTACAAGGTATACTCAACAATATACACTCTCAAAAAGAGTATAAAACTGTACATTTTAATGTACAAGGGGCCGTCAGAATGTCTGATCTGTGGCAAGAAAGTATTGTTGGTGAATATTATATATTAACATTTTTAGTCAGTGATGAGTTTAGTCAAACATTTTTCTTCATGACAATTTTTCTTTGTGACTTCTTTTGAATTGAACAGATTACGTGTTTTGTTAACACTGTAACAAAAACCACAAACTCACATAAAAATCCAAGAGTCAAACTGCCCAACTAAAGGAAATACTGATCACCATAATGGTGACCAAACATTTTCAATAAAACATCAACATCTAAACCTCTGTTCTCAATAAGAGCTTCTATAGATGTCTTTCAGGGTTGGAGCCAAACTCAGCAGGACAGCGACTCACTAGGACAGAACTTGCCTACCCCTGCTCTAAGTAGAGGAAAACAATGGTATAATTGTACCCTAAGGACCAATTGTGTACCTTTAAAGGTACAGTTATCCGTTTTGTGCAATTTTGTTTCCCAACAAAATTGTACCTCCACTGTACCTTTTTTCTGAGAGTACTGTCAAGATCCAAAATAACAAAAATCAACGTAAAACTTTATTAAACGCGCTCAATGCAATTTTAGCACCATATTCTAAGTCTTTCAGGTTATACAATAGCGTTGTGTGAGAAATAAACCAAAACCTTTGTATGGAAGAAGAAACAAAGTCAGGTGAGCGATCCCTTTAAATGCTCACCTTTGCACCAGGGATTAAAAAGCAGGTAGAAGGTCTGAGGCTTGGTTTGCTCCAGGATTTGCCCATCAGCTGAAAGCAAAACCACAGTCATGCTGTACAGACCCACAGGAGCATCAGCTGGGCTGTGGACAGTTAGCATCACCTCACCCTGAGCATTACGCTGACTGAACCACCATTTCCCATGATCCTGCTCTGAGTCTGACACCTTCAAGACCACCTCATTATTCTTACCTGTAACACACAAACATATGCAGATAAATTAGATGATACATATGGCTTTACATGATATTAAACATGTTTCTTTAGCTTGAAAAGACCTGTGGTTAAAAGACCACTAAACTTAAACTTAAACTCCAACTATACAGATCAATCTAAGATTATTACAGGTTCAAGTTTACAGTCCAAAACCTTTAAGCCATCTATTTGTCTTTCTCACTGCTTAATCTGGTATTCTCTCCATCAAATTACTCACCCAGGTGTAGTATGAGGTTAAGATGGTGGTCTGGGATCTGTGGGATGTGCTCAGTACACTGCAGGACTACAGAGAAGGGCTGACCTCTGCGCACCAGCAGACGCTCCACGTCCATCTCCTCTGTGCGGTGAGCATGGTTATTCTCATAACACTGCAGATCTATATCACTCCGCATGGCTGGACACAAAATAAATATCCAATATTATATATATTTATTTGTTTGTAGTGAGCCTCTAAATGCTCTGTTAATGAAAGTTGCATGCACTTTTTTTGGGCAGCTACATTTATTTTAATTATGGGATAGATTAGTGATGTGGTTGCCTATAGCAACTTTTGTTCCCATTCAGTCGGTCACTCTCGACGCCACGTCGGAGTACCGATGAATAGGAATCTCGCTAGCGAGAGCCAATCTACTTCGAGTGTAACTAAACGGCTGCTCATGCCACTCAGTGTGGGTATAAATGAGGCACAGGTGCTTGCATCAAATTAGCTTTTTGCTTCGGAGCCTAGTGGTGGATGGTTTGTCCTGAAATCACTCTTTACAAAGCATGTGTTAACAGTTTAATGAGTCAAGCTCTTCGGATGGACCTCTCCTCGTTTGGTGTTGGAGTGATGGCACTGCAGCGGGGTCGATTTTCTCTCTTTTTCTATTTTGTTTTATTGAGCAAAAACAAAAGGCTGTTCTCACAGCTGTTTCCCTAGAAGAGCTACACAGATAGAGCTTCCGTCTTTTTAAAGATGACATTCTATCTGTGTGTTTCTGGTTGTGGTTGTTTCCTGTCCTCACTGACGGCCACGAGCACTGTTTCACATGTCTAAGGACAGCCACTCTAGGTGCGCTGTCCCCTTGCCTATTTCCCATTGTAGCACCCTCCCTGGTGGCCAACAGGAGAGGTCTACTTCAGTTAAATAGCTGGGGTGACCTGAGGAGTGAAGGGCTTCTCCTTCGGGGAACCAACCCCCTAGGGTCCCTCCCCCTCTAGCGCACTGCAAGCTGTGCAGCTTCTGGATGGAACTGCTGGTCCTTCTGGAGGAACCTAGCATTTCATTCGGGGCTCCAGCTGAGTATCAGATGTCAATCGCTGCATCGGAGAGAGGGCTGTTGTGCTCTGGGAATGAGGATGATGCTGAGCCCACTGTAATGGTGTGTGCTTTGCAGAATCAGATTCAGAGTTAACAGCCATGCTTTCCCGGGATCTTTCCCGGATGTGCATGGAAAACTTGGCAGTATGGAAATAAATATGGAACGCCAGGGGGGACAAAACTGCATAAGTTTTTCCTTTCTCACTACCCTCAACGGTGGGGTGGCAGTGCGCAGACCACCTCCGCCCTGCACTTTTAATGCACGAGGGTAGTTCTGAGTCGGGGTTGAGCTGCGCATGTTGACTAACCGTGATCAAAGTCACGGCGCAGGCCCTTGGCCAGACGATGTCCACCTCGGTGGTCCAGAAACGCCCTCCGGTTTGCCTTGCTGAGGTGTGAGTGGTCGTCAAAGTGCGCTTTCTCGATGCTCCCATCTCACAAGGTGGCCTTTTCGGCGACACTGTTGAGAACTGGGCCCAGCAGTGGAGAGCTGTGGACGGTCCAACGCCGGACCACACTCATCCTCCTCCTTCGCCAGTGGGCAGCAGTGGACTGTTCGAGGACACAACCAAGCCTTCTCACGTACCCTCTGCCCACTCGTGGAATCAGGTAAGTGTTACAAAGCACGCTCACACCCCGCTGCGGGCCGCCTCCACGAGACAGCCGCCCCAGCCCGGTACCTGCATTCCACCTCGCTGCCCCACGGTGGGTACGCCGGTGGTCCCTTTGGTCCCGCTTGCACGGTCTCTGCGAGCCTGGCTAGTGCTCCCCAGTTCGTCTCGCTGGCTCATCTGGACCATCAGGCTCGGCTATGTGATTCAGTTCGCCCGGCGCCCTCCCAGGTTCCCAGGCTTATGCTTGAAGTGGAACCTGTTCGTCGAGTGGTGTTCTTCTAGCCGAGAAGACCCCCGAAGATGTTCGATCGCGTCTGTGCTTTCCTTCCTGCAACATGGGTTGGAGCGTAGGCTGTCGCTCTCCACCCTCAAAGTTTATGTTGCTGCGATATCCGTCATCTTGTAGAAGGTAAGTCGGTGGGGAAGCACGACCTGATCGTCAGGTTCCTTGGGGGGGCGAGGCGGTTAAATCCTCCTCGACCCCCTCTTGCCGGCTTGCTGCGCCACGACGCTTATTTTCTCCAGAAGCAAACTCTGTCGAGTCCTCCATCACCCTCGGTGCCGGACGGAGTGGTGGAGCGTATGGCATCAGGCCCCTTGCCGCTGAATTCTTGAGAACCGGTACTGGGCTGGGGTTATATGAGTGACCCTGCGGGGATCCCATATATTTTCCATGGTCGCTCCTATGGAAGCCCGTGTCTTTCCCTTGGGAGAGCCCTCCCCTTGGTGGGGCTGGAGCCCCCTCTCAGTTGCGGGCTACGGCTCAGCATTGTACTCCACATAACTCTTTTGGGGTATGATGTGGGTTCCGCAGCGTTCCATTCCACTAGGGCACGCTTTCCCAGTGTTATCCAATAAGTCACTGAGCGGGTCATGCGGCACAGCAGTGATGGACTTCTCTGTGTGAGCCCGTCTCATCAGGTAAGAGAGCTTAGGAGGCTCACACAGGGCACTGGATGGGGGCAGAGGCCATGGCGCTTTGGTAGGGATTCCTATTCGTCGGTACTCCGACGTGGCGTCGAGAGTGACCGACTGAATGGGAACGTCTCGGTTACGTATGTAACCCTCGTTCCCTGAAGGAAGGAACGGAGACGCCACGTCCCGTCGCCATGTCCTCTGTACCCTGCTGGGGTGCCAGTTTACCTACTCGGCTCCTCAGCAAAAAACTAATTTGATGCAAGCACCTGTGCCTCATTTATACCCACACTGAGTGGCATGAGCAGCTGGTGCAATCATTGCATGCCAATGTGCATTGGCTCGTTTAGTTACACTCAAAGTAGATTGGCTCTCGCTAGCGAGATTCCTATTCGTTGGTACTCCGACGTGGCGTCTCCGTTCCCTCCTTCAAGGAACGAGGGTTACATACGTAACCGAGACGTTTTCCAGCCTTGCTGACAAGTTTGAGATGTTTCACACTCAAAAAGTTTCATGACCTATTCCTTTGTCTTTTGGGTGAAGTATCATCTTAAATCATCTTCTTATGAACTGCAGTATTGGCTTGCATTATATTTGCATACATTATCTTTGTATATGTACAGTGCTGTCTAAAAGTCTGAGACAGAAAAACTGACAAAATAAAAAAAAAATATTTGACGCTCTCATAGGCTCTAATCAAAGGTAAGCAAATACTTCTAGAAAAAGTCAAATGTTCTTGCTTCCACTGAAGAACAGGATATGGGATACATACATACAGAATATACATTCTTTTTCTCAACATGTTTAGTCTGCATATGAGATGAGGCCAAATCACAGTTTTTGGGAAGGAAGACAATAAATTGATGATGTGTGTGAAGTTTCATAGTTTGTGGTTGCAAGGGTGTAACTTGGAGAGCAAACTAAAACTTTTTTCTCACAAAACATAAGAAACAACACGTCTAATGTGTGTGATAACACATTTCTACCTGATCAGTTTGGATCCTCCTTATTGATGCTACATTTACTTTTAATGTTACAAGCATGTCACTTTCTTTTTCGCTTTCCAAGATGAGGCTAAAGCTCAGACCTCACAAAGAGATCCGATACTCGACCAAATAAAATATTAAAGTCTGCCAACAAGTCAGTGGTGCGTTTCCATATTTATTTTAACAATGCAGCGCATTTCTAACCCACCTGCATAACAGGAATTTTTTGCCACCAGAAATATTTCACTTGGACTTTTAGCATCTTATAATTTTGCTGTTTAAGAAATAAAATAATTTATTGAAAAGGTGTTATATATTTTTAATTTGAACCAGGGTAAAACAACACATTAGTGTAACATAAATTAAAAATTGGTTTGGAGTGCAAACCTGCAGTTTCCTCCACTATTGGAAAAGTATCATGTCAGCCCTCTTGGCGAAACTCTAGACCACCAGACTGCTTTATGTAATATATTTGAATTCATTTACAAACAGTTTTTATAAACTTCACAATACATTACAAAACAATATTTACAGAAATTAATTAGTAAAAAAAACATATTATATTTATAATGCAAGTATGTGTAACAGGTGTCTATGCCAAATAGCACACTGTATTATAGCTCTCAATCATATGAATATACTTAATTCTGACTTTGAGCTTAATAATATAAATATATTAAGTGACAGAACATTAAAGTGACTTGTTCTTACCATTATGCCTAGCCATTGATGGAAGACACTTCTTGTAAATGATCGGTGAGCCTTTGTAAAATCCTGCTCTTAACGTTTTCTGTAAATTTCCGTAGTCCAGTCCAAGACAACTGTCTTCCCTGTAATACCTTTGATTTTTTAGGATCAGTTTTATAGCGAAGAGCGCCCACGCCCCTTGACGCCCCACCGTCTCTATTGTTGACTATCCTTTTTTCTGCATAAGACACACCCTGACTCACACATCCTCTCCGTGGCCTTTATGACCTCTGACATCACACACACATACAAGATCCTCAAGCAGCCAGAAGTGCTAAGTGTGTACAGAGAGTGATCTGTGTGTATAGCTCTACCTCTGCCTCTGTGGAAAAAGGATCAAGGCTAGGGAATTTACTACAACTTGTGTAATTTTTAGAATCACGTCATTGCTGGAAACGTTCTCTTTTGCAAAAGGGTCACACACAGGGGCCTTTGTTAAAAAGAGAAGTTCTGATGGTTGGGTAACACTTCCATAGTATTCCATAGATCTACTCCACCTCTATTTTCCTGACTCATAGCCAGTTATTTTCTATTTTTAATTTATCTGTAAGTCTCCTATAAGCAATGGGAGAAAAGACAAACCGAATTAACACAAGTTAACGTGTAAAGTAACGTGAATTCGGCCTCAAATGTTGGATTTAATAAGGCTACACTTTTTCCTGGCATGAAAAATGAAAATCAGGCATTTGACTTTTGTTCAGTTCTTTTTCCAAGTTCAACAGCATGTTCAGAGACTAAATGTACTCCATAAACCTTCTTTGTACAACTGAATGTAAAACATACATTGAGTAACACATAATTTAGCAGTTTAACATACATTATCTATAATGTGTAAAGTGTAATGCACTGGCATGAAGGTCAAAGTGTCATATTGTGGAAGCAACTAAAACTTCTGACATAATTTTGTGAGAAATTTCCCTACTATTTGTGGAGTTAATTAAATTCCATTAAGCTCCCTCACTGATGTTATGACAGCATTAAACTTTTAACAACTGAGAGTCACATAGATCATTAGAATTCTCTTTCCCAAAATAAAGTCATGTGTCTGCTGTATTGTCTGGAAGAACAATGACCTCTCTGGCAGTGGCTTCTCACCATGCTGTGACATTACTACAGTGCTTTTGGATCACACAGGCACACAGAAGGGTCTCTGTCTTGCTTATATGATGGGAAGCAACACCATACCACACCTACACATGGAGAAAAACATTATTTGTGCATGTGACACTGAGATGAGGAATGCTGGAAAGGGTAGTTTTCAGGAAATAGACCCACAAAAGCAAGTACAAAGATTATGAACACAGTTTTTTGTTGACTTTCACATTACTCTCTGATTTATCATCAAAGAGCTATCGTAATACAAGTGAGGTACATACTAACTCTTTGGATAAAAGCGTCTGCTAAAGGAATGAATGTAAAATGAGAGGAAAGTTCAGAGCTTCAACTCGCATAGTCTAGCTACCAATGATGGTAACGCTTTAGATTACAGCCCGGAAAGTACTGTGTAAGTAAAACGAAATTACAACATAACTTTCTGTAATTATAGTGTAACTATAAAGTAAGTACGTGTAGGTATAAGGGAACACTATATAATTTTGGGGAATAAAGGGGTAACTATCAGGAAAATTAACAAATTATTTATACTGTAAGTATTTTAATTAAGGGGTAATTATCCATGTAGTTACAGGGTAAGTATGAAAGGCTGTAAATTAAAGTAGTGTTTGTTCCCCTCTTGTTTCATGTAGTTACAGGGTAAGTAAAAACACGTACAAAATCTGATATCACTCGGAAACGTTTATTTGAAAAACAACTTTCAAAACAGATTTATGACACTTCTTATTCATTTATTCATTTTTTTAAAATAAACTTTTCATTTCAAATAATAACGTCCTGACAGAAAGAGGCACGTTTTGTCCCTTTTTTGTTTCTCTTGCTTGTTCCTCTTCTTCTTTTTCGTTAGTCTACAGTTTAAAAAATATTAAATATTGGTATTTTTCTTACAAACACTTATCGTTTCACTTCAGGAGACATTGATTCATCCATTGGGGTTGGATGAATTACTGTAGTTATTGCTGTGTGCTGTTTGATGCTTCAACTTTTAGGAACCCAAATGAGTTTTCATTAGCAGAGATTATTTATTTTTCTGTGTTCATCTGAAGAAAGAAAGTCGTATACGTCTCGGATGGCATGAGGGTAAAAGACGAGTAAATGGTGAGGACATTTCTGGGTGTACTGTATTTTCTTTTAATACATAATACAGCATAGCTGGAGGGGGATTCTTAAGATTCATCTGTGGCAAGAACGAAAAAGAAGAGGAACAAGAGGAGCCAAGCAAGAGAAACCGGTAAGTGTTGTAAATCTGTTTTGAAAGTTTTTTTTCAAATAAAGATTTCCGAGTGATATCAGATTGTGTACGTATTTTTATTGTACTTACCCTGTAACTACATGAAACAAGAGGGGAGGGGAACAAACACCACTTTAATTTACAGCCCGTAGATTCATACTTACCCTGTAACTACATGGAATAACAAGCACCACTTACCCTGTAACTACATGGATAATTACCCCTTAATTAAAAAAATACTTACAGTATAAATGATTTGTTAATTTTCCTGATAGTTACCCCTTTATTCCCCAAATATTACATATTGTTCCCTTATACCTACTCATACATACTTTATATTTACACTATAATTACCGAAAGTTACGCAGTAAATACGCTTTACTTACGCAGTACTTTCTGGGCTGTAATCTAAAGCATTACTAAAATGATTGCTAAAACCTTGTTTAATGTTTAATTAAATATGATTTACTTCCTGTAATATCCCACTTGTTGAGTTTACAGTAACGTCATTACTATCTTTTGCCATTGACACAGAATTTCCTGTTTTTCCTATAAATAATGTTTTTCTGTAGTTTTCCTATTTGAAGTTGAAGTTGAAATTGAAGATTTCAATTCTAAATGGGTTTTATATTTAAAGCATAACTCTTAATGTGTTAAGTACAAACTCATAAGTATTAATGGGGAACTATATGCCCCTTTTTACAAGATGTAATATAAGTCTCAGGTGTCCCCAGGATGTGTATGTGAAGTTAAGTTCAAAATACCCCACATATCTTTTATTATTATACCATGCTGTAAAAATGCCAATTTTTGAGTGAAAGAAAAAACATGCTGTTTTCGTGCATGTGTCTTTAAATGCAAATGAGCTGCTGCTCCCCATCCAGCTTTCCAGAAGAGGGCGGAGCTTTGTGCCTCAGATATTCTGCCAAAAACTAACAAAATATCTGTTTGGTTTTGATTATCATCATCATCTCTATGGAAGTCATGCTCAGGTGATCTTACAGCTCTTCATCATCATGAAAGTTTATTATCTGCATGCGTTTTAAAGCCATATCGGTCTAAACTTTTGATATATGATTTCTTAGCGCACACACCCGAAGCACGTGCACAGAAATCTGAGACGGCGCGTCCTGTGAGTATTACGCTTCTCTTTCACGTATTATTGCAGTTAAACTGTCAAATACACACACGGTTTTGTCAAAAACACACAAAGTTCACATAAACACAGTCGTTGTGTTTTCTAACATAAAGGTAATTGCATGTGCATTTGTTTTTTCTTTCTTTTACATTTATTCATTTTTATCATTTAGTAATTGACTTGTAATAAAAACCGTTATTTATATGTCGAATTATGTTTTTTTTTTTTAAACATACGAGCAGAGTGTGACGTCATATTCTGACCGTTGCAGTGTGTAGAAAAAATGTGTCTACTCCTGCGCAAGTCTAACTTCGGTGTTCTGTACAATAGGGTCTGTGGCTTGGCTGCATACTTGGACTCTATTTTAATACAGTATACATTATTACTCCTATTAAGAGAGGACTCCTTAAAGACGTATTATATTTGAAAAGAGACATGGCCATCCATTGTATAACTAGGCTATAGTCTTGTATAACTGATAATCCTGATAATCACCACTCGTGGCTATATTTTTTTAATTCAATTTTTTTTTAAAAAACCTATTTCAATAGGTTGACATTGAGAGCTGTTGTGGTAGTCTCAGGGTGCAGGTCCATCTAGTCTTGGATGTGGACCGGATCCGACTGACTACGCCATTCTGTGAAAATAAAACAAAAACAATGATAACATTGCATGAATGTTCAAAAACAAAACATCAAAGGAACTATATTACTTTTGTTTCTACTCTAACAACACTTTCTCTTGTGGTGATTGAAATGGTGCATTCTCTAACATAGGATGCAGTGTGTCTATTTTACCATTATCTGCCTTGAAAATAAAACAAAACCATGTGAATATTTAAATCTGTGTTCATTTTATAACTGACTTTGTGAGAAGTTGCTTTTTTTTTGAGCATGAAATGTGTTTACAGAATCACAATACATATTTTGCAAATAAAGACATTACATTTAATTGTAATTTTATTCAGTTTAGTTAAGTCAACAACACTATCACCTCCACTACTACCAGGTTTCCCACTCGTCCTGGAAAATTTGACAAATTTACAAAAACACATGTAAAATTAAAGGAAATGTAAAATGTCCTGGAAAACCTTGTTGTCCTGGAATTTTTTTTTTTTAAAAGTTAAAAAACAAAGAGTTTATCACTAGCCCAAAAAAATTATCATTGGTTGCAGAAAGCTGCGTGATTTAAACTCGCAATTGCGAGTTATAAAGGCCAATTCTGAGGAAAAAAAGACTGACTCTTTTTTTCTCAGAATTGCAAGTTTATGTCTCACAATTCACAAATATATCTCGCAATTGCGAGAAAAAAGTCAGAATAGCGAGATAAAAAGTCACAATTACTTTTTTTATTTCTTATTCTGTGGCGCATAGCCTAAACAAGCTTCAATAGTCATAATGTATGATTAAAGAATTAGTTCACCTCAAAATGAAAATCTCCTGATATTTTACTTACCCCCATAGCATCCAAGGTGTTTTTGTCTTTCTTAAGTCGAAAAGAAATTCCGTTTTTCGAGGAAAACATTCCAGGATTTTTCTCCACACAATGGTTTTCAATTGCAACCAATGGGTTGAAGGTCCAAATCAATGCAGTTTCAAAGAGCTTCAAAGGGCTTCAGAGGCTCTGCACGGTCCCAGCCAAGGAATATGGTCTTATCTAGCGAAACCATCGGTCATAAAAAAAAAAAAAAAAACCTTTATATACTCTTGTCTTTAACCTAAATTGCTCATCTTGCGCTACTCTGCGACGTGCCACGGATTGCGTAATCACTTCAGAAAGGTCACGCTAGACGTAGGCAGAAGTACCGCCCCAAGCGAACATGCGAAGACTAACGGCTGTTTCACACTGCAAGCGTGAGCAGTGCGTGAGCTTCACGTTAGGGTTGTGCCGATGGACGATATCATCGTCCATCGTGATGGCTGACCGACATCACGATGGAGCGCCACCATCGTGATGCCACGGCCCCCGTTGTGAGTCTTGTTGTGAGTGCAACACACACTAATCCTCTTCTATAGTTAAACTAAAAACTTTGCAGGGATTGCTCTGTAAATTAAATTGAGAGTATAACTAATGCATATATGCTATTTTAAATACTGTAGTCTATGCCAGATATACACTCACCTAAAGGATTATTAGGAACACCATACTAATACTGTGTTTGACCCCCTTTCGCCTTCAGAACTGCCTTAATTCTACGTGGCATTGATTCAACAAGGTGCTGAAAGCATTCTTTAGAAATGTTGGCCCATATTGATAGGATAGCATCTTGCAGTTGATGGAGATTTGTGGGATGCACATCCAGGGCACGAAGCTCCCGTTCCACCACATCCCAAAGATGCTCTATAGGGTTGAGATCTGGTGACTGTGGGGGCCATTTTAGTGCAGTGAACTCATTGTCATGTTCAAGAAACCAATTTGAAATGATTCGAGCTTTGTGACATGGTGCATTATCCTGCTGGAAGTAGCCATCAGAGGATGGGTACATGGTGGTCATAAAGGGATGGACATGGTCAGAAACAATGCTCAGGTAGGCCGTGGCATTTAAACGATGCCCAATTGGCACTAAGGGGCCTAAAGTGTGCCAAGAAAACATCCCCCACACCATTACACCACCACCACCAGCCTGCACAGTGGTAACAAGGCATGATGGATCCATGTTCTCATTCTGTTTACGCCAAATTCTGACTCTACCATCTGAATGTCTCAACAGAAATCGAGACTCATCAGACCAGGCAACATTTTTCCAGTCTTCAACTGTCCAATTTTGGTGAGCTCGTGCAAATTGTAGCCTCTTTTTCCTATTTGTAGTGGAGATGAGTGGTACCCGGTGGGGTCTTCTGCTGTTGTAGCCCATCCGCCTCAAGGTTGTGCGTGTTGTGGCTTCACAAATGCTTTGCTGCATACCTCGGTTGTAACGAGTGGTTATTTCAGTCAAAGTTGCTCTTCTATCAGCTTGAATCAGTCGGCCCATTCTCCTCTGACCTCTAGCATCAACAAGGCATTTTCGCCCACAGGACTGCCGCATACTGGATGTTTTTCCCTTTTCACACCATTCTTTGTAAACTCTAGAAATGGTTGTGCGTGAAAATCCCAGTAACTGAGCAGATTGTGAAATACTCAGACCGGCCTGTCTGGCACCAACAACCATGCCACGCTCAAAATTGCTTAAATCACCTTTCTTTCCCATTCTGACATTCAGTTTGGAGTTCAGGAGATTGTCTTGACCAGGACCACACCCCTAAATGCATTGAAGCAACTACCATGTGATTGGTTGATTAGATAATTGCATTAATGATAAATTGAACAGGTGTTCCTAATAATCCTTTAGGTGAGTGTATATAGCTTACATTTTTAAATAATAAACGAGGCTCAAACATCCATTTCATAAGCATGCGTGTTTATTTTAGCACTTCTGTCAGTGAAACAACCCACTACAGCCTGTAAAACATTTAAAGAATAAAGAATATAAGAAAATTAAATATTAGTTAAAAAAGATTTGTTTCATAGCCTATTTCCCCGCAAAGATGCGTCATATGAGATGAATGTGGGACACGAGCTAGCTGCACCTTTTCGAATATCTTCGTCTTCATGTTTTCTCCTGATGTTGCAAAGCAACACTTGTTGTAAAAGGTCTGAAGAGCGAATTTTATCTTCAACAGGGTCAAGACATTTTTAGGCTATGTTTGATTATGCACTGCCAGAGAAAATGAAAGTAAAATCGCTTGTGTGTGTGTGAAATGCGCTATTCAAATAAACTTGACGCGCCTTACCAAGTCTAATAACAAGCACAAACTGTTTTAAATAAAATTTGAAGTAAAAAGGTATTCGCCCTACAGTGTTTTTTCTTCTTTACCATAGTAAAGGATGTGAATGGGTATAATAGACTTAATTATAAGAAAACGAAAGGAAGAAACGTTTATAATTCCCTGAGTGCGATGCGAGTGAAGATTTGGGAAAAGAATACAGATGTCCATGTCCAGTGGGATAAAATGGACTAACGTTAGGCCTATTGTTAAAATTCACGGAAATTGGAAAATCGTGTGACCAGATCGCAAAACAGAATAAAAAAGCTGACAAATCTTAAATTGGGCTCAGCCTACCTCTCTCATTCAGCATGAATCCATAGCCTATGTTTTCACGGCTGCGATGTAACATTTAACTGCAAATTTATTTCCTTTGAAAACAAAGCTTTGTGCTTCACTCCTGTGGTAATATTCACATAAAACAGCATTCACATACAAAACACTGGGTTAATAACGAAATTATAGTTTTAAGTAGAAAATAGCTTTTATGTAAAGAGATATATTAAAATAAAAAGTGCACAACTCTTCTTAAGTGGAAGGAAGCTACTTTTTTTCCCTCACGTGCAACCTAGCGCGGATGAGTCCTTATTTGTGTTAATCAAAAAACGAAATGATAGTAGTAGAAGTAGAAAATAGTATATACAGATATAGTAAATTATATATTTTTTATTAAAAAAAAACGATGATATCATTGTCCATTGCGATGTTATACCGTAAACATCGTCAACTGCCAATTTAGGGGACATCGCCCAACCCTACTTCACGTCAGCGTAACTACACCGTCACTGCAGCTGCAGACGCTACATATAATGCTCACTTATATCATATAAGTGAGTATTTCTTTATAAAGACAACTAGACTATATTTGTTTTTAGAAGTTGGTCATTTATAAATTTGATAGTCTTGAAAGTTTGTTAACATGGGGAGGTGTAGGCTACAATATTCACATGTAAATGGTAAACAACAAACACAACCAAGAAAACAGCTCCGATGTCGTTTCCAAAAGGTTTACAAGACAGCAGACAAAAAAAAAAAACACGCACTCGGGTTTGATTTGGGTAGTGCTACAGCCTATATATGCTACCTGTCTGTGTATTACAAAATAAAGTTTATATATTATATATTCTGGCTAGCTTACTTTTCTTATAATACATTATACCCAGACCGAGTAATTAAAAACAAGTTTAAATTAGTACATCTTCTATAAATACTTTGATTCTTTATTTTATTTTCTGATATACTACAGTTTTTGTTAAAACCCACTAGACATGCTTACTCTGTGCATTTTGAGCACTTTTGAGTGAAATCGTATTTATTTTGTCCATCAAAAGTGTGATTTCTCTTTAATTGAGCGTCAGCAGCGCAGCAAAAATAGGCTCGGCGCCGAAACCCCCGCGTCACTTCTGCTTACGTGACGCTCCTGCTTGACGCTCACGCTCTGCTCCTGCTGCCGGTGTGAACGCACTCATTGCAGTGTGAAACAGCCGTAATACAAACACCCTTTACCAAAAAAAAACGTAATCTCCAACTTTAAAATCGTCCAACATCGTTGTTTTACCTTTTTTTGCTAAAGGACGTTTGTATTAGTCTTCGCATGTGCGCTTTGTACATTTCAAGATGAGCAATTTAGGTTCAAAAGTATATACATTTTATTTATTTTTTTTAGAAAATGACAGATGGTTTCGCTAGATAAGACCCTATTCCTCAGCTGGGATCATGCAGAGCCCTTTGAAGCCCTTCGAAGCCCTTTGAAACTGCATTGATTTGGATCTTCAACCAGTTGGTTGCCATAGAAGAAAACTGAATTTCTTTGCGACTGAAGATAGAAAGGCATGAACATCTTGGATGACACGGGGGTGAGTAAATTATCAGGACATTTTCATTTTAAAGTGAACTAATCCTATGGAAGTAAAATAATGCCAAATGTTTTTGAATTGCACCATTTGAAAAATGTATTATGTCATATGTAACTTTAGAGACGGCCCCTAAATGTGCGACTATCGTCCAATGTTATTGTCAAGCCAACTTTATGCCAGTATACCACTGGGAAATGCTTAGCGTGAAACTTTGTGCGTTATGTTCATATTCTGAGTCTACCAGCTTGCCTGTAGCCTATATAGTATAGCCTACATCCCCAATAAGGTGCAAGTTTGGTCTTTTATATCACTGTATTAAGCTAGGTTAAGCGTCATGACGGCAGGGGAATCCTGGAGTATGACATATTGAGGGAACCCCCTAGTACTGCAGCACAGCCATATAAAGTTAAGGAAACTAAACAACCGAGAGAAATATTTGTCTACCTCAGATGTAACGTTTGATATGTACATTATTACATGTACAAAAGTAACCATGAAGATTTAAATGTAAACACTGCTTTTGTGTCTTTATCAGCTTTTCCATATATATACTGGCCCTGATAATCATCACAAGTACCTATTGCTTGCTCCATTTCTGTAAATCCATTTCATGAATGAATGACTCTCTCTACCCTTGGCTCTGGTCTTCGTCAACAGCCGCTTGCACCACCTGCTGGTGAGGTCAACTAACAGCAAATGGAGATTATGCTCGGTAATCTATTGATATTCCTGCAGTTCCCGGATGTGAACTGTTGAATTTTGTCGAATTTGAACCACTGAATTTGTAGAAGCGAATTTGTAAAGCGAAATAAAATGGACCGAAAATTGCCTGTCGAATATTATAGATTGTATTTTTAAACAGAATGAATATTTTGGAAGTGAAATCTGAGAGGTGAAAATGGATTATTGAATTTTTAATACTGAAAATGTGTGTGAAATCTTTTGAATTGAAATATTCACATCTTAAATATACAAACGTGTTGAATTTCAGCCCATTAAAATGCAAGCATGGTTAATGCAATGCATATTTTTTCAAGTAATGCAATTCAACAAGCTTTTTTTTTCAAAAACATTTGGCAATATTTTACTTCCATATAATCCTTTA
This sequence comes from Rhinogobio ventralis, assembly GCA_039654625.1. Taxonomy (NCBI): domain Eukaryota; kingdom Metazoa; phylum Chordata; class Actinopteri; order Cypriniformes; family Gobionidae; genus Rhinogobio; species Rhinogobio ventralis. The sequence continues at coordinate 10,756,284 of CM077206.1, read as the reverse complement.
AGAGCTCATTAAAAACTTTAGGGCTTGACCCTTGTCTTTTATTCTCGCCATAGTAAAATTGAAAATGCCCTGAAAACTGATAGCTGAAAAAGATTGGGAACCCTGTACCACATTTTCAATGTGAGAAAGTAAAGCAAACAGGGAGCATAATCTATACAGTGGTTGCAGCATGTAAAAAATGTATAGAAATGGCCACCCTAGATGTCGCAGGACAAAAAAATCCTTCTGAAACGCTATAATATATCATCTAAATAATATTTTTATGTATGGTTGATTTTGACTTCAATACTCAGCGTGTCAGGATGGCCGAGCGGTCTAAGGCGCTGCGTTCAGGTCGCAGTCTCCTCTGGAGGCGTGGGTTCGAATCCCACTTCTGACAAAATATTTTTTTTTCCTGAAAAGGTGAACTGGATGGTTCTCCAAGGACCAAAGTCCATTTTATACCTCACAGAGAGTAGATACCAGCAAAAATAAACGGCAATAAACCCTGTACCCTGAGAAAGTAAAGCAGACAGGGACCATAAACTATACAGTGGTTGCAGCATGTAAAAAATCTAATCTAATATAAGTACCATTCTGTCATATAGTTTATGTATTCAACGGAGTAGTATCATGGTTGGCTATAGGCCTATTACAACCATAATAAATAAGACAAAAAGAGCAGCAGTTTGTAAATCGATATAACTTTTAATTATTACAGTGATTAAAAGTCTAAAAACAGCATATACATATAAAAAAAATTATACATACAGCAATAATTGTTGAACTGAGCAGACCCTTTTCGTTGTGTGTAAGGTAGGTAGGTTTTTTGTTTATTTTTATTTCCTGTTGCTGTGCAGGCTCTTTTATTGTATGTGGCAGTGTAAACAGCTCAATAACAATTTAATTTAAAGGCTTAATTTGTGTCCCATAGACAGGTCGGTTGCATTACGTTTGAAAGCAGTATCAATAATGTCAAAAATGTGATGTTCATTGAAATGTCCTGGTGTGTATGCTGTTTAAATGAGTATTCTTTTCTCACTGATACGCTTGTTGTGCTTTGTGGAGTTTTGACGTATTTTATAGACTCGATATTGCTTGTGGTGAACCCCCCCCAAACCTAACATCTTCCCGCGCCCCTGCATGTGTAGGTTAAATCTGTGTATTAATGTTTAAAGTGAAAGCAGCCTACTGCTTTATATGCTGTAAATAGTCTCAGCCTCAGACGTCACGCCCACGGACCGTTGATTGAACATCTGATGGATATGTCCACGAGAGGTGTGTTGCGTTCTTTAACGGTACGCCTGAAAACAAATGCTGCGACTCCAAACTCCCACGTGGAAGAAGAACGCCATTGTGTTTACAACTGTGACAATGAGCGCTTACCAGGATCGACTAAACGCTAGATTTTCAAAAGTATGAGAAGTTCGCAGCTCCATTGCACTGTAACATTGAAGCACATTCCTGAACGTCTCATTTTGAGACACAGTTTCATATTTATAGGGAAAATAACAGACGGAATGGATGGATTTTTACCACAATAGGGTGGTTGTGTACACACACTGCGGTCACAAAACAATATAAAGTGAATTTTGCATAATATGTCCCCTTTAAGTACAAACATGGGCAGTTAAACAATCAAATAAAACAAATTGTTATGGACAAAAATGTACTGTACACAAGGCCTATCCAAAGCCACAGCAGAACTGTTGCATCTCGGATCAACACAGTGGTGTTTACAGTTTCATTCCTGAATGAATCAGCCATTTTGAACAAATCAGTTGAATAAATCAATCAATGACTGATTCATTATAAGTGACTTGATGCCACCTACTGGCGGCTTCATATTATTTAAAGTGTTATTTCATTGTTGTGTATTCAGTATATTGCTAACGCTTTACAATAATGTATTAACGAACATTAACTATTGATGACCAATACATTTGTTACAGTATTTATTCATCTTTGTTAACATTAGTTAATAAAAATACAACTGTTCATTGTTTGTCCATGTTAGTGGTTCACAGTGCATTAACTAATGTTAACAAATACAACTTGATTTTAGTAATGTATTAGTAAATGCTGAAATTAAATGAAACCTTAAAAAGTGTTAGCACTAAATTTAAAACAGTAATCTCATAACATTATTATGCAATTGTAACTGCAGTGTAAATGCATTTATTCCGTCTCTCAGCAGCATTAAACAGTCTGTGTAAATACTTATAAATGCCACTTCAGATGCTGTGCCGTTTCTGCAGTGCAAAGATTGATTTTGTTGATACTTAAATTTATGTAATTGGTATCAGCCCTATAGTATCTTATTATTCTAATTGCAATAAAATTAAGAATTTGCATGAAAGAGCATACAAAGCATTAGCCTACATTTAATAAGGTTAGAAAAGTTACTCTTGTATAGGTAAAAAATACCCCTGGAAATCATTTTAAGGGGAAAAGTATCTAATATAGGTTTTAAAAATCTAAAAGGAAAAGTTTATTTCTGGTTTGGGATTATTATTTTTATTTTTCAGTTTTTATCCTATCTTCACTGAATTCTGCAAAATGTCCTTTTTTTGTTTTTATAGAAATGGCCACCCTTTTGTCACAGGACAAAAAAATCCTTCTAAAACCCTATAATATAGTATATAATCTAAATAATATATCTCGCTGGATATAATATACATTTTATGTATGGTTTATTAAGAATTTATAAAATTACCCACTACTCAGCGTGTCAGGATGGCCGAGCGGTCTAAGGCGCTGCGTTCAGGTCGCAGTCTCCTCTGGAGGCGTGGGTTCGAATCCCACTTCTGACAAAATATTTTTTTTTCCTGAAAAGGTGAACTGGAAGGTTCTCCAAGGACCAAAGTCCGTTTTATACCTCACCGAGAGTAGATACCAGCAAAAATAAACGGCAACAGCAAAGTTTTACATCTGTCCGCTGAAGAAAAGGGGCTAAACGAGAGTCAACGAGAGTCACAATACAAAAATGACTGCAGGTTAGTGGATGATATAAGACAGACATTAAATAATTGTTTTTTAACCGTTTTATATAATGTGAGTGTTTCAAAGCAAGGAGTGCAATGCATATTGCATACAGGAAGAGTATTCTGCAATCAACAGTCTTATAATTTAATGACGAATGTTATGAATGTTAAAAGTAGCCATTACTTACAGTGATAGTGTTTTCGCTTGTTTCTGTGTTGATAAAATGATAAGGTTCAATAGCTACAGGAACAACATTTTGTGTGCATTGCTTTAACATTCAAAGTCCACCAACAAGAACATAGGCTCATAGGCATATACAGTATAATTATAAATATACAATATGTGAATTCATTTTACTTGTAATGCTTGTGTACATGTAACATCCTCTTCTGTCAATGATTCTGACAATTTAAAGTTTTTAACCCTTAATTTTAACTTCTATTGTCTGCTATTCTGCTGTTTCCCTTTTTATAAGAGGACAAAATTACTTTGACAAACAGATGTATCCACCTAACCTACATAATCGCACTAAATACATTGTAGGTGTGCAAAGGTGTATGGAGAGAGAGAGAGAGAGAGAGAGAGAGAGAAAGGGCGTGAAAGAGAGAACTTCTATTTGTTCAGGCTGAGTTTCTAGGTAGAGACAACACCTGCATTACCTGTTCTGGTGTGTCTCCACTCAGATGCAAGCTTTCTTTTTTTTCTAAAGTGACATTTTCACATTTATACTGAGAAGAAATGGCAGATTTTCCTGGTAAGGTCAACACTCAGACCAGCTCACAAGAACCTCAAAGAAGTTATGGAATCCCATCAAGTGTTGACATGAACTTCATCAAGGGCATTCCTGGTATTCTACTTTTGGCTGAGATTGTAAGTTGGAAAACTGTAATTTCCCATGCTTTATCATACGTTGAAGTGATTTTTGCTTTTGAAAACTATTTATTTCTCTTTTCCTCATATACTCAAAGCCACTTTTCTATGCTGTTTCTTTATTCTTCAAAAATAATGCTGGTATGAGAAATACTGAGACTATGTAGCTGTTGGCTGATAAAACAAACTGACCATGCCCATGTACTATGGATTATGGTCATAATGTTTCATACAACTAGGATATTATGCCATTGTTAGATTTATTACCACTGACAGCATGCTTACACAGAGTTCGCGTAGATGTAGATGTAATGTTTATATTGTGGTACTTGTATTAGGTGCATTTCTACACTGAGCCAACATACATGTATAAGTCTATATCTTGGTGTTATTTAGAAACAGCTTTCAGCTGTACGTATATATGAACATGCAACTATCAAGACAACATACAGAAAAATTATTATCTGACTATATGAGCAAACATAAATGAACATAAACTAAACTAATCGTACAATAAACATTTCTAAATATCAGTATTTATCAAGATGAACCTCTTATCTATCTTCTCATTGGTTATTGGGTTTACCCCTAATTAAAAATGCAACCCTCAATACAAGTACTTAACTTATGTAATCAGTGTTGAATCAGTAAATATACGTAAATGTAATATTACTGAGCTTTACTGAATATTGGACCTGAGATGTGTCTGTTTTTAGTCTTTATTCTGTGGAGCAAGTCATAGTTGTTGTTTGAAGGTATCTTGTGTCAGACACAACCTGAAAGCTGAGACCTTTATCAGATGAATAATACATTATGAACTTTTGATATTCATTGTACAAAATACAAATGGATGCCGTTGACATTGTCCGTTCATATAAAAATTGTATTTGAATTTTCCGTACTTGTATTTCTTCTCAAATTTATAACTGAAAACATTTCTGAGGACATAAATCAACACTAAATGTGATGCTAAAATCAGTAATTGCTGACAGGATTAGATATCCAATGAACATCACCAGGATGATTCAGACTTGCGTCACTTTCAATTTAAAGCTCACACATTTCAGAGCATGTCATCTAAACTAATTCAACACCCTTACATCTAGAAAATCCTTAATGAAAATACCCTAAAAATTATAACTAAAGGTTTTCTTGACTTAAAGGATTAATTTCCCCATAAATGACAATTTTGTAATCATTTACCCCCCCCCCCCCCCTTTTAAATTTAAATGATGAATCTTTGGGTGTACTATCCCTTTAAGTGACTGTATTTTTCATTGATGGTTAACATATGATCATCTCCATCCTTTGTTTAGGTTGTTGGATTACTGGTGTGGGCACTGATCGCCAGTACTCCATTCGCCTCTTTATCTGCTGCTTATGGCTGGGTCCTTTTTGTCAGCGTGACACTGTGGCTTTTGAGCATCGCCCTGTTGGTTGTGCTATTGCTGAGGTTTCATCAAAGTCTACCATCAATACCCTGGCCTTTGGTGGTGAGACTCTCACTTGTCTCATGGCGTAGATAACATATTTAAATCAAGGCTTTGTCGGTCAAATCAAGTTTGTAATCCTGTCTCCCTGTCTTCCTTGTAGCTCATGGTGTTTTACTTAGTCGCAGCTGTTCTATACCTAACTGCCTTTTTGACTAATGCTGCATCCGTTCCATTCGGGTTTTACCGTGGTCATCTGGGAACTTCTGCAGTGAGTGAAAACATCTCTTGAATGCACGCCACAAATTCACATACTATGAGCTGAAAGAGGTGTGTCTGACTAAAGTAAAGCTTATCTGACAACAGGTCAGGTGATTCAGATGTCAGCAACACTCTCAAGACCTAACAAATTACTACCGTTCAAAAGTTTGGTTAAAGAAATTAATAATTCAAGAATCCTGAAAAAAATTATCCTGGTTTCCACAAAATATCACCACTGATAACAAGAAATGTTACTTGAGCACCAAATCAGCATATTAAAATGATTTCTGAAGGATCATGTGACCCTGAAGACTGGAGTAATGATGTTGAAAATTCAGCTTTGCCATCACAGGAATAAATGAAATTTAAAAATATATTAAAATAGAAAACATTTATTTAAAAAAAATAATAACAATATTTTATAATATTGCTATTTAACTTTGATCAAATAAATGCAGCCTTGGTGAGCCTGAGAGACTTCTTTCAAAAACATTAAGAAATCTTACGTTCAGTGTACTGTAGATAGGGCCCTCTTATAACATATTGATTAAGAATATAAGTCACTATGCCAAAGCATCTAATCTGAAGCAGAGCCTTCACATGTAACTGTATAAAGCGTGTTTCATCACTCATTGAAATACACAATACAGTGTCATAGATCAAATAAAAGCCTTTTAGGAGATAGTTACAATGTGAAACTCTGTAGAGTTGTATGTGTGTTTTATAGGGCTTTAAAAAGCTCATCGGCCAGAGTCCAGATTAAATTGTGCAGCAAGGCAAGCACATGACAAACCTATAATGCTCTACATTTGAGGAGTGTAATCACAATGTATACCTTCTGCATGTGTAAAGGTCAACAGCTTAAGTTTCTAAAGTATTACAGCATCTTTAAAACTACATATCTGCTCGATGACTGCGTATATACTTGCATGTAAAATAGTTATGTGCCCTAAAATCATTACCTGGGGGTTAGTTTGTATTATGGCTCACTCAAAGTTAGTTCACCCAAAAATGAAAATTCTGTTATCATTTACTCATACTGATGTTGTTTCCAACCTGTATGTGTTTATTTCTACTTTGGAACACAAAAGAAGATATTTTGAAGAACGTTCAACTGTTTTTGCTCAAAACAACATTGGACCCCATTAACTTTCATTGTATGGAGGATTTAAAAAAAAACAAACATCTTTTTTTGTGAACTGCGTATGTCTTATACTTGGTACAATTTGTAAGATCGTCGTCATTTTTTTAATTCATATTTGTTTTATTGCAGTTCTTTGCCATAGTGGTGACCCTGTTATATGCAGCTAGCTGTTACTTTGCCTATTTTGGCTGGAGGGGTGAAGGGCAAAACGCAGCGGGGAGTACAGTGCCTGTGTAGACCATCCTCTGATTAACACTGTCATACCCCATGTGAGGACACTTCCAAGAGGATATTGCTCGGATTATTTAGTATTGCTGAAAATCCTCTTCAGGAACATCCATCAACACTTCTGTATAATGGTGCCAACATAATTGCTAGATGGTTTGTAACATGGACATTGTGTGTACTGAGAGTCACCACCCTGCACGTGCAGCTCTTTGGAATTCCATAAGATTTTTACTTTTTTTTTTTTTTTTTTAATTTAAGAAGTTAATACTTTTTCAACACGGAGGTATTGATTAAAAGTGATAACATTTACAATGAAAAAATCTATTTCAAATAAATGCTGTTCTTTTGAATTTTCGGTTCATCAAAGAATAGCTTTGCCATCACAGGAATACATCCTATTTTAAAATAATATTTTTTTTCACTATATTACTGTTTATATTATATTTTTGATCAAAAAAATGCATCCTTAGTGAGCATTAGAGACTCCTTCAAAAACATTAAAATCTTACCAACCCCAAACTTTTGAATAATAGTGTACCATTTTTGTAAGATACACAAACTGACTTGAGCAAATATGTATTTAAGTAGTAAACTTGCATTATTGTAAAGTTATACTTAAGAATGTAATTGATTCATTGTTTTGAGCATAAAAATGTTTTGATAAAATGATTAAAGAACAATTGTATTTATTCCATACGCAGGCTCAGATATGTCTATATATACAAATATACACAATTTACGCAACATTCATCTAGTAAGAACAACACATTCTATGTAAAGAAGGCTGAAATTTGCACTGTATACATCAACAAAACATATTATTTTGAAAAGCTGTATGAGATTATTTGCATTGTTTCTGGTAATTGTATAAACAAAATGTATGATGATGTAATATTTCACCTGGGCTTGTGAATGGTTAAAAAGGGTTTTCCAGAACTGTTGTCATATCAGGCACATTGTATAATACTTTTTAAATAAAAAAGCCCTTTTTGATTGTCAAGTGAAAGGAATTATTTTAGTATCTGATGATATAAAATGGAGGGGTTCTTGCATGAAAATATGCAATAAAGTGGCAGCTTTGAGATGTTGAGGCTCATTACAACTTGGTCAGAAATGGCAAAAGTGTTTTGCTGCACTGTAGGCCAAAACAAGATATGAAGAACTGATCCAGACTGAGTCTGGATTTAGTGACAGATCATGAGAATACTGTTAGAAGAGTCATACCGAATGAGCTGACTGTTAACCTGGATTTTACGTTTAAACATTAACCTAAATTAAACAAAGATTCCCTTCTGTCAGTTTGGTATAACAATGATTGTTTTGGGATGTGTCGGAAAGGAATTTTCAATGAATATTCATCTTTTTAAATGGGAGTTATTGTGTTGATCAAGTTCATTTTTTTTTTTTTTTATGAAATCCCCATTTTCATTGGTTCAGCTCGATTGTGAGGCCATGCTGGAGGTCAGAGGTGAAGCTGAAGCAGAATTTAATGACTTCACCACCAGTCCGGTACTAAGGTCCAATCCTCTACCCTCCTTTTCCTATAAAAAGAAGATTGGGAAAATGAGTTTCTGCCAGACTACTGACACATTTATGGCTTTTGTTCATGGTAGTAGAAAAGTAGGCCAATGTTTCATTGTAGTACAAGTAATTAAGTTTCAGATTATTTTATTATAGCCAAGAATTACATTTGAACTAGGCAGAACAGCTTTTCTCTAAACTGTAGAAGAATCTGAATACATATTTTACATTATAAATCCTATCCTACGGTTAAAGAAAACAACAGATTTTTACTTACTGCTCTGTAATCAATGAACATCTCTTTGAAGGCCATAAAGTCAGTGAAAGTGAGCAGCATGTCAAGTATGTCACCTGAGACTTCATCTTTGTGCTGTCTAATTTAAAAAAATAAAATAAAAAAGTCAAAATTTAAAAAAAGTAAAAGGTCACCATTATGGAATAATTTTCTATGCAAATACCATCATATGTAAATACCTCCATCTAGTGGTAAATTATGTGTATTACAGTAAGAAGACTTTTTAAACTGGGTTCCAGGGAACTGCAATAGGGGTGGGATTCACAGGGTACCTCACGATACGATACATGGCTCATGATACAGCAATTTTGTCACAATCAATATATTGCTAGACAATCCTATAATGATCACGATATCGGTCTAACTATGACAACAAAATGCCTGTGAAACAGTTAAGTGCAGGTTTTTTTAAACTTTGGACTTAAAGTGGCTTGGGCATCTATTATTTTACTCACACTACTGTCCACCATCCCATTAAAAACCTCTTTTTCTAGGCTAGTTAACTAATGTTCATGTTTCCCTCATTCGTGTGTTGAGTGCCTCCTCGAGGAGCCATGAAGTAGCGATGCTGGGAGCAAGGAAATCTATTTAGAGTGCCTTATTCTATTAATTAAAATATCGATAATTGGCGCCAGTGTATCAATTCTTGTATTGCACAGAGAAGGACAACGATATATTGCCCTATCGATATTTTGTCCCACCCCAGGCCCCAAGGGAGTGCTAGTTTAGAGAAAAACTGTGTAAAAAGAATCAATAAAATATAATAAAATATATTTAAAAAAAAAAAGATTAAACAAAATAAATAAATAGTAATGGATTTAAAAAATAGTAAAGAATAAAAAATTATCACAAAAAAATTTGTACATAAATAAATAATACACCTAACTATACAGTACTATAGTGAATTAAAAAAAGTGTAATGTAATAGAAAATAAATGTTTTCCAAATATTATTTTACACATATTTATAATATAATTTTTTATTGTATAAACTGGGTCTTTATACTTGAAAATATTTTTTTACATTTTAGGATGGGGGTCCCTCACATTACATGATCATATTTAGGGGCCCATGGCATCTAAAAGACTGAAAACGCCTAAGACTGACTTAGACTGGGTTGCTATTGTCTGTATTGTATATTTTGAGATACACTGTATTGACAGTCACTGTCAAGCCACTATACTCAGGTTTAAAAAAGCTGATGAATTCGGCATACTTAAGTGAATGGGTGAAGGAATCCATGTTGAATCCAGGAATGCGCTCTACCAACTGCTGCTCCAGATGCTTTTCTAGGATTTCAATCTGAAATTGCAAAAAAATCATAAATGACAGTTAAATATTTCCATCTTAACAAGAGTCATAAACGTGTGATTAAAAAAGCTAAAAGTATCACATACATATTCATTAAATATAGGTGTATAGCTGAGCTTATTCTCCTCAGAGTCATCAAACTCAAGGTAATATTTCTCCATGAAAGACTGCTGAAGATACTGGAATTCATCCTCTGTGGAGAAAATTACATGTGTTAGTAATAACTATTTCACCCAAACTATAATTTCATCCAAAACCATAAGAAAAAAAGGAAGAAAAAGAAATTACATTTTTAAAAACAAATTAAAGAGATAGTTCACCCAAAAATAAAAATTAGCCCATGATTTACTCACCCTCAAGCCATCCTAGGTGTATATGACATTCTTCTTTCAGACAAATAAAATCTGAGTTATATTTAAAAATGTCCTGGCTCTTCCAAGCTTTATAATGGCTTCAGAAGGCCTTTATTAACCCCCTGGAGCCGTGTGGAGCACTTTTATGATAAATAGATGCACTTTTATGAAACAGCCATTCACTGCCATTATAAAGCTTGGAAGAGCCAGGACATTTTTTAATATAACTCTGAATGTATTCGTCTGAAAGAAGAATGTCATATACACCTAGAATGGCTTGAGGGTGAGTAAATCATAGGCTAATTTTAATTTTTGGGTGAACTATCCCTTTAAGTACATTTTTCCACAAAAATTGAATGGGACATGTACTTGACAGATTATGTAAGATTCACCCATGTTAAAGATCAATTCTACTAGAGTATATTAATAATTTACAATTGTGGTCATAAGTGACTTTGTGATTTAAAATAATAATAGATAGATTAATACCCATTATAATATCCTCGATGTTCCCAATTACCATGTCAAATTCTGCATCAGCATCTGATGACCTGGAGAGACAAAGTATTATGAATAAAAGAAGTGAAAATATGATAAAGTTACATGCATTTTTATATCTTATAACTCACTTTGAAACAGCAAAGTCCTCTTCTTCCAAATTCTGCATTTCAACTATGTTCTCGTTGCCACTCAGCAGATCTTTTGGGTTGCAAAGAAAGTTGAGATAAAAAAAAGTGTAAATAACGTTACAAAATGCACAGATAGAATTTTAAATATCAGCGACAGATATGATCGTAATCATAAAATTAGTCTGAAAGAGTTCAGTAAGCTAGCTGGTAATAGTGCAGGTGCATGGCTGACGCACTGGAGCTTTAAAGACGCCAGGACGGTAGTGCACAATCAAACGGTTGGTTTCGTGACCTAGGAGATACAGTCGATTATTTTTAATTCGCACGTTTATGGATATTTTAAAACAATGAATTACCTGTCTCATGAGGATCCATCATAAATCGCCCGAACGTTCTTCCTGAAGTCGCTGCTGCCACGGCAACGGGAGAACGCGTACTTGTTCGAAATGTGTCCGGTAGAAACAACTTTCCTTTCATTTAGTTCCGCCTCTTTGACCTAAAACAAAAAAAGAAGGCATGCTATTTCCGGACCATTACAGAGGCTTTTAGATGTTGCTGTTCATTTAGCTTTTTCTAATTAATGATCTTTTAGTAAGTCAGGCGATAAGTGTTTCAAGTTGAACGAATTTGATAAGCTCATACAAAGAGGCACCACTCAGAAAATAGGTCAGAAAATCTATCCATATATGGTTACTTTCCCCAAACTTTTCAATGCACATTATTTTAAAGAAATAAATATTACAATAAATAAATATAAATATAATTTTTAAAGATGTAAATGTAAAAATGTACAACAAAATAATAAAAAAACGAGAAAATACAATGCCACAACAACACAGAAAGACATATTTGATTTATACATAACCACCCTGCAATGCAATTATAAGATTCACGTTCATAAAATGTACGAAATTTAGTACATTTCGTATGTATATGTTGTTTACAGAATATAATTATTAGCTGTATTATATATTTATTTTCATTGCAAAATGTCATTTTTAAAATAAAATATCACATGAGATACAGTAATCCTTACCACACATTCCAATTTTATCCCAATATAGTTTTCAGTTTCTTCTGGAACAATATTCAATAGAAACAATGGTAAAACAAATATGTGCAATGACTGTAAGTGTGTAATATAGTCGATGTAACACAAAGTATACAAATGTACTTATTTTTGTTCTACTTAATATGTTTTATATGTTGGTGTATTTTCAACTTTGTATGATCGCAAATAAACATTTTAATGCAGCTGCCTAACGACTTTCCTTGTTTTGTGTTACGCACATGACGTCACTCAGCGTCGGCCCGTGACGCTGCGTCTCTTTGTTGGCCCAGCAGCAGCGTCGCTCCTCTGTTGTTGTTTTCTCTGCTGCTGGAAAAACTGGAATGCTAGCAAGCTAAAGAAGTATTCTCGTTTGGTTTGCTCTATCTGCCAAATAACACACATCGAACTTATCTCACTTGGCGTGTCGCTACATTAAACGCAACCCAGTCATGGACTCAGACGAGGGTTACAATTACGAATTCGACGACGAGGAAGAGGAATGCAGCGAAGACAGCGGCGAAGATGAGACCGCGGACGACACCCTGGAGCTCGGCGAGGTAGAGTTGGTTGATCCCGTTGTGGCCGGCGGAGAGCGAGACGACTGCGGGGAGACGGGAGGCAGCGGCCTCGGGCCCGGGCAGGATGAGGAAGACTACCGCTTTGAAGTTCTTACCGCCGAGCAGATCCTGCAGCATATGGTGGAGTGTATCAGGGAGGTCAACGAGGTCATCCAGGTAAGTGTTTTCAGGGCACCCCCTGGGCTCAGATCGCTCTGGAATACCCGTTATAACAAAAGAGGAGATTTTTACATCATTCTGGCAAACTTTGCCCCCCGTTGGCAACACAAGAGACGTGAAAAGCCACCAGTTGTCCTTAAAACCAAAGTGAATGAAAAGACAGTGTCGTTGCGTCAACAGGATACATACATGGTCATGATCAACGTTATGAAGGAGCAGGTTTGCGTCAACCCAGTCGTTTCCCTGTCCTTAACACATCCAGTAATGACATAAGATGCTTAACTAGCTTCTAGTTCCCCTGCATATAAAATCCTGCTGACATGTCTCCCTTTAATGTGCTTCGTTTAAACAAAAGTACATTTGCATTGCCAGAACGTTTGCATCTGAGCACATGATAAACCAAATCACATCAAGAAAATAATAATGTTGTAAATCTCCGTTTTACTAGATCCCCCTTGTCCCTGGTCACACTAGCTTAGGAAGCTAACCACGAGCAAACAGCCCCAGCTTAACTACATCAAAAACTATATTGCGATGTCTTCATATGTGTCATATGTATTCAGGGCTGGTTGTTGAAATTCCGAAGAAGAAGGTGTCCTCTTTATCGTCTGTTTAGCTGGGATATGGGTTAGGTGGCGTTAGCATGTGAGAGTTACCTAGTCCTAGTTGCTCCCGACAACAACATGGCGGAGTCGATGCTTCATCATGGCTGGTTATGTTTGATTAAACAGCACAAAAATAGATCATCAAAGTGAATTTGAGCGATGATTGATGTTTGCTTTCTGCTGCAGAGTCATAGCCACAGGCTGTTTGGAGTCTCGTAAAGCTCGACATTTCACTCTGCTAACCACAGTTTTGATTGGTTTGTTTTGTTTATGCTGGTTAATTTACAGATTTTGCGCTAATTTATCAGATTTGCTCCTCCTATGCAGTCAGCAAACACCTTTTTATGCTGTTATTGTGATAAATTGAAGTGATTATTGCTGTTGCTCACTTTATACTGGTTAAATGTCATAGTATATCTATTACAGTCTATTCTGTTTATTTGTCCCAGTGCAGTGCAAGCTTTCTCAACTGAACCCAATGAAGACCCTGGTTTAGTTCAGGAATGTCAAATTGGGGTGGTTGCGAAATTCAGAAGGTTAAGCTGGTTACGTCTCCTCGTATCCCTCTGGACTGTCTGTCAATATACTTTTCAGAATACTTTGATAAACTTTTTCGTGTATTGTAGTACAGGCTTTTCTCCCTGAACTCTGTTGTCTTATCATATCATTGCTGCTCTTTAAAGCATTGTCCTTCATGCCACAAACCCCAAGATGTCCTCGCAGTCTGTGTCGCGATGACATACTGGATTAAATCCAGTACATAGGCTATATATATATATATATATATATATATATATATATATATTAATACACACACACACACACACACACACACACACACATATATAGTTATGTGTGTATTTTAAGTAATAATTGTCAATAATCAATATCAGTTGTTTTCCTGAAAAATTATTAATTTAGCAGTGGTTTAAGTATTAAATCAATGTGTAGTTTATTAACATTTTTCAAAAGTATAACTGATCTGTAAGTATAAAGTATAACTAACTAACTATACTTTATATAAACTATAGTATACCTATATCTGTCTACACACACTTGCTGTATATAAAACGATGTATGCCTTTGTCTCGTTACAGAATCCTGCTACAATCACTAGAATATTACTTAGTCATTTCAACTGGGACAAAGAAAAGCTGATGGAAAGGTAATTGTTCTCTGTGGTCTACTCTATTCCCTCCCACCAGATTATTAGTCAGCTAACACCTGTCTCTATTCAATACTGAACCAGCAAAGTTTGGGTAAAATCTAACGTTCTAATCTAATCTCTTTGCAGGTACTTTGATGGTAACCTTGACAAGCTGTTTTCAGAGTGTCATGTTATAAACCCCAGCAAGAAGTCTCGGACACGCCTCATGAACACAAGATCGTCGGCACAGGACATGCCATGTCAGATCTGCTATCTCAACTATCCTAACTCGGTTAGTGCCCCCAGTCACTTTCGTTGCTTCTGATTAATCTATTTCCACTGCTGCTGTGCTGATAGTTTATTAGCAGACTTGCACAGAATCTGTGCCTGGAAATGGATCGGCCACCGTTCACACAGTTGTGCACATCCTCTATCCCTGGAATGTTCTTTGATAGATAGTTTGGCTAATTTGATTATACTTTTAGTCAAAAAAGTATGGTACTCTCAGCTCCATTTAACATACACTGTTCACTGTTCAACATGCACTGGGTTTTTAATGTTGAAAGAAGTCTCTTATACTCATCAATACTGCATTTATTTGATCAAAGTTAAATAATATTATAAAATATTGTTACAATATTTTTTAGAATAAATGTTTTCTGTTTTCAATATATTTTAAAATGTAATTTATTCATTTGATGGTAAAGCTGATTTTTCAGCATCATTACTCCAGTCTTCAGTCTCACATGATCCTTCAGAAATCATTCTAATATGCTGATTTGGTGCTTAAGAAACATTTCTTATTGATAATTATATGATAATTAATATAATAAAAAATATATTTATCTTTATCAATATCAGTTGAAATTATATTAATATTCTCATTAATATTACTTGAAAATTGTGCTGCTTAATATTTGGAATTCTTTGATTAAATAGAAAGTTCAAAAGAACAGCATTTATTTGAAATAGATCGTTTTTTGTAACTGTGTACTTTACTGTCACTTTTGATCAAGTTAATGTGTCTTTGCTAAATAAAATTATTACTTTCATTTAAAAAGAATTTGGACCCCAAACTTTTGCACAGTTGTGTATTTACTGTATTTAAATCCATTCTACAGAATAGATTTATATCCATAGATTTCCTCCCAAAATCATTGCATAAAATGCAACGTCTGCAGATTCCATCTGTGGCTGTTTATTTCAGTGGATCTGTTGAATCGCTTAGCAGTGTGAACAGATTGTTTACCACATGGATGGGATGCTGTTGCATTGTGGGGTGTGTGAAGGTGGTATGCAGTATTATTTGGACATATCTTGTGTTTGCCACTCTGTGCTACACACTACAGTGTCTCAGCCATCAGGAAGGATTTCTAATGAGCTCTTTTTGTCAGTAATCTCTTCACTGGATTACTCAAATTGTATACAAAGCAAGCAGCCGAGGAGAGGAACAGGCGAGTCTTTGGATTTGCAGGGAACCTTGAGAAATCTTGTGTGTGTGTCAGAGAAAGGATAGATTAAGTGTGGCATGCATGCATGTATTGTTATCAGCTTTGTCATGAGAGACAGCGGCTGTCTGAAAGAAAACTCTGGATTAAACAGCAGGGATTTGGAAACTGTGATGTTTATTGCTTTGAATCGTGACTATTTAACTGGAATAGCAACCAGTGACATTTCCTGTCTCACTGCTTGTCTGCTTGAAAGTAAAGGATCATTTGGGGGTCACATGATACAGCTAACTTCTTTAGGAAATGTAACTCTCTTTTATATTGAGAGTTCTGTTTAACTAAGAGCGTAATCAGATTGTGGGTGTATGCAGTGTATCAGTTTATTAGGATGATTCATTTGACCCAAAGTCAAATTCAGATTTCAATGTTTATGTGTTGCTTCATAAAGCTGACCACCACTCTGCTCCCTTGAGATGTTCCCTAAATACCATTAGTGCCGTCTGCACAGTGCTGTTAAACTACTTGTGATGTTGTTGTAAGCAATACTCTGCGTTCGTCAGTCCTACCACAAATATTAATCTGATTTGTTCTTGCCTGCGTTGTCTGTGGTCCCAAGAGAGAGAACCAGGCATTTACTACCACGGGGCCTGAGACTATAAAACGCATGACAACGGGATACTTTGTAGGAGCAGTAGATAATCACTATGGCTGACTCTTCTGTCACCTGTTCAGTCAGAACTGCTTCGTAAGATCCCTATCTGAGCCAAAACAACAGTGTTGTTGGTTGTATCGATCTGTTGAAGAGAACAAGGCTCATTGTATTTCATGGGCACACAACACTGGATAGCTAGCTGTTAGTTAGAATTTGTTTAATTGCTTTTTAGGTTTAATGTATTGCAGTTTTTGTCATTTTGTATTATTGTATATTATAGTTCTTTATTGAGTCTCTGTTGCAAGATCCACCCTAAAAGAAAGAACGATATTCAGTTCTTAGGCTATTTCATGGGCTGGGTGGGTATTAACAAAAATTTCATAATTTGATTTTGATTCACAAGCTCCATTTCGAATCAGTACCAATTTTGATTCAATATGTATGTATCATGTACAATATATGGCAAATTTTCTCAAGGGGAAAAAATCTCTTAACTAATGTTATAAGCTATGCAGGGAACAAATTTGGTTCATTTAATATAATATTAAAGGTTAAAATATGTACAAAATAAGGCACGATATCTACGATTTTTAGATTAAAATATCCAAAAACCATTAGAACAATGTTATTTTGTTGACTTGTGGCATACTTCCTAAATGTTTTCAAGAATGTTTAAATCCAGAGAAATAAGCAGTTTTAACCAGGACACGGAACCGTGTCCGTGTGTCGCCTATCAATGACATCATACCCGCATTACCCTCGAGTTCTGGTTTTATTTTGTAGAAACCATGGAAACACCAAAGGTGCTTTTAATATATTGTGTGTTTTATTAGACAGATGAGCAACTGTTTGGATGCATTCATCAACAGAAAACGAATCATTGTTATATAGTTCAACACAGTTAGTCTTATTGTTTAAATCTTGTTTTCTTGATTTACCGGGAGTACCATGTTTTACCATGCCTAATATCGATCTAGCTTACTGCAGTGTGCAACAAGTGTCTCATAGTAGCCGCCAGGTGAACGCACAGAGTAGCATTATAACATAACTTCCAACACACTCAAATGTATCTAATATGATAAAAACAGCACTGTGTTACCCCACATACTCATGACTGGAAGAAGCGGAAGCGGTCGTCTGCGGCATAATAAAAGCTCTGCGAAATCAAGGCGTCATCAAGCTACGCCTTTGTTTTCAATAAGCGACCTCTAGCGGCGGAAAAATGACATTGTGGCTTTAACTGATTTGTATAGGCTACATAGTTAGGAAGTTTTTATAATAATGTTATAATAATATTTTTTCATGACAATTATGTTTCTTTTCGTTTTTATTTTATTTAAATGGTGGCTGTCATAAACATGACAAATTTATTCAAACATAATATTGATGAACAGGTTAAGTAAAAATACAATGAATATGCAATATAGTGCATATATTTGTCAAAATTCTCTTCTCTAAAGTTCATTTTTCTAGCTGACTAATGAGTTTATGGTCACTGAATGGCTTTTCTGAGGTAAATGTAATGTTACCTGACATATTGTGTACTAGCTGTTTTATTGATATCTCTGCTGTTGAAACACTGTTTGAGTGACTACGAGACATGATATACGTTTCAGTAAGTCGTTCTATATCTTTCACCATACCTTCTGATGTTCATGAGTTTATGTGCCATTTGAACTGGTGCAGCTACAGCAATCTGTCACGCATTAAATAGCCCCAAAACGGCATTTGTTGTTTGAATTTCGTAATAAAATTGACATAATTCAAAAGCTGAGACTTTGTTTCATATCAAAAGTAACCATGCTTATTGTGATGTATTTGATGGAAGGCATGCTACAATGTTTTGTTCATTCATCAACTGAAAACAGCATAAAATGTCGAGAAATCTATATTTTTAACCCAGCCCTAATGAAATTGTATTAAAACATTTATGCTGTTCTCAGAACAAAGTTATTATTTGTAACTTTGGATTTTAAATGTGGATTTGGTGTCGGCTGTTTTTTTTGCAGTACTTCACCGGTCTGGAATGTGGGCACAAGTTCTGCATGCAGTGCTGGGGCGATTACTTAACCACCAAAATCATAGAGGAAGGAATGGGACAGGTACATATTCCAGCTCTTAGTACACATTCCCTTTAGATTGGGTTGTTATGATACCAAAATGTCAGTAGTTGATACCAATACCAGTGAAATTTCATGACTCTTAATGCCACAGCAAAACTAATAGGAACACCATTATTTAAAACGTTGAAGATGATGAATAATATACATTACAGTTCAAAAGTCTCAGGTCAGTAAGATTTCTTTAATGTTTCTGCATCGAGGATGCATTTATTTGATCAAAAATACAGTTAAAACTAATTTTGTGAAATATTATTTCCATTTTAAGTAAATGTTTTGTATTCTAATATTTAAACATTAAACATTATTACGCCAGTCTTCAGTGTAACATAATCTTTCAGAAATCACTCTAATATCCTGATTTGCTGGTCATGAAACATTTCTTATTAATATCAATGTTGAAAAAATCTTTGTGAAAGCCACACTACATTTTTGCAGGATTCTTTGATGAATAGAAACTTCAAAAGAACAGCATGTTTGATTTTCTTTTTTGTAACATTATAAATGTCTTTACTGTCACTTTTGATCAATTTAATGCATCCTTGCTGAATAAAAAATCATTTCTTTAAAAGAAAAATCTTACCAATCCCAGACTTTTGAATGGTAGTGTAGCCTTCTCAATTAAGTAAACATTCATATTTCATATGTGAATATTGCTTGCTTAATATTATAAACATAACCGACAGTTGCTGCATTAAGGTCTAATGCACAAATCAAATGTTTTGACACACAATTTTTTGTCCTGACTGTTTATGTCTCATATAAATGTATCCGACTATATTTATAACATTTTGACCATGAAGTGCATTAGACAGTTCATGCATGCAGCCAAATTACCATTAGGTGCAGACTCTCTTCAGAGAGCACTCGCGCTTACACAAATACACACGAGAAAGCAGCCCATCACTCTGACTGGCTGACGTAAATACTGCAGCGGTTTTGTTTTTAGCTATTTAGCTATTCACACTGGCTGTAGCAGATTTTTTTTCTGTGTCAACTGACATTTTTTTTCTGTTTCTCTGACCTATTGTAACACAAGCTTGTTTGTTTCCATTCTAGACCATTTCTTGTCCTGCTCATAGCTGTGATATTCTGGTGGATGACAACACAGTCATGTAAGTGTTTGAGAAATAAATTAGTATTATCTTCCTTTTTTCCTCTCTGGTAACATCATCTTTATGTAGGCAGTTAAATAAAAGTAATATCTTAATCTCAATATTAAAATAGTTTCAAAAGGTAGTCGATGTCCTCTCCCTTTGTCTGACGTTCCCATTGCTCATGATATATAAAACTAAAAGCCTCATTTGATTCATTCTTAATGGTGTGTTCTGAAGTATATTATGGCTATCCATGATGAGCTGATAGTTTATTCCTAGTCAGAAGTAGGACACTCTGTTTTGCTGGAGGTGTGAGTCATAACACAGCACCTCCTGTCGATTCAGTTAGATTATTTTGGATCCGCACAGCTGTCTTAACCTACATATGATCTCCCTGCTGCTTTTGTGATGCAGGTAAAGGGTCTGGTCCTTTTTATATGGACTTTGTGGCCCTTGGTGGATAAGTATATCATGTAAAAGCATGCATGTCTGTTTTTGTATGATCTAAATATATCTCAATTCTTTCAACAGGCGACTGATTACAGATTCGAAAGTGAAGTTGAAGTACCAGCATTTAATAACCAATAGTTTTGTAGAGGTGGGATTTCATTCCATTCTATTTTATAGTGTAATCTGGAATTTAAAAAAAAACAAAACCTAAATACAAGTTTTAAGATGTTGGCTAATTTAAAAAAAAAGTTGTGAAATACAGTGAAGAAATTATTCTTGGTCATTGAATGTAAGCAAACCTGTGATATTGACCGTGTGAAAAATATGTACTAAAGGTCAGGTTTCCTTGCTTTTATTGAAACCAGACATTTCTCAAATAATGCTGGATAACATGAATCATCAGATGTGGAAGTTGCTTCACTTGTGATTTGTAAATTTGGTTTATTCTGGTTTCTTTCTCTGCAGTGTAACAGACTGTTAAAATGGTGTCCAGCACCTGACTGCCATCACGTTGTCAAAGTACAGTACCCAGATGCCAAACCTGTTCGGTGCAAGTGTGGTCGGCAGTTTTGGTAAGACATTGACTGAACTGCTAATGAGATCAAATACTTTTGGTACGTGACCTCAGATCAGATTTAGGGCTTCCAACAGCTCAGGTAAGACCTGATCAAGCCAGTGACACTAGAACCTCAGTATACATGTTCCATAGATGGCACTGATAATCTTATCCAGCCATCAAAGCAAAGACTCATTAGAGCCATTAGAGGAAAATGTGGTATATATGCACGCACACACACTTCTAAAAGAGATTGTGTTTTTTATGTTTATGTTTGTGCTAGATGAGAGAGTGCTCATGTACTCTCAATTCATTTGCAGCTTCAACTGTGGAGAAAATTGGCACGATCCAGTGAAGTGTAAGGTATGTTGAGGCTACATTGTATTTTTAAAAATCCTTAAGATCAACTAGAATTGCACAACAATGCTGTCAGTGTTTATATATAAATATATAGAGTCATGGTTTTGTGTCGAGTCAAGCTTTTTTATATTCAACAATGGCTTCTTTTCATAGTTTAGTATATTTACTGTTATTTCTGGCTGAAAAACCTGGATCGTACTTTTCTATAAATACACCCACCCCTTCCTTTCAGAGCGCTCTCCAAAGCTCATGATCAGAGTGGAGTCTGCAAAACGTCACGAGAGACAGCGTTCAGTGACCTCATGCCACAAAATGCATAACAATACAATATTAATGAACGTAAACAACTTAAAAAGTGCTGGCTTGTACCACCTGACTGCTGCAGATTAATTTCACGTTGATAGTGTTGCCATAGAAATGCATAAATACGAATACGTGAACCGCTCAGAGTAGAACATCATGGGTTGCCATCTCTTAATTACGGTAGTTATGGTGTGAATGCAGCATAAGCTTGTTGTTTTGGTTCAGGAGGAACTGTAAAAGGCGGCTGCTGTTTGTTTGCAGCGCTCGGCGACTGACATCTGTCTACAACTCTGCATTAGCCTCATGGAACGCGCTGATGAGGTGTCATGTCTGCGTGAGCAGGGTGCACAGAGATATGCAAATACATAGGTTAACAGGCAGATAGTACATCCTATTATTGCATTCGGGCTGAATGCAATGATTGGACGAACATATTTTGGTCTCGAGACTTCCACAGAAGATATATGTAAAAACATTTTTTTTAAATATTTAGACCACTTCTATTATTGATTGCTATCAGGATGTGAAGAGCGTTTATGAAAAACATTGCCTACCCTACCTTTAATAGACATCCATTCTGAAAGGACGGCACTGAAAAAAGTAATTCACATTTACAGTGTAGAAAGCAAGGAAAATGTTAATTTGGTATGGCAAGTTATTTCTATCTGAACAAAGAAAGCTAGCAGTCTGCCACCTCTCCTACTCTCAGCATTAAGAGGCTCTTCAGAGACTTGTCTTGTTATTGTGGGGGTAGTCTTGGCAAAAACAAAGGAATCTTCTAGTCCCTTGTGCTTCTCATATGGGGATTACAATCATCTTCCATTGAGAGAGAACATTTAACCCTTCAAGCGCTGCCGCAACTCCCTGCTCTTGTACATGTTTTTATGTAATATTCTGTGTCATGAATACCTCACTTTTTTAGTTGTCCTAATTGTTACAGTGAATTGATTCTTGTGTTGTACTCTGTCATTTTACCTTTTGATCCCAGTGGTTAAGGAAATGGATAAAAAAATGTGATGATGACAGTGAGACATCAAACTGGATTGCAGCAAATACAAAGGTCAGTGGTAGGACTCTCACTTTGATGTGGTGAATTTTTCTCTGTGCCATCTGATGACCCAGATGATTAACAGCCGTCCTGCTGTTGTGTCGCAGGAATGTCCGAAATGCCATGTCACCATAGAGAAAGACGGTGGCTGCAACCACATGGTGTGCCGGAACCAGAACTGCAAAGCAGAATTCTGCTGGGTTTGCCTGGGGCCCTGGGAGCCGCATGGCTCTGCTTGGTAGGTTCAGATTTTTTTTATAAATATAGAATTTGTGATGATTTTTTTTATTTGTTTGGTTGTTTAAGGTTGTAAAGACTTCACAATATTCATACTTTTTAGGCTGTTAGTATGAAGAATATATTCACAAGGATTGCAGTGGTTCCTAAATTGGAACTTATATCCTTTGAGGTCAAATATGGATGCAAAAAAATAAACATTTAGTTTCTGTAAATGCTCCAAACAATCGGTTACTGATCGCAATCAGCTGATAATCACTTTTATTGATTCGATACCTAGCATCTCAACTTGCCAATCACATTTTTATGATTTGAATTAAGGTCTGGCGAAGCTCAGCTGCTACAAGGCGTGTGTAATTCAAGCCTCTTTATAAAATAACTCTTAACAATCGCCAATAACAGTTGCTGCTCTTCAGTCTGCATATGTGTGCTCTTCTCCTTCCACTCTTTCCACAGGTTTTTTTATATGGAAGGAGGGGGGGGGTTGCTTCAAGGACAAAAGATTGTGAACCACTTGTGCATTGTGATTCAAAGCTGATATATTGCAATCATTTCTCATTCATCTTCACTGGACTTTATCCGTCATTATCTTCTTAGCTTGTGCATTCAATGCCCCAATGAGAGCATATGAGTGGAGTGACTTTGATTTTACCTCCCCATTCAAAGCATTCTGTGAACGCTCCACTCCGTGTTTTCCATGTTTCACTCTGGACTGGTGAAAGTAACCGGATCCCAAAAAAAAATGTGTTCCCCATTGGTGAGCCACTGCAAAGGTCTTTCATTATGTTTGCGTTTTAATGCTATGAAATTCTTGTCAAATTATTTAAACAAAAAATAAACACTAAATAGTACAACTTTCAATCTCTTTTTTTCACCCCAGTATTAAGAAAGTGAAAACTCCCTGAATACTCTCTCAGATTAACCGAAATGCTACTTTTCTACATTTTCCCAAGGCAACGTTTACACATGCACGTCTGGGATCAGTAGGTCCCTCTTAAACCCGAGAGCTCAAAGACTAGCTTTCCCCTCCTCCTTGTTCCATGCAGTCATCTGTTTACAAATCACTTGCAAACATCACTTAGGAAAAGCTCAAGTGACTCATTCAGCTGACGACCACTGAAATTCAGAGTTTAATGTTTCATGATGTGTTTGTAAACTGTTTTTGTTGAATCTTACATTTGTTTATTGATGTGCAAAATGTTAGTGGCTGATAGAACTAATTCTTGGAATGTGTTTTTACCCATAGGTATAACTGTAATCGCTATAACGAGGATGATGCCAAGGCAGCCCGGGATGCTCAAGAGGTAAATAATGTCAGTCCATTCGTGCTGGTGTTCAAACATGCAAATTTTGGTCTTAAATCTTGAAAGATTTTCCAATCCCATGTTTATATGTGTTGCGCAGCGTTCCAGAGCAGCCCTGCAGAGGTACCTGTTCTACTGCAACCGCTACATGAACCACATGCAGAGCCTGCGCTTCGAGCACAAGCTGTACGCCCAGGTCAAACAGAAGATGGAGGAGATGCAGCAGCACAACATGTCATGGATCGAGGTGCAGTTCCTGAAGAAGGCCGTGGACGTGCTGTGCCAGTGCCGCTCCACTCTCATGTTCACCTACGTCTTTGCGTTCTACCTCAAGAAGAACAACCAGTCTATCATCTTCGAGGTAAACTGGAGATGGTCCATTTGTAATATAATTTATTGGATTGTGTTGTAAAAACATGGAAAATCTGTCATTTGAAGTGTTTGATGGTTTTTATGTGTCTGCATACAGAATAACCAGGCAGATCTGGAGAATGCCACCGAGGTTCTGTCTGGATATCTGGAACGAGACATCTCCCAAGATTCTCTGCAGGACATTAAGCAGAAAGTACAAGATAAATACAGGCAAGTGTACAAATACAAATTTTATTCAACACTAACATTTGTCTGCATCAAAAACATTCATATTCATAATTTTATATATATATATGTGTGTGTGTGTGTGTGTGTGTGTGTGTGTGTGTGTGTGTGTGTGTGTGTGTGTGTGTGTGTGTGTGTGTGTGTACAGTATATATACACCGATCAGGCATATGACCACTGACAGGTGAAGTGAATAACTCTGATTATCTCTTCATCACAGCACCTGTTAGTGGGTGGGATATATTAGGAAGCAAGTGAACATTTTGTCCTCAAAGTTGATGTGTTAGAAGCAGGAACAATGGCCAAGCGTAAGAATTTGAGCCCGTTTGACAAGGGCCAAATTGTGATAGCTAGACGACCGGGTCAGAGCATCTCCAAAACTGCAGCTCTTGTGTGGTTTTCCAGGTGGTTCTGGTAGAAAGGTGTTAGAATACACAGTGCTTCGCAGTTTGTTGCGTATGGGGCTGCATAGCCGCAGACCAGTCAGAGTGCCCATGCTGACCCCTGTCCACCGCCAAGAGCAAGCCGTCAGAGCTGGACCACGGAGCCTGGTCTGAATCACGTTTTCTTTTACATCACGTGGATGGTCAGCGTGTGCGTGGCTTACCTGGGGAACACATGGCACCAGGATGCACTATGAGAAGAAGGCAAGCCGGGGGAGGCAGTGTGATGCTTTGGGTAATGTTCTGCTGGGAAACCTTGGGTCCTACCATCCATGTGGATGTTACTTTGACACGTACCACCTACCTAAGCATTGTTGCAGAACATGTACACCCTTTCATGGAAACGGTATTCCCTGGTGGCTGTGGCCTCTTTCAGCAGGATAATGCGCCCCGCCACAAAGCAAAAATGGTTCAGGAATGGTTTGAGGAGCACAACAACAAGTTTGAGGTATTGACTTGGCCTCCAAATCCCCCAGATCTCAATCCAATCGAGCATCTGTGAGATGTGCTGAATAAGCAAGTCCGATCCATGGAGGCCCCACCTCGCAACTTACAGGACTTAAAGGATCTGCTGCTAACATCTTGCTGTTTTGGCAGCAAAAGGGGGACCAACACAGTCATAATGTTATGCCTGATTGGTTTATGTGTGTATATGTATACACAGACACGCGCACACACTCTCACACAAACATATATAATATAATATATGCACATTTTATGTAAACAAACTTTTATGTTGGATGCGATTTAATCACGATTAATCAATTTGATAGCACTAATAAATATATATATATTAACTTTTGACATCCCTAAAATACATTTTGAAAACAACAAAACATTCACTTAAATTTTTTCACAGACCCTCTAGCTCCCTAGACCCCAGTTTGAAAACCACTGATCTAAGACAACTTCTTGTCTTGTTTTTTTTTTTCATTCAAGGTGTTCATTCTCTAGCCTTGTTGTTTTGCCCTGCTCTACCACACTCTTTTCCTTTATAACAATCCACGTTTTGATGCTCCTGTGTGCAGATACTGTGAGAGCAGACGGAGAGTGCTGCTGCAACACGTACATGAAGGCTATGACAAGGACCTGTGGGAGTACATCGAGGATTGAGACTACACCTCCACACCACAGACTCTCTGAGAGAAACTCCACCCACTAGAGCGCTGATGCAATGACAAGAGAGCAGCACAGACCTCTGCTGCCTCCTCCCTGGCAAACCGCCCTGCATTGCATAATTTTTTCCAGATTTTTGTTCCATTAAAAGCATAAGAGTAAATTATATTTAAATGAGAAAGTTAGAGAATATTATAAAAAAAAAAAAATATTACATGTTCAACAGTATTGTTAGCAGCGTGAAGCGCAAGACTGAGAAATCCAACAAAAAGGCATCTTCCTTTTGCTCGCATTGTAAGATCTTGCCATCGGAAGTCTTTTCCCTTCTTATCAGTTATGTTTGTGGACGTGTTCTGTTTGACTTTATTTTATATAATCTTTTTGTGTGTGGAAAATGGACTTTGTTTTCAAAATGGCTTTAATTCTGACCATGTCTGGCGAGAGCTGTGTTTGGGTTGCTGAATGTTGATTGTAAGGAGACAACTTTTTGGCATACAGACGTTAGTGGAATAGGACACAAAACACCAAAAAAAAAAGACAAAATCGGTATTTTTCAATTTGTAAATAATGCATATGCATGGAAGTTAAAGAGTAAGAGTGGCATGTGTTTGCATCATTTTTAAAAGATATTTATCTTTACAAATATTAAAAAAAAAATGTATATTTGCTGTGTAGATTTGAGTGTCTTTCCTATCTTGGATCGCCCCTCTAAAGAGGTTTGGACTTGACATATGCTTGACGTAAATCGGGAGTCCGTGTGTCTCCCTCCGCTCCTCCCCTTTGCTCCACAGGGACGGAGCAGGGCTATATTCTGCCAAATCGAGCAGATCATGCCAAGGTGGCGCGTTTCTGCCGACTAGAAGTCTTGTGGGAGCTTCTGGCTTTACAGTTGGAGGAAATGGGGATAGTTTAATGTTCGCTGCTTTATCCAAGAGTTCACATTTTTCAAACAGAACAGGGGTTTCCTCTGCTCTGCCTCCTTTGCTGTTATTCTCCCTTCTCCTCCTAGGTAGATTTAGGATCGTATGATTTTAAGAGTTATATGAATAATTTCTGAGAGCCAAACTGAGTGACATTCACTCATATAACCTTTTATATTTTTTCTTTTTGTCTCTCTGAAGTTCATTCTTCGTCCCTGACCCCGGCTCGAGGTTCTTTCTGTCCGCCCAACATGCACGTAGATGAAATTGTACAGATGGGCCTGTTGCGCTGCTTTCTTGACATCTGTTGTCAAGTGTTCTGACTGAGCCATTGACAAACAGGGTTAGGCATTTTCCACATGATCCATTGTTTTGCACACCGCAGAACTAGTCAGAAGCCACTGTTATCTCCACACTGCTTTACTTAATTTAGTGTAAAATAATCACACGTTTGCACCCGGGGTGGTTTTCCAAAGGGCCGTTTGAGTCATGATATAGTTTGCAGAGAATATGTGATGTAACCTTCGTACTGTGATGTTGCATTTGTGTACACTTTGTTCATGCAAAAATGTACAAATTGTGTGTGTGTGGACACACCGTGACCATCATTGAAGCACTGAGACCCTCTATTCAGGGGTACAGGGGTTCCGGGATAGACACAGGTGGGACGGTGTCATTGTAGATCAAGTTGGCATATTCAGACAACACCAAAGTGTCAGTCTCAAATTGGTGTTTCCCCCCCCCCTCCCTCTGTTTCTGCTGGAAGTGTGATTCATATATTGGCTTTTCTTTTCTTTTTATATATTTCAAATGTGCGCCATGAAAATAAATGTCCTAAAATGCTTTCTTCATTTAAAGAAATATCATTCTCTTGTGTTTGCCTATTAATCATTTTGCTTTGCGTGCTGGGAATGATTGCAGTTTGTTTTCATGTTAAGTTTTGAGTGCTGAGATGGTCTTCCAGGTATTAACATATATCATTTGACTATTAAATGAGAATTAGACATTTCATGCAAGCATATTGCAGAATAATAAATGGGAAATCTGGCAAATTTGGCTACTTATTTTGCAGGTCCCTGTGGTTTCCATTACATTGGGATGCACGGTGTGATCTGCAAAAACATGGAATGGTTTTACTGCCCCTGTATGCAGCTTAGTGTGTGTGTGTGTGTGTGTGTGTAACTGTCTCTTTCCGGCCTGTTTGCTTCTCAGTTATGCCTATTCGATCATGTCTGGTAGTTCATGAGCATCCAAAATTAACATTCAAGGTAACAAGAAGCAGCTACTCTCATTTTGTTGAGACATCCAAAAACTTTTAATACTTTTCTACATGTATCTTTACTTTATGCGATTAATTTTTTTTGATTTCTTGTATACATAGTGTACAAATGTGTAAGAAATTAGTTGTTCGTTTTGAAGAAAACAAATATTAAAGTGCAAAATGTTGCAAACATTGCTTTAGTTTGTGTGCTTTTGTCTTTATTTCAAGCTAGTTTGTTTGGTGTGTCTAGGGTTTTTGCTGGCTTGAATTGTTTGTCATTAACACAAGCGTTTTATGATATAAAATGGTCTCATCCAAAGGATTATGCAGTCTACAAATAAAGCTCATGGATGTCGTGACTTTACAAAGATGGCAGACATTTGAGAGGGAGAGTGGTTTAATTTCAATGTTCACACAATAATAATATCCACCAGAGGGAGACCAATCTTAACTGATGTGACGATAGTAAAACATGGCCTCCGGAACTGGAAGATACTGCTCATTGTTCAGGTAAGAGATTAAATTATTAATCTGTTCTGCCTTCTCTTCAATTTTGTGTCCCATGAGAAACATTATGAGCTAGCAACATTTACCACCAGACTTGTAGAATATATTGCGCTATTTCTTAACCTACAAGACAATTGGGATATAGAAAAAACGTCGCTATGAAATTTCTTTTAAGACTTTCATTTCTTTAAACGGGTTTGTTGCAGGAGAAATGGTGATTTGTGAATTAATCTTCATGGAATTCTAATAAAATTCTAATATGAAAAGTGACAATGTTCAAAAGTTTGGGGTCAGTATTTTTCTTTTTTAAGGAATTGATACTTTTTATATACAGCAAAGACGCTTCAAACTGATCCAAAACGACATTATAATGTTACACAATTTTTTTTATTTCAAATAAATACTGTTCTTCCGAACCATCAAAAATCCTGAGAAATGTATTTTCACAAAAATATTAAAAAAAGTACAACAGTATAAGAAATGCTTTTTGAGCAAGGATCATGCAACAGAAAACTGGAGTAATGATGCTGGAAATTCAGCTTAGCCATCACTGGAATCAATTCTTCATTAACAATATTACTGTTTTTACTGTATTTTTGTATCAAATAAATGCAGCATTGGTGAACATAACTTCAAAAACATAATTTAAAAAATCTATTTTAATGGTAGTGTATAAAGCTGCATTTTTTTTTTAACTCTTAAAGTAGAAACATGTTTCCATACACCTTTCAATAAATTCACCATGTAAACATTCACTAAAGAGCCCTTTAAAAATGTCACAATGAAATCTCAATAAATGTCAATTTAATGAAGTTTAATTAAAAATTAGGCACTTGATAATGAATTGGAACAAGCCAAATAGATTTAATTTTTTCAAAGAGGTTAAACGTCAGGTACATAACATATAAACAGCCAATATATATAAATAAAAAAAAATCTGTAAACAGTTAAACATCTAGCTTTATAGCATTTCATGGAATGCTTACATGCAGTTACCAACATGTCAGCTGCTGGGAATGTTTGCCAACAACTTCACAGCAAGAACTGAAACATTATTGACACCAGAAACTCAAAGAAGAGTTGAAACTGAACACACACACACTGCTTATATACCACGTAACTTAAAATGTGTCAAGTTTTTGGTTGTAAAAATTCATTAAAAACTTAAGTCAATCGTTGACTGCTTCATCAGTCATCAATTCAACTTATATTCACAGTTTAGAATCAATTCAGTTCTCAGGTGCGAAATAAAAACAATAATACCGTCAAGACTCAGTTCTCAACTTTCAACCATCCTTTTTTATAGTCTAACAGCAGCTCAAGATAGTACTGCCACTCGGGCTCACTATCATATTTGACCTCAAACACAGTTTTCAGTGGATTGCTATGTGGCTCATGGATGCGCAGCACCACTCCTCTGTACCACACTTCTGTTTTGTCGTTTTCCTCATACAAGTGCCATATCCTCTTCCCCACCAGTTCAGGATATCTGTTCTCCATGGCCAGAAGGGCAGACTGCACAGCGGAGCGCAGGACCCATCTGCACCGGTGCTTGGAACCATGTTTTTTGGAGAGGTAGGGGTGGTTTTGAGAGTACGAACTGAAAGAAAACTCCCTGTCTGCATGACGTCTTTTGTGCTGCTGGGATGATGTGCGTTTCTTTTTCCTGTAATGGTCCCTGTCTGTGTGTCTGAACCCTTTTAGAGCCTCGGAAGAATCTGTGACCTTCTGGTAGTGGGGGACTCTGCCCCCGTGACCCTCATTGTAGAAGACCTTCCTCAGCTTGAGGACCATGCTGGAGGGCCCTTTGGATAAGCCTTGAGCAGATCCTGCTGAGCTGGATCTGCGGCTCTGAAAGGACATTGATGACGTACTTTCGGTCTCTTCATCAGTGCTATCGGAGGAGAGCTCATCAGAGGTCAAAGGTCGCGCCCAGGCGGCGTTCTCAGGCTCTTCCTGAGTTTCATCTTCAATCTTTACCTCCACATGTGGTCTGTCATTGCAAGTCACAAGAGACACTTCCCATTCATCTCTCTCTAAGGAACTGACGACACTCCACCTCGCCGGTTCCTCAGTAAACTCATCCTCTTGTGATGAACTGGTCTCATCTAAAAATGTCCTCTTGGAGGAATTCTTTACTCTCCCTTTCTTTTTCTTTGTCTTCAGGCAATATTTGTCCATACATGTGGTTTCCGGTGTGAGTGGTCTGGAGGACTCCTGGTAAAATCCTTCAGTGCCATTCACATGGCCGGATGATTCATCTGAGCTGTCCGTGCTCTCTCTCTTGAAGGTCAAGTTGGTTTCTACTCCTGTAGAACAAACAAGAGTTTATTATCAGCATTTATAATCATTTATAATCAGCAGAATAATTTTATATTATTATAATATGTGAATAACCAGGCTTAGAATGTGATACTGGCTCATATGTTGAACTAAAAGGGACAGTTCACCCAAAAAATTACAATTGTCATCATCTACTCAGCCACATGTCATTCCAAAATGGTATGTCTTTCCTTCTTCCTCTCTTTCCCCCTCCCCCAATGGGCACCAATTCGGTTTAAACATACACTATATTGCCAAAAGTATCGGGACATCCCTCCAAATCATTGAATTCAGGTGTTCCAATCACTTCCATGACCACAGGTGTATAAAATCAAGCACCTAGGCATGCAGACTGCTTCTACAAACATTTGTGAAAGAATGGGTTACTCTCAGGAGCTCAGTGAATTCAAGCGTGGTACCATGATAGGTTACCACCTGTGCAATAAATCCATTCGTGAAATTTCCTCAATACTAAATATTCCACGGTCAACTGTTAGTGGTATTATAACAAAGTGGAAGCAATTTGAAACAACAGCAACTCAGCCATGAAGTGGTAGGCCAATAGCTACAGATGTCCAAACTTTG
The DNA here is from genome assembly GCA_039654625.1 of Rhinogobio ventralis. NCBI lineage: Eukaryota > Metazoa > Chordata > Actinopteri > Cypriniformes > Gobionidae > Rhinogobio > Rhinogobio ventralis. The sequence continues at coordinate 10,724,412 of CM077206.1, read as the reverse complement.
TGTGGCCTTCAGATTAGCTCAAGAACAGTGCGTGGGTTTCCATGGCCAAGCAGCTGCATCCAAGCCTTACATCACCAAGTGCAATGCAAAGCTTTGGATGCAGTGGTGTAAAGCACGCCACCACTGGACTCCAGAGCAGTGGAGACGTGTTCTCTGGAGTGCCGAATCACGCTTCTCTGTCTGGCAATCTGATGGACGAGTCTGGGTTTGGCAGTTGCCAGGAGAACAGTACTTGCCTGACTGCATTGTGCCAAGTGTAAAGTTTGATGGAGGGGGAAAATGGTGTGCAACTTGGTCCATGCCACTGGACAGAGCCTATTTGAATGTATGCAAGCATAAGGCAAGAATTTCAGCGAATACTGAATATCTTATGACTTTATGGATCTTATGGTGCAGTTTTTGGAAATCAACAGCCAGGAGAATATTTTTGTGTTCCATAAGTCATCAAACAGTTTTGTAATGGCATGAGGTTAAGTAAATGATTAAATAAATTAGAGTTTTTTTAAAAGGGCAATAACACAGGACACGCTCTTGCATTCTGTCTGAAATGTTGTTGGTATAAATGAGTCAGACTGATCTTTGACTGTTGCCTTGGTAGAAGAAAATTAATTTAATCGATGTGCACGTGTTTTTCTGTGTTCATATACATAAAAGAACATTGTGTTATGTTGAAAAAAAGTAAGATATGGTGGGGCCTCAGGAAAAGTGATGCAGATGTGACCAAGGAGAATCTGGGAGACCTAGAGGTGTCTACCCATGACCTAAGAGGTCGCCATGCACCTGTATCTGAGGGTCCAGGTGTAAAAAGAGTATGAAATATGGGGATGTTTTTCCAAGTTTTTACCATGTGTGGAAAATAACCGAAGAGCAGAGTGCTGACCTTGAAGGTTAGAGATAGGAATGACTGTTGACTCTTCTTTTGCAAAAGAATAAACCATTTAATTTGAGTTTAATTTGCCACAACACCTTGCACTAGAATTTTTAAGTTATATAATCTGGGTAAAAATGGTTCAATTTTTTTAAAAAGCGCCTCATGATTCTGTTTTGATCTATTCTGTTGTGCTCCAGTGTGAACACACCTGATTTTCACACCTGAACACACAATTTTCCCTTAAAGGGACAAATAAAGTTTTTGGGCAATACAGGTAAGCTGCATAAGATACCCACACCAATACATAAATCACACAGTTGTGTCCTTTAAACTAGAATTTAACAACCTTGTAGCCAGAGGAACAAAATAATTCTTATAGCGGTTGTAAGAATCATTTTGTTCCTCTGGCTACAAGGTTGTTACTTGATTATCTTTTGGTCACAAGTAACACCTCCACATGCATTCTTGAGGCAACAAAATAGGAGCATAAATAAAATGTAATCAAACAGGTTACCATTAATAAAAGCAAAATTACCCAACCATGCCAATAAGAACAAGAAGCCATTTAATGAAACAGAATAGGTGACAGAGCAATGATCAAAAAAAGGCTAAAAGTGGCAAAACAGTGCAGTAAAAGATGAAAACAAAGAAAAATAAAAAATAGGGATGATCTCTTAAAGGAACACGCTGACTTTTTGGGACTTTAGCTTATTCACCGTATCCCCCAGAGTTAGATAAGTCCATACATACCATTTTTATCTCTGTGTGTGCCATAACTCTGTCTGACGCACCCACCGCTAGCCTAGCTTAGCACAAAGACTGGAGGTAAACGGCTCCAGCTAGCCTACTGCTCAATAAATGACAAAATAACGGCAACATTTTCCTATATATATGTTGTGATGTGTATAGTTACATCGTGTACTAAGAACGAAAATTAAAAGTTGCAATTTTCTAGACTGATATGGCTAGGTACTATACTCTCATTCCTGCGTAATAATCAAGGAACTTTGCTGCCGTACCATGGGTGCAGCAACACAATGATATTACGCAGCGCCTGAAAATAGGCTAACTTCCGTCAACATAACCAACGTGACAACCTGCTTGCTGGGGACTATTTTCAGGCGCTGCGTAATATCATTGCGCCGCTGCACCCATGGTACGGCAGCATTTTACGTAGGAATGAGAGTATAGTCCCTAGCCGTATCGGTCTAGAAAATTGCAACTTTTCATTTTCTGTCGGTCTTAGTACACGATGTAACTATACACATCACAACATGTAAATAGGAAAATGTAGGTGTTATTTTGTCATTTATTGAGCAGTAGGCTAGATGGAGCCGTTTACCTCCAGTCTTTGTGCTAAGCTAGGCTAGCGGTGGGTGCGTCAGACAGAGTTATGGCATGCACAGAGATAAAAATGGTATGTATGGACTTATCTAACTCTGGGGGATACGGTGAATAAGCTAAAGTCCCAAAAAGTCAGCGTGTTCCTTTAACCCTTATGCGCTGTTGAGGTCTGGGGGCAACCCAAAATAAACTTTGCTGAAATTAAAAAAAAAAAATTATCTTCGTCTAAATGGCACAAGACTTGTTGACTTTGTTGACACTTGCTAGCTCTACAACAAAAATAAATAAATTGAAAGGATATCAGGTGGGTATTCCAGAAAGCAGGTTATGTGACATACCTGGGTATGTTTAAGGGTAAGCAAGCGGATAACCTCAACTTTCGGGTTCCAAAAACAGAGGTAACTTTTCGGGTACGTAAGTAGCAGGTTATGTTCCAGGGTTAGTTTGCTTAAGCGGTATTCAGAAATGCGTTATATAATAAATATAGTTATATAACTAAATGTGTTATATAGTTAGTTATAATATACAATATTATATATTAATTCTAAAGCATTATTATAACAAGGTAATGTTTAAATGATAGTTCAATTCAAATATATTTATTATTTAATTGTCATCTCACACATGGATCTGCATACAATTAATTAGCATCAAACAAACAATATAATCCTTATTCTCAGTGAATAAAGATTACTTATTAAACAAAAAGATTGAAAAAATTATTGCACAACCATCAAATAGGTGGAGATGTGCACTAAGTAGGTTATGTAAATCACCATTAAACAAAGGAAGAAGAAAGTAGAATGGCACGCTCTTTCTTAGCGTCTGTTTCCATGGTGAATCATTGATTCGTTGCTCTTCTGAGAATGTCTTGTGTGTTAACCGGGAACATACTCTGGGTTGACTGAACTTACTCCTGGGTGCGTTTTTGGAACCAGCATACCTTGAGTAAGCAAGGTTAGGGTTAATCAACTGGGTATAGTTAACCTTGATGGTAAGTTAACCTTGCTTTTTGGAATACCCCCTGGTTGTATGTTAGTGTGACAAAAAGTCGTCGTCACACTCAGGATGTTCAGGGTCTCCCCAGAGCCCACATTGGAAATTAAGTGGCAACACTATAAAACATCCACAATGTGGAACACTTGTGCTCACACCCCCTGAAAATCATCCACCAATCAACAGGACACTGCATCTTTAACTAAATCTGTTTTTGAATTTGCACTGAAATGTACAAAAGAGAAAAAAAACATCTGAATGCTGTAACTAATTACAGACAGCTGTCAACCCCTAATGGTCTGTAATGGCACTGCAGGTGAGAAATGTTACACCAGTGCATATGGCAAACCCCTTCCATCCCCCACCCGCCTTAGCATTCCTCAAAAACCATACTAACTTCCTTCCCTAAAGTGCATACATCTGAAACTGAAACATATCCTGTATCACTGTTCCGTTCCAGACTATATCTGATAAGAAAACACCTGCAACAAAACTGCACCAGTAAGAAACATGAGCAGTTCAAAGATTTACAAAGTAAATCTTGCAGATGTCAACAAGATCTGTTTGTGACTGGAGAGGAAGTTTTGGGGGACAAAGTAAAAAGAAGGTACCTGGGCATTTTTTGGACACCATCTGTAGCAGTGGAATCTGCAAGAACAAATGTGTATCAAATCAAAAAAGTATGACCAAAACGTATGATGAAAAATAAATCATAAAGCATGAACAATAAAAGAGATGTCACCACAGGTATGCGCCATGTATGGCTGATCTTAATATAAAAAGTCATTAAAATAAATGTACAATATCAAAATAATTCAAATAACCGACCTTCCAAAATCAAATAGGTTTTTATATTTTAAAAAAAGATATAAAATATATAATCATTTAGCATTTTAAAGATTATATCTAGGACTAAACCCTAATATGAGGGATTATGTAATATTAAGCCTCCTATCTAAAGTGTAAGAATTCAGCCAGAATGTATAATACAATAAACTAACATCCAAGAGACAACACAATTTGATAGTTCTGCTTACTTAAAATGTGGAACTGAAATTTAATATTACTAAAATTGTACTGTGAAATTTAACCCTAAAATAATACATGTATGAACATGCGGGAAAAAAGTTTGTAAACTGTCTTAATTCGTTGTGGAACCATAAATATGATCCTTTAACTGAATATGCCGCAGTATGTTTCAGGCAATGAAGATAACAGTACCATCATCGCCATAGCGCCAGATCCAAAAATGAACAATGATTTACAGAATTAAATTTTATTAAGGATGCCAAAAAAAGTTTTATTAGGGTTACATCAATATTAAAATTCTGACCAATACTACAAATGTTTCATAGTTGATATTAAAATGTAAAAAAATTATATATTATATACATAGTGCCTTGCAAAAGTATGTGTACCCCTCTATACACCATAATAACAAAGCAAAAAATATATATAAAAGATTTGACAATTTAGCAAATTTATTAAAAAGGAATAACTGAAATAAGTACATTGCATAAGTATTTTGTACCATTAAGAACAATCGGTCTCTATGATCAACTTAGCTCACAATGCTTTCGAGAAACGCACCCCTGGTTGTTCAAAACTTCTGTGAAGCTTCAATGCAGACTTTTTGGAGTCTTTCCCAGATCTGTCTCGACACAATCCTGTCTCTGAGCTCTACATGCAGTTCTTTTGACCTCATGGCTTAGTTTTTGCTCTGATATGCATTTTCAGCTTTTTATTGAGAGCCTTTCCAAATCATACCCATTCAATTTGAATTTGCCACAGGTTAACTCCACTCAAAGTGTAGTAACATCTACAAGCGAAATTAGAATGCTCCTAAGCTAAATTTCAAGTGGCCCAGTAAAGGATACGAATACTAATTCAATGTAATTTCAGTTTTTTGTTTTTTTAATACATTTGCAAAGTTGTCACAAATCAGTTTTTTGCCGTGTCATTATGGTGTATGGAGTATAGATTGATGTGAAAAAAATAAACATAAGGCAGCAACATAAAATGTAAAAAATAAACTACTTTCACAAGGCACTGTGTACTTTGTGTGTATATATATATACATACACACACTAAAAGCTAAAATCAATCATTTTAAATGCTACAGAAAAATGTAGCACCACAACAGTATAATGCACAGTATGTAACATTTATAATAATAATGATATTTTATCAAATTACATTTAATTATATTTAAAAATGTACATTTATTAAATTTGAATGATTAACTTCAGGTGAGCGTTACTTGACGACAAATATATAACAAATGTAAAAATAGAGAAAATGACCATAAACAATAGGGAAAATTAAATATCCAATATCAACTGATATGATAAACCAAAAAATAATCTTTAATAATGGTTGTTAATAACTGACACAGTACCAACATTTTGTGCATTGCTAAAAACACTTATTACGAGGTCTTATGCTATATTAATAGTGGTCAACCATCCAGCACTCACCAAGGAACTTGCAGACATTGGCATGGTAGAGAAGGTTGAGGACATCAGGGTATATGTCTGGCAGATGTTTAAGGGACAGAAGTCTCCGGAGTTTTGAAGAGAAAGCCTTTCTGTGGAGTTGAGTCAGCTGCCTCTCCTCTGAGAGGGTGGTGGGCCTGAGCTCCACCCGATGCTCTTGCAGGACCTGGTCTATGAATGTGCCTTGAACCTGAGGAAACAGCACCTCTTTGACCACCAACATGGGAATGAACACCGCACCAGCCCTCATGACATGAGGAAAGGGACATTCACGGCTTTCGACGTACTTTTGAAGCTGGCAGATCACCTTTTGAAGAGACACCTCCATTTCCTCACCTTTCAGCCATAATTCCCTCATTTTCAACCCCAAGAGACAAGACACTTTCTGAGCTTTGCCTGACTCTCGAAGGTCCAGTTTGCATAACCAGTCCCTGAGCTCCTGACACGGGCTTTGAGTAACACAGCAGTATATGAGTCTACAGAGGGACTGGTGAAGCTCCATAAACTGATGACGGGCATGTTTGCTGCTGCTCATAATTGGCTTGTCCTCCACTGGAGACTGTGGAACCTCAACAGGTTGTGTTGCTGGAGCTTTTAGGACTGGAGGGATGATTATTTTAAAATTTGACAATTTAAGGCAATGAGGTGGGATTTTAGTGAGAGAGAATTTAGTCAATGGAGGCAGCTCTGGAGGTGTTGTGGGCAATGTAGGAAATGAAATGGACTCCATGTCATCTTTCACAGCATTCTTAGTCTTGCATGTGGCTGAAGATTCAGACTGTTCTACTAAGGGTGGATTACTTTCTTTTTCAAAGTCATTTTTTACTACAACATGACAAGGAAGAGAGCCAGGCATACTTGTGTCAGACTCCTTTTGCTCTTCTTTGACCACAGAATCATGAGCCTGATGATTCATCTCCTCAGCAATGCTCACTTTCATTTCCGACTGATAAGCTACGTCATCTGGATCCAATTTTTCTTTTTTGATCTTTACAGTATGAGGCATTTCAACTGGACCGTCACTGTTAGCTGGTGACATTTGGGCTTCTTGTTTTAACCTGAGGTCACGTTCACCTGAATTTGGTTCTAGATCACAGTTTTCAATTTCCGGCTCTTGTTTAAGCCGTGTCGCCTCAGGCTGTGGCTTTGGACTTTTTGAATCTCCTAGTGAAGACAACATGCCTGTAGCTTCAAAATAGACTTTATAAGGAGCCAAGCTAAAAACTTTATTAATAACTGGCATTGGTGGGGAGGACGGTGACTGAAGCTCATCATCTGACAACTCATGGGTTGAGTCAATCTTTTGCTTTTTACTGGCCATGTTCGTTTCAAATTCCTCTCTGGGTCTTTTATCTAATACATCTTTGTCAGGTGGATCTGAAACATGATGCCTGTTCTTAAATACCTCTTCAGAGGACTTAATGGGAAATTCTTTGGAGCCGCCGACAAGAAACCCAGTTTCAGACTTCTCTGAGTGTTCAACGGTAGTGGTGTTACTGTGAGGTCTGTAGTGGGCTGGAGTGGGATGGAAAGCCCCAGAAGTTCCAGACTGTCTACAAAGCTCCCGAGGGGAGTCGGGTGTCTGCCCCCTTCGTATTGAAAAATCAAGTGGTCGCTCTGATTGATGCATTGGAAAAGGGGGATCATGCATGGGTGCTTGGTTACTATTTAAATGCACTCCATAAGGATGATAAGTTGGATATTTTGAGATCAGAGGATTGTGTGGGGGGGCAACAGAGCAGGACGGTGACATCAAGTCAGTTCGAGGGGAATGGAACTGATCCATATGATGATGTTGACCATGCTCATCTGTAATAACATTGGGATCGGTTCGGTAAGCCTCAGGGTGACTCTGAGGGTAATAGACATTGGGACATGGAGGCATCTGCGTGTATTTAGATATATGAGGATGATTCTGATATACTTTTGAAGGAACTCCGCGGTGTGCCATAGTCCTTGGGTCATAAGTATAGTGAAGACCCATGTGCATCTGTGCACGAATTGGGGCACGCTGGCAGTACTCTGATGTGGCACCAATAAATGGACGTGCACTGTTGTAAGTATAGCTCGGTTCCATTAAAGGAAGAGATCTCCTGGGCCCGTTTAATCCGATACCATGGTAGCCCTCTGTCTTCCCGTCCTTTATAGCCTCCACACCATGCTCTAACTGCAAAACCCTCTGTTGCGCCAATGCTTCCTGGCCCTTTTTATGCAGGTAAGCAAGACGGCTGAAATGAGCAGCCCATTCGTCATCATATATGTGAGGGGACATCCTATGAGGCCCATGTTCCATGCCGTAGTTATGCCCTGCGGTGCATCCACGCTCAGTGCAGCAGGGGCTATGACCGTATACCGGTTTTGGAATAGCCAGCCCAACACAGCTTTCTGCATCTGACCCTCCAATGTGACCCTTAGAAACTGCCACTGGTGAGATGACCCCAGCAGCTCTGGGACTGTGCTGTCTGGGACTGCTGGCATAATAGGCCAATCTTTGCTTCACGGCCAACTCTTGCGGTAGAGCACACCGGCCACCACCGGCATCCACAGGGAAAGACACTTTATCAGGCCTGTAAACAGCTGGAATTGTAATTGACCCCTCGGTGGCCGATGAATTAATCCCTGGGCTCTGCCCGTTTCTCACACAGGTTTTTGAATTGCCCCATGGAGAAGGAAAGTCAAGAGTGTCTTGTCCACTGAGAGGGTAAGGGAAGTAAGCCCTGCTGATTGGTAGAGCTTTGTGATGGGAATAGTGTGGTAGGTTATCGGCTTTAGGGGGCCCCACAGGGACTATGGTGCCCACGGCACCTTCCATATTACTTTGAACACGAGGGTTGATGCAGCTTCGTCCCTGCTTACTGCTCATCTTGGATTCCCAGGCTCTGGCTTGACCCAGCTAAATCATATCTATACAAGAAATAAAGAAAAAGAAAAAAAAACATTTTGAGTTTATATGTTAAATTAGCATTATCAATGTTGTACAATCATTGGAATAAGTTCCTTGACAAGAATGAGATATGTATACAAACAGTCACCCAGCTTCACCTCTGTGGTTTATTTATCTACTTAGCAATACCTTCCTTTCTGTGGTTTGGTAAAAACATAAGTCGCCTGACTGTACAGTTCCTAATTCTATTTTGACAAATGTCACGTGACAGGTTCCTCCAAACATTAGGAAGAAATGTTTGAGCGGTAACCACAACAAGAAAAAAACAGGCACTTTTCTGCTTCACAACAGGGGGTGCACCTTACTTCCTTTGCATGCAAGAGCATCTTGCAGTTTTGGCAAATATATCAAAGTTAATTATGTGCAAATATGCACAAATGTTCTAACTGTCACATGCATTTTGAGTTCAGTTAGGACAGAGTAAATAATAACATAATTTAAGATATAGATATGCATGTATACACAGTACACATACATTTTATCATTTTACTTAACTTTTACTATCAATAATATGGTTTTGTATCTAGTGAATGATTTTTTTAATAGAATTATGCATTTTGACATTTCATACTCATACATATTTCATATACATTTATATTTTCTTTACACACCTTAATATTTTTATAATGTAAAAAGAATGAATGAATCTTTTATAATATTTTTAAAACTCAACAGCTACCATTTGAAGTGTGTTCACAGAGAGGGGAGATACACTCATTCCCTTCAGTGATGTTCCCTAATGAGCAAAGAGAGCATAATGATGCTCACAGGAGGGTAACACTAGGCTTGACAGTGGCAGTGAAGGGGGATTTAAGTGGCTTATCAGTGGTGGAGACAGTGAGTCCCAAGGTGAGGCCACCCAGAGGTTTCAAAGTGATGAAATAAACCCCAACATCTTTCAGCATACTGTGGCTGTGTGTAAAAACCTAGTGAGTTGCCTTCGTAGTCAGCACTTGTAAGCATCATAGGCGCGTGCAGCATTTTGGACGCGACCATAATGTCAAAATATGCTGCATGTGTATATGAAGCCAAAATAACAGAAGAAATGTAACGTACGTGAAGAACTGCAACTTCGAAACAGTTACAAAATGTTAATATGCGAGTATGCATTACAATTATACTGTGTAACGTACACAACCGTATTGCACCCGACAAATTAAGGACAATACTCTATCGTGGGCGCTAGGCGAACATGCAAATTCATTCATGCAAATCCACATTTAGAAAAGACACCATTTGGGGCACGTTTTTGGGTGTTTTGGTAAACTTCCGTCAACATTTACATGATCTAAATACTTGTATTAGACACTTCTATAAACTGGTAAAACGAAAACTACAAAACCTTCCATATGTGGACGATTCATCATAATTCAACGTACATTTAAATAAACTGTAAATACTACGTTTTTAACATAATACACCGTTTTTACTTCGGATAATTTTGATAGTGTTGATCATCAACACAACAAGCTGAAAAGCGGTCTCATAATCCAATTGCCAAACTTTAAACCCGTGCCAAATACAATTATCAACATTCATTTGTGTATTGATAATGTTCGTAACACTTCGCCAATGTTCGCCAACAAGTTTACGTTGTAATAATCCCTAAAACAACTTTTGTTTATACAGCAAAACTTACCTCGTGAACTAACATTCCTATCCGTCCGCAACAAATCCATGACAACCGAAACACCACAAAGTATAACCCAAAAGTTTTGGGAGCGGATGAAGTATTGCACAGGAGAGCAGAGAAGCATGCTTTAACGTCGCTACTTATTTTCCGAAAGGTTATTTGGCTCAAGCAGTCGAAGTATGTCGGTGGCAGCACGTATAGCCAATCGAACGGCGACAATAACAAAAGAGGGCGGGGTTTCAAAGCACAGGCGGCAGCAGTTAAATCATGCGTGAGTGGTGGTAGGCTAGACGGTTACAAGAACATGGAACATATCAACTTAAAACAACAACGTCTTAACCCGTTACTGACCATTTTTTATATTTAGTATGTGATCAGCCAAACAAATTGAGTGCAAAGTTTAACTCCAAAACACTGCAGAATGCCTGGTATTCGTTGTCACCCTTAGTTTTAATGACAGCAGCACTGAAACTGCATGAACTCCACAAGTGTTTTTTTTATTTTTTTTTTTTATTGCATAATGTACATATCAAGACAGAGAAAAAACAAACAACAATGTAAGACACTTCCATTGGGACAAAATACAGAGTTTGAAACTGAGAAGGAATAAACAAAAACAAACAAAAGAAAAGAATAAAAAGCACGAGGAGCAAGGCTGAGAACAAACATTTAGCCGATAAAGACATCAAAGAAAAACATACAAATAATAGTAGATATTTTGACAAAGAGAAATATAGAGTTTCAGACTTTCTATTATGTTTTTTGAGGCATTTCAAGCTCTTAAATATTTTAACAACCTCACATATAAACATATTAAAGGAGGGTTTACATTTTTTCCATTTACAAGTAGGCCTATGGATATGATATTTACCTAAATTGATATTTGAAACAAAATTTACAACATCAGAGAAGGGTGACTTTACATCACACTTAAAAAAGATGACATCTTGTTGGGTTATAGGAGGAATTGACTAAATTTTTACTGACAACTAATGTATATCAAACCAACATTTATAACCTCACAGTAAAAGAATAGGTGATCAAGTGTTTCAAGAAAAATTCACAAGGATCCACCTTGAATTGAAATCGTTTCTGAGCTGTTCTGTCAGTTTGTGACAAACAAACCTGATAATGATGTTCTGCATGATTTGAGAATGATCCAAAGAGCATCTTGTGCTTCACTTGAAGCAAAAACATCTGACCGTCTGTATAAGGATCACATGGTCAGTGTCACAAATGTGACCTAGAAAAAAAGTGGAATATTATTTCTTCATTTTACATGTTTACATCTTACATGATTAAAAATCCCCATACTTTTATATTTTTCAGGTTTAAATAATATATATATTTTTTTTATTAATGTTGTTTCAGGTTTATGGATTCAGCAGTATATTTCTTGCTACACTGGGAAATATTGTGATGTATAAGTGAGGCTGAGTTTTATTGCCCTTAAAAGTCACTAAAAACTGTAAATCAACATTAGTTTTAATAGGAAACACACTGTAAACCCTAACACTCAAAATAATTAATTGGTTTGAGTAGAGCCAACTCAAACTAAACAAATTAGTTAAATCAATGAAACTTTTATGAGTATTTAGGACTTTCCTTTTCTTTTGAGTTCTCAAAACTGACAGATTTTAAGTAATCTGAATTGTTTCATTGTTTTGAGTTTTATGAACTTGTTTCTTTTAATGTAAGCCTTGTCCACACATACACAGGTATTTTTATAAACTTTTTTAAAGTAAAAAAAAAATTGCGTTCACATGAAAACGCAAAAACACGCTATGAAGCGCTAACAAGAGCATTCCAAACCAACAGTGTCCGGATACTGCGTTTGTGGGTGGACGAACAGCCAAACCGTATAGAAAAGGCTGCGGCTTTGAAAATACATGTGTTCGTGCAGGGCCTTAGACAAACTTAAATTTATCTGAAACTGGCCTGGGATTTCTATTTCCCAGCATGCTTTGCCATGACACTCAAAAGGGACAGTAAATGCTAAAATTAAGTGTTATATAATGTTTTTGGTGCCTTAGACTTAATAGTGTTTAATGTTTTGTTATGCTAGTTTAGAAGAGTGTCTCTTATGTTGTTTTTTTGTAGGGTTGCCATCATGGTGACGAGTAGAGCATGAGCTTAGTTTGTGAACAGATATACAGTTAAATATTTTATATTGCTGTACTCATTCAGCAAGTGCTATGCTATGCTAATACTACCAAAAACTTGTGTCACCAGTTAGCAAGGTAGCATTTATTGAATTTGCTAGTTAAAGCTAGCCAAGTTTCCACTACTAAAAATATTTAAATTGAGATTACATTTTAATTAGTTTACGCAAATATTTAAAGTTAAGAGCAATGAGTACAAAATAAAAGTCTGCAAGTTCTGCTTGCTTAAACTTTAAATTTCTTAATTTAAAAAAAAATTATGTATAACTGATTACCTCAAATTTTTGGAGTTTTGCCAACTTATTTGGGTTTACAGAAGACTTATAAAAAAAAAAGGACGTTACTATCAAACAGTGCCTCATGAGCAAGAACACACATATCCTGCAGGCCTATATGTGGTTTGTGATGTTTGACATGTCTATTCACACACCTCTGCGTGGAAATATCACCAACTGTCAGTTTAAGATGGCATGAAGAAGATAAACTCATAACAGCAAAACCCTGTTTTTGTTTGGCTTGGCTAAATGAATGGCTTTTCTTACAAGGAATGAAAATGGAAATGTAGGCATGCTTAGACAGACTGGGCTTCTTTGTCAAGTTTTGTCATGCCATTATGTCATTCATGGAAGATGTCAAAGTACCAGTCAGTAGGGATGGACATAGGAACTGACAAACTCTGATCATCACGTTTCTACAACGGACGGTGAACCTGAGAACTTAGTGGTTCAAAGTTTATTTATAAAGCACTTTTTAAAAACAACAATTGTTTACCAAAGTGCTGTACAAGCATAATCAGGGTAAAACAATTTACACATAACAACAATTACCAAATCTTAAAACAGCTTTCATACTGAGTTAAACGCCAAAGTGTAAAAATACATTTTTAGACTGGATTTAAAAACAGAAAGTGTTGGGGCTTGCCTTACATGTAGAGGCAAATTATTCCAAAGTTTTGGGGCTGCGACTGCAAAAGCACAATCACCCCTGCTTTTTAGCCTTGTTTGAGGGAGAATCAAGAGTAAATGGTCAGCAGACCTAAGTGCTCTCGATGGAGAAAAGACTTGACTTTGGATAATTGCCTCAAATGGAAAAAGCTGGATTTAATTACTGCATTCATTTGTTTATCCAGTTTAAAGTCACTGTCCATTATAACACTCAGGTTTTTAACACTGGGCTTCACATATGCTTTTAAAGCACCTTTTAAAGCACACAGATCCAGATAAGGAGGCTCACAGGCATTGCCAGGTCCAAATACCATGATTTCTGTTTACCTTTCATTGAACTTTAAAAAATTTAAGATCATCCAGGCTCTAACATCCTCGAGGCAGTCCAACAGTGGTGCTATGGAGTTTGCATCTTTCCGTTTCAAAGGCACATAAAGTTGTGTATCATCTGCGTAACAATGAAACAAGATGCCATATTTCCTAAAAATAGACCCTAGAGGTAGTATATATAATGAAAATAGAATAGGCCCAAGAATCGAACCCTGAGGGACTCCACATAAGAGAGATGCTGACGATGACACAAAATCCCCAAGATGGCCCAAAAAACTTCTGTCGGAAAGATAAGATCTAAACCACTCCAACGCAGTACCCTTAATGCCAACACAATGCTCCAAATGGAAAATCAGGATGTTATGGTCTACAGTGTCAAATGCAGCCGTAAGATCCAGGAGCATGAGAGCAGCATAATCACCTGAGTCAGTGGCAAGTAACAGGTCATTAAAAACTTTTAACAGGGCTGTTTCTGTGCTATGAAGTGATTTAAAACCAGATTGAAACACTTCTTGCATACCATATTGCTTTAAAAATGATTGCAATTGTGTAAAAAACTACTTTCTCTAATATTTTGGTTAGAAAGTGCTATGACAATCAAGAGTTTGCATGACACATGCAGTAAGTAATATACTTACTGAGTGAAATTATAATTATGAACCCATAATTTGTATGAAGAGGTGTGTTTGTTTATAAATGCTATTCAGTTTGAGGCTGTTGTTTGATTTATGTAAAGTTCACTACACCTCATTAGTCCAACTGGTAATGTGTTATACATTTACAGTTTACAGTATATTTACTCTGTGGAATGGACTAAACTCATGACATTATTTACCTGATAATTTATCTGATCTGCTGCATTTGTTTGCAGAAGAATATATCAGTGGTAGAACAAAGGAAATGATGCAACATTTTTTTACTAACAGGTCTTTGTCTTTCGTCTCACACCTAGAAGTGATCTGAAAATACTCATCTGAGCAGTGGCATCTTTCCATATATCTGTTTAGAGGAATGAAATACTTCCCTTTATCTATCCTGAGACGCAGATGTTTCCAGTCATCATGCTTACCCTAACACAATTTCAGGACAATAGATCACGTTGACCTAAAAAGATACGAAAATGAAACAGGAAATCAGCCGTCATAATTCTCCCATGACCAGGAATGACACAACAATGCCTTAGAGAATGTTCTTCAAACCAACAAAACCAAAAGGTTAAAGTGTCAGGCACCATAAATTAGAGAAGTTGTAACTTATTACTGAGACTTGTGCTCCTCCACAAAGTTACCATCACCCCCTGTTAGGACTCATAACAGTGGTAGTCCAAACATTGCCTTTGGGAATGATAATACCATTCAGTGTTTACACTGAAGGATTCTTGCTTATCGGGAAGTTGCAGCTATAGAAAAAAGGGAAGGTTTACATTAATCTACAGCCAGACTGATTAGAGTATGAAATTTAATAAGCATTCTTACTAAAAAATACTCAAGAAAAAGTGCCTCTACTAAAGGGTGTTGGGTGCATGTGTGCGCGCATTAAATAAACCAATGTTTATTGAAGAAAAGCAGTACCAAGTGTTGACCATGTAATCTTCCCCTGCATGGTTTCATGTATCCATGGTTTTAAAAAAAAGACATCCTCTCCTTAAATGTGGGTAGAAGAATTCAGAACATTTTGAAACTGCACTGTATGTAAATCTCAGTGCTCACATTTTATTATTATTATATTATTATATGCATGTGCATATCAGCTTCTCAAACAAGAAACAATGTAGGGCTGGACTTGATATTGTCCATTGGGAATTGATTGGATCATAGGATTGTTGTGGTTTGCTATAGAGTGGTGCAGGTATGACATCACTTTGTAGGCCAAAACACAGAAGCGAGTTAGCATTTTAGCACTTCCGGTTCCATCGTCCGAAGTCAAAGGGTTTTTTGAATGGGATTTTGTTTAAATGGCTGAAATAAGGTCTGTGGTGAACACAAGCTCAAGCCACTTTCATGTTTCATTCTCCAACATAAAATACATCAGTATTACCCCACTTGTGATTTTTTGAAACTGTTACGCGTCTTAAAAAAGGCAGTTTCTAACAAATGGCTAAATAGGACTAGAGGACATTAAACGTCAGTCCGCTTTTACAGCTTCGTTGCGCTTATAATTGTAGTCTTATAAACTTTCTAACTCAAACTTTCTGGGAAAATGTTTTGAGGAAAACTGAAAGAAGCTTCGTGATGGTGATGTTGATTTTGTGGGACCGTGGTATAATCCGTTTATAGCCTACCTTTAGCCTTTTACTTCTGGTGACTGCATTTAGGCTTCAAAATGTTGGTGTTTTTGTGCTTTTGTTTTCTTGATGTATACTGTTGACCTTTTGTTCTTTTTTGTAGACGTGAGCAAGAGTTTTTAAGGATTCCACTAAATCAAGTGTTACGGTATAATTTAAGCACAATGTCTACAGAGAAAACATATGCATTGTAGAGCAAAGAGCCAAGAATAAAACTGATTTGCATAGGTACAATGTGTCTCTGTCTAAATCCAACTTCACGTACGGTCTAGTGACATATGATAAACTGTACTTTTACCCCAAAGGTGTCGAAACCACTATTGCTAGATATCTAATTTTGCATTTGGCTCCTGGGGTCACATTGTTTGAGTTCATAACAAAAGAGGAACTTGTTTATCTGAATTTAACAAGTATAAAGGATGACAGATCTCCTTGTCAAGTCAGTCATGTCTTGACTTAAACCTCTTCTTTTAGCACTGTGGCTTACTGCAAGAGAGCTCTCGACCACTTTACTTTTTTTCCTGGGCAGGAAGTATATTACTCAGATTTCTACTTATATATTTACTCAAATATAGAGTTATATTTTACTATATTTTATATTTGACTGAGTTACAATTGAATATATACACTCACCTAAAGGATTATTAGGAACACCTGTTCAATTTCTCATTAATGCAATTATCTAATCAACCAATCACATGACAGTTGCTTCAATGCATTTAGGGGTGTGGTCCTGGTCAAGACAATCTCCTGAACTCCAAACTGAATGTCAGAATGGGAAAGAAAGGTGATTTAAGCTATTTTGAGCGTGGCATGGTTGTTGGTGCCAGACGGGCCGGTCTGAGTATTTCACAATCTGCTCAGTTACTGGGATTTTCACACACAACCATTTCTAGAGTTTACAAAGAATGGTGTGAAAAAGGAAAAACATCCAGTATGCGGCAGTCCTGTGGGCGAAAATGCCTTGTTGATGCTAGAGGTCAGAGGAGAATGGGCCGACTGATTCAAGCTGATAGAAGAGCTTTGACTGAAATAACCACTCGTTACAACCGAGGTATGCAGCAAAGCATTTGTGAAGCCACAACACGCACAACCTTGAGGCGGATGGGCTACAACAGCAGAAGACCCCACCTGGTACCACTCATCTCCACTACAAATAGGAAAAAGAGGCTACAATTTGCACAAGCTCACCAAAATTGGACAGTTGAAGACTGGAAAAATGTTGCCTGGTCTGATGAGTCTCGATTTCTGTTAAGACATTCAGATGGTAGAGTCAGAATTTGGCGTAAACAGAATGAGAACATGGATCCATCATGCCTTGTTACCACTGTGCAGGCTGGTGGTGGTGGTGTAATGGTGTGGGGGATGTTTTCTTGGCACTCTTTAGGCCCCTTAGTGCCCATTGGGCATCGTTTAAATGCCACGGCCTACCTGAGCATTGTTTCTGACCATGTCCATCCCTTTATGACCACCATGTACCCATCCTCTGATGGCTACTTCCAGCAGGATAATGCACCATGTCACAAAGCTCGAATCATTTCAAATTGGTTTCTTGAACATGACAATGAGTTCACTGTACTAAAATGGCCCCCACAGTCACCAGAACTCAACCCAAAAGAGCATTTTTGGGATGTGGTGGAACGGGAGCTTCGTGCCCTGGATGTGCATCCCACAAATCTCCATCAACTGCAAGATGCTATCCTATCAATATGGGCCAACATTTCTAAAGAATGCTTTCAGCACCTTGTTGAATCAATGCCACGTAGAATTAAGGCAGTTCTGAAGGCGAAAGGGGGTCAAACACAGTATTAGTATGGTGTTCCTAATAATCCTTTAGGTGAGTGTACATCACAATCCAATAACTCTCAAAGGGTTACCCAAAAATGTAATTGTTTACTTACCCTCATGTCATTCCAAACTGATATGACTTTTTTTCTTCTACAGAACACAATAAGACACTGAAAAAATGTTTTAACTGTTTTTGTCGACAATATATGGATACTGTTTCTTGTAAGGTGCAAAATGCTTTTTGGAGCATGAGTTTTACATGTTTGTGCACTTCAAATCCATCTACTGTAGATCTACAAGAGATCTGCTGAAAATACTCAATACACACCTCCTTTCATAAAGATTCCAGCTATTTAAAAAATATGAATTAATGTACAGAATTTGAAATCTATTAAAAATCTAACATTTTTACATTGTAGTGATTGTTAGAACTGCCATTAAAGGAAAATTCCCAGCCTTCACTCAGTTCCATTACCTCCTTGTCCTTGCAAAGGTCAAGAGCTTTGTTGTCAATATGCGTGCTAGTATACTGTATAATAAAATGGTTGAGCGCAAATATGAATATGGTCAATAACTTCTGCAGCACTTAATTATATTAATTATAAATACCCTTATGAAAATTGCTCTCTGTAATCATAGAATGATGTCTTATAAGCATTTGACCCAGATAAACAAAAAGTAAACATTGCTTGGAAGGACAAAGTTACTTTAATCAGGCACATCAGTTATCCATTTACTTCAACAATGTTTTATCACACATGATCATTTTACTACAGAGCACTTTTAAAAGACATTTCTGAAATAAGTGAATACATATTTCAAAATTTTTAAGGATATTTTAAGAATAATAGGGGCCTCAAAATCTCCCCCACCACCCCCTATCACGCTTTACGTATATTCTTTATTTTGCTTCTTTTATATTAAATACTTTCTTATTATAAAGAGAGGTACAAATGTCTCAATATATGATATGGAGAATCTGTGTGACACTTGATTTGCAGGATGTGCATCCGCAAGAATTACATTTATTTCTATCAGGAGGTGCATTAATTTTTGGTCAAGATCTTGTATTGACAATGCAAGAGTCGAGCACTGTGTAAAGTCTATCCCAGCACATCCCAAAGACTTTCAATGAATTTAAGGTCTGGACTCAGAGGTGCCAATTCATGTGTGAAAATGATTCTTCATGCTCCCTCACAACCATTCTTTCACAATTTGAGCTGATGAATCTTGACATTGTCATCCTGGAATATGGCCATGGTGTCTTCCATGGTTGGAAGATTAGGGTTGGAAGAACTGTTGCTAAAAAATATAACATGCTATAAACATAATAATCACTGCAATAACGATCCAATCATTGACTCTTAAGCATTTGCCTATTTAAATCCAAACAGCGACTTTTTGGACCGGGCAGTGTACATTCAATAAACCTGAAAATGTGAAGAATACCATTTTGCACGTCTCATTTTTCCCATGTGGGCCCGCATGAAAAAGATCTGAAACAGCATGGATGGAACAACAGGGGGAAAAGATTAACTAATGAATTAATATTTCATCTGGGTTTTTTTTTTTTTTTTTTCATATAATGCCAATCAATGAAGTCTAAAACAAAACTGGACCCCACTGACTTAACTTGGTAACACTTTATATTTATAGCTTAGAAATCTAGACGCACCCTAGCGGCAGCAAATGGGTCGTCTAGCAACTCTCCGGAGGCTTGTGAGCTTGAAAAACCAAACTCTAGTCAGGCCAATCACATTGTGTATAGAGTCGGTGGGCGGGCTAAACATAATGACGGAAGAGTTGCGACGGTTCTGAGTGCTACTTGAAAACAAAGAAGCTGACGAACAGCGGTCTTTCGAATCGGCTTTGGCCGCGACTCTGGAAGACTTGGAGTTAAGCTTTTCTTTGAGAAAAGAACAAAGAACAGCGTTGAAGTCATTCTTAAAAAAGGAAGATGTGTTCGGAGTTTTGCCAACCGGATACGGCAAAAGTTTAATCTATCAACTAGCTCCGCTTCACCTTCTTCGTTGCTCTGGTTGGTTGTAGCGCTATCCTATTGCGTGCAGAGGGAATTTGAAAGTCAACCGTTTATCCCGCCCCTCAGATTGAGCCCTGCCAATGGTGTGTTCCCAGACCCAATATCTTGATGTGGGTCTGGCTTGTCAGGCTAATAAATGTTTTTATTAACCTTTGTTAATGCTAGTTAATAAAAATGTTCATATTAGTTTACAGTGCATTTACTAATGTAAACAGACACAACTTTGGATCTTAAAAATGTATTAGTAAATATTGAGATTAACGCTAACTGAGATTAATAAATGCTGTGCTAGTGTTGCTCATTGTTAGTCCATGTTAACTTTAGATAACAAACAAATGAAACCTTATTGTAGTATTATCAAAAACATTCTTATTTTTTGGGTGAACTATCCCTTTAAGAAATACCAGCTCTAGTTTCGCACTATAATAAAAACTGGTATGTGATGAAGGGCTAATCTACATTCTTTGAAGTTTGACAACACAGATAACAGAGATGCCTGTTTATTGAACCCTGTCGTCTTGCTGGAGTTAATGGCTGGCCATGGTATAGGAGGCCAGATTTAGGTCATTTATTAGCAGAATATATAATGTGTTTATTTTGGTTGCAAAATGTGGAATGAATCAGATACACTCACAAACAACATTATTTCATCACTACTGTACATTAGGTCCTATTGTAATTAGTATATGAATACATGTTTTTCTGTAAAGAGAAATGGAACATGGCTGTTAACAGACAATGAACAGAATTTTGAGCTTTTTTTTGTCTGTGATTGCTTTCATTTTACATTGTTGTTGCTAAACACAGTACATCTGTCAACTGTGTCTAATTGTTTGCACATTGAGATTGCAACTACATAGTCTAGACAAGTCGATGTCCTCCATAAGACTGCATGTTCCCCAGAGAGTGACCTTTCCTCAGGAACAGGGTCTCTACAGGATTTCCTACAACACCTTGCACTTCCAGTTTTCATGTCACCAGGTGTTATTTATATAAAACCCTACGAGTGAAGATGAAAACAAAGCTGTTAGGTGATTCAGGTCAGATGTCTCACACCTATACTCTGGCATTTTGTTCTTTCTCATTGTCCACCATTGTACAGAAAGCACTTTTTTGCATAATGTGAAGCTTCATGAGTTCACTATACAGAAAGCATAATCTTAATTTATCCAAACATTCCAAGCAATTCGAGAACAATATTGAGAGGGAGAACAAAGCAGGGAGTCATGAAAAAACTAGGCTAGATAAAAGAAAAAGCCGAAGCATGAGTGCTTCCAGTTAGCATGACGGTTGTGACAGATTAAACCAGTTCTGGGGAGGGCGTGGGGAGAGATGAGTTTTTTTAATTCTTAAAAAAGTATGCACAAAACCCTGATGTTCTACATGTGACCCTTAGTTAGGAAGTAACGTTTGACACCACAATCCTATTTTTATTTTGAAGAAGTACCACATTAAAAGGTGAGACTTTTTATGTGCTCATAGACAAGCATGCTGCCAGTTAGGAAATGTATCTTGGAAATCCGCAAATAACTATCTATAAGGAAGAAAAACAACCGAAAATATGATTGTTAGGTGATAGGGAAAAGTCAATGATTGCAATGCTTATCAGACACATCTTGACAACTGTTGTGATTATAGAAGCTCAAATAAAATCAGTGCTTGATATGTGATATAAAAGATTTTATATTGGTAACACTTTACAATAAGGTTCAATTTATTAACATTAGTTAGGGGACACTGGGTATAGTTGTAACACGGGGAGAGTTGTAACACTACCAATTCCACGAATCACGGATAAGATAGTTTCAGTTTCCTCTGGCTTCCTTTACGATCCCACATGGAGGTTTTCCAGTCTGTGTTGCTATCTCTCCTGAAGCTACAGCAGAAAATCTAATTCTGAGGTAAGAAAGTAAAAAAAAACAACAAGATAATATTTTGTTTAGTACTTCTACCGTGGTAGATAATGTTGTATGAGTTATATCAGGTCAAAGTGTAGTTTCTCTAGTAAAGAATGGTGTATCAACCTCCTGCTAATTTCAAAGCACCATGCTAATATAGCTAGCTAAACAATTGGTGACAGTTGCGGGGTAGGTTGTAACACGTGTTTTGAAACAACCATCCACTTACATACAACTAAGAAAATTTTTGTGATTTTAATAATTGTACAGAATGCCTATGTTTATGTTAATTTTTTATCTCGCTCACACACACACATACACACCCATATGAATGTGCACGTACAGACACACACACACACAATATGCACATACCCATATTCACACATATTTTATTGTTGCAGCCATTCATTTTAAATAAAACTGTTGTTGTGACATATCACTTGGAGTACCCTTAGTTTTTGTGCATTTTGTCTACCTGTTACAACTTACCCCAGTATGTGTTATAACAAAGGACCAATTAGTATTTGTCATCATCTCACAAAGTCTGTGATATAGTTGAATAAATTTTAATTGTTGTCATTTGTAGTAGACAAATGTGGGTATTTTGCCTAAAAGTTTTAGATGTGTAGCTAAAAAAATAGGGTAGTTTTAGGTGCTGAAAAAGTGTTACAACCATAACCGGTCTCCCCTAAGGCATGAACTAGTAATGATGATTAACTGAAGAAGGCTGACTGCCGCAACATTTGATCTTGATCTGTGCTTTGTTGCATAAAAAAAAAACTAACACAAGACACAAGCGAGTGTGAATCTTTCATTCTACATTTGAAAGTATTGCAATTTCCACTGATCTACGCACCCACATTTTTTGATTTGTTGAACTAATGAACAATACTTTTATTAAGTTTATGTTCAATTCTACATTTTTAACGTATCATTGACATCAGTAAATGTATTATGAACTAGTATATTTATGAATTAACACGCTGGGTTAGGGTTTTTACTTAAATATTTCCTGTTGTGTTCATTTAAAGTAGTACCTTTTTAGCAGTAGTAGCAGGAGCACCACAATTGTGCTAGTTTGAATGTGTTTACTTTGAATGTGTGATGTGTTTATAATAAGTGATGAAACCATGCCAGCTCATGCGCTAGAGTCAGGAGCTATGAGTTCACTCAGCTGTAGAGTTACATCAGCCATGTCTGTATTACATTTCAGCTACCTGGGGAAGCAGCACCAAGGGCCTGTCAACATCCCCAAAGGATTACAAGCAGGAAATGTGACAAGTGTTTACTCAACCTTAGTGACACCTCCAACATCAAGCAATCAGCTGGGGTACACCTGAGCCCCAGGTGTGCATCCAAGTCCTTTGTGTGTGCATTTTAAAATCATAAATTAGATTTTTGATGATAAAACATAAGGTTCATACATGGACAAAAACTGCAATAAATGTTGATTGTTACTATATCCTCAAAACGGTTAAGGGAGATACGAACATAAGTGCACATTAATTGAGCAATAGCAATTGGTTCTTGATGTTTCGCAATATATTTCCTATGTTGTTTCCTTTTACTCCCTCCACAAAAAGCTTTTTAGTGAACTGACCTTGAGTAACACAGATCAGTGCCATCTACACCCCACATGTGACTAAGAATATTTTACTCTCATTTAGCCTGCCAAGAGATTGGAGCCTCCTCCATATTATGCTCAGTTGATTTCACTCCCTTCCAGTACCTGCTAGATAAATGTTTCCCCTCCTGCTGTGCCTGTTTTTAAAGTCTGACCTGGCAGCCAATGACAGGAGGACACCGCATCAGACAGGGGACTGTGTTTAAAGCAGCACTGACTTCAATCTGATGACAACACCTCAGCTGCTTTGCTTAACAAATAGGGATGAACAAGTGTTTTGATTAAATGTTAAAATTTAATGTGCCAGTGTATGCATCATTTCCCAGGCTGACTGAACTAACACAAAAACTATTGATTCTTTGATATAAAGCAATTTTCCATCATGCAACAATGTTAATGTCTATATTTTACTGTGTCTATAAAAACTATCGAACAATTACAATACACCCAAATGGTGGGACACGTAAAGAGGTAAGTTGTCAAATGAAGTCATTAAACAGCCATTTTCTGCACAATCAATTTAAACATAAAATGATTAATGTAATAGTAAAAATGGAAAATGTAACAAAGATATTGCATTGGCAATAATTTTATAAAAGTTATATACACTCACCGGCCACTTTATTAGGTACACCTGTAAAATTTCTTTTTCCCACAAATATCTCATCAGCCAATCACATGGCAGCAACTCAATGCATTTAAGCATGTAGACATGGGCTGAATCTGAAATCGACCCCTAAACCCTTAAATCACTATTCCCTACATTGGTCCACTAATACAGTTCACTTGAAGGAGTGAATGAAAACGAGTGTCTGAATTCAGACAGCCGTTGAGTGTACATCGGCTGTACACTAGTTATTGCAGTGCAATGTGCGATAGAATAAATACATTTGATAACATCCACTATGGTTTCGGACACCACTACAAATTGCTGTCCTCTCAAATAATGCCCTATCTGAGTGTATAGGGGGCAATTTCAGATTCAGCCATGGTCATGACGATCTGCTGAAGTTTAAAATGAGCATCAGAATAGGGAAGACGGGTGATTTAAGTGACTGAGTATTTCAGAAAATGCTGATCTACTGGGATTTTCTCACACAACCATCTCTAGGGTTTACAAATAATGGGCAGAAAAAGAGGAAACTATCCAGTGAGTAGCAGTTCTGTAGGTGAAAATGCCTTGTTGATGAATGGTCAGACTGGTTTGAGCTGATAGAAAGGTAACAGTAACTCAAATAACCACTCATTACAACCGAGGTCTGCAGAAGAGCATCTCTGAACGCACACGTTGAACCTTGAAGCAGATGAGCTACAGCAGCAGAAGAACATACCGGTGCCTCTCCTGTCAGATAAGAACAGGAAACTGAAGCTACAATTCAAACAGGCTCACCAAAACTGGACAATAGAAGATTGGAAAAACATTGCCTGGTCTGATGAGTCTTGATTTCTGCTGCAACATTCAGATGGTAGAGTCAGAATATGGCATAAAAACATAAAAAGCATGGATCCATCCTGCCTTGTATCAACGATTCAGGCTGCTGCTGGTTGTGTAATGGTGTGGAGGATATTTTCTTGGCACACTTTGGGCCCCTTAGTACCAATTGAGCATCATTTAAATGCCACAGCCTACCTGAGTATTGATGCTGACTATGTCAGTTCCTTACTAACCACAGTGTACCATCTTCTGATCACTGCTTCCAGCAGGATAACATGCCATCTCCCAAAGCTCAGATCATCTCAAACTGGTTTCTTGAACATGACAGTGAGTTCACTATACTCAATAATACCACTATACTCTATAATCACCAGACAATATACACAGTCACCAGATCTCAATCCAATAGAGCACCTTTGGGATGTGGTGGAACGGGAGATTCACATCATGGATGTGCAGCCGATCTGCAGCAACTGCATGATGGTGTCATGTCAATATGGACCAAAATCTCTGAGGAATGTTTCCAGCACCTTGTTGAAGTTATACAAAAAATAATTAAGGCAGTTCTGAAGGCAAAATGTGGTCCAACCCGGAACTAGCAAGGTATACCTAATAAAGTGGCCGGTAAGTGTATATAAAGTTTCATTGCTGTTCTGGACTGATTATAACACCCAACATGACTCTGGTCCAGAGAAAGTTGTTTTTGAACTTTGTGTCTTTCAAAAACAGTTTCAAGAATTGTATAAACGTGCATATAAGCTGTTTATCCCTATACACACATTAGCAGGATGTTATCTATCCTTTTAAACCATAGTGACACAGATACACCGTTCTAAACCCAGACATGCACGTTGACCAGACATTTTATAAATCTTTAGCCCAGAGAAAGAGAAACAAAAGAAGAATGATCGGGATGAAGAAAAGTTATGTAGAGAAAGTGGGTAAATGGAACAAGAGCCATAAAGAGTACATGCTATGGGGGACTCTCCAAATACTCCAAATAGAGGCATTTGAGCATTAAATTTGTATTCATAAAATTAAAATTAAATTAAAATTTGTTTCTGATTTGACAATTAAAATGTGCTAATACTGACTAAAATAATTTCTGATCTCTAATCAGTGACAATCATTTCTATCATAACCAAATATAAGAAAAAAAATCCTCTGAAAACTGTAAAATGCTTGGCATTATGTTAATGACAGCAATATTGGGGACAATGATTTTTATATTAAACAGTATGGCTATTATTAGATTTATATATATTCTTTAAACCTAGAATTTTTTTTTTTTTTTTACTCCTTGAAAATCTTACTAGGGGACAGAAATGTTAACCTAATTAAAGAATCACCCATATACTGCACTCAATAATCAGATTAAACTTTTTAAATACAATTTTAATCCATATCTAAGGTAATCGTATAGTATCTATGCTTGTGCTTTTAGTGCATCTTGGCCAAATGAGAATATAGGTGGTTGACCACATATGAATAATAGATGGAACCCATTTCTAACAGCAACCTGCAAACTGGATATGTATCTGAAAAAACAAGATATTTGGAGGTGTTAAGTGCATCAGTATCTTCTAGTACAACCTGAGGCTCTTTTCATGACTGCTTGCTACTGCTGCTGTTAGAGGCCCCTCACTCGACCTCTGAGACCCTCGCTTACAGGTGAGTTCACAGAGAGAACATGTATCCCAAAACTAGGTCACATACACTTCAAACATTTATCAAGTAAACTACACCAAACATGAATATGTTATTCCCTTAAAATATTCTACTAAATAGCATGTTTATCTCCCTATATAAAATGTAAGTGTTACATGGCTTTTGTGGTCAATACTCTGATGTCATTAAATTACAAAAAAGCATATTTTCCAGGTTACAGAATCTTTTGAGTTACAAATATTAAGAAATGTGACCATAAAAACCTATGTTAGACCAACAGAATTCCCCAAAATGCTGTACCAACTAGTTAAACAACAAAGAATTTCATATTGAACAATATTTTTGAAATGTTAAGGGTTTATGAGTTCCCAACATGCATTGCAGCATGGATAAATTGTACATTTACTATTATAGGAATATTATTTTGCTGTTTTATATCTTTATTTAAACTTTTGTTGGTGTTTTGTAATTATTGTTAGTTACCAGTTGTGTTGTGATGTTAAGAGCTCATCTTTTTACATTTGTTGTAACCGTTCTTGAGGTTTGTGTGTCCAGTGTTGAGGTCCTGAATATGTTTGCTTTGTAAGACGATTGCTCCTTCACAAACAAAGATAGGATGGTTCATATAACACATTAAGTGTCTATATATACACAAGTATACAAGTATTAAAATGTTAGATCAATTTATTGTGTTATTAATTGAAAATTTGCTGAACAAGAAATTGTCTTGAGGAATTTATAGGCTGAATAAGGAATTTTTACTTTTTAGATTGACAAAAAGTAGTATTACTTAGGACAATTATTAACAGAGAACTTGGATTTTTAACTTTTGTCAACAGTTTTTTTTTTTTTTTTTTTTTTTTTTTTTTTACAGTGTAGACAGTTTCTAGACAGTTTGAAGACAGAGTGTCAGTTTCTGATCAGCTATCATATTAAGGATGTTTTTACACTTTTCAGGGGTCTTTGGCACATATGTAAACACTCCAAACGATCTCAGACTCCTTTAAAGAACCAAGACCACCTCCCGAGATGGTCTCGGTTCGGTTCGCTAAAAACACGCAATATGAACACAAACCGCTCTGGGCTTACTTGATTTTTCTGTTCGCGAATTCCAATGTAGTTTGGTCATCAGATGCCTCCGTACAAATCGGCTGTTCATCATGGGAAATCTTCTTCTCGCAAATCTGTACAAATTATTCGTTCACAATTTACACTTGTTTATTGCAATTTCAACCACTCCCGAACTGTGTAAGAGAGACGCGGCTGCGCGCCTTGCCAGTTTAAAGTGGTTTTACGAGCACACACCTAAAGCGCATGCACAGAAGCCAGCTGTCACAGCGCGTGTACTAAACAGAATCTTTAGCGTCTTATTGCATTTATTTTAAAGTGTCAAAAACACACAAGTTTCACATAAACATGTGGTTTTGTCTTAAGTGAATGTAAACAACTGTAAACATTTGCATTACATTACTGTAGTTCTTAAAGTGACAGCAGTCTAGCCTAATATAAGAATCAGTAGAGTATGTCATACAGTGAGATATGCAGTTTTATTTTTTCATTCCATTTCTTACTTGAATGCTGCTTTTAGGCATACCTATACTTTACCTGTAAAATGTAAAGCAGTTTACTGTATTGTTTATTTTTTGTATGCTGATGTTATCATTGCCTTCTGCAATAAAATAAACATGATTCAAGGAAAACAGTTCAAAAGAATTGTTATTTACAAAGGTGGATGTGTGATATAGCTAGTGCAAGAATATGTAGTATTGCAATATATAAATATTTTGTGTAAAAAGATAAACAATTGAATTCAACAGCATTTGTAGCAATGTCATTTAAAAAAAAAATAATTTTTACAAACAAATATCTTGGTCACTTGGTCACAAACAATGTAAGTAAATAGGATCAAATGTTGAAGGCCATAGGGTCAGCCATCAAACACTGAACTGGACTAGATCCAAAAGGCAACAGTATGAACACAAAGGGGTCTGAGACCACATTCCTACTAAAGTGGACCAAAAAAGGATCCAAGTCCTCTTTCAGGGACAGGGATAGTGTAAATGTGAAGAGAACTGGGTCCTTTTTCACTTGGTTCACCTCATGGTCCACTTAAAGGAGTCTGAGTTCAGTTCTTTTAAAGAGGACCCAAGTGTGAAAATGCCCTAAGTTACATATTGAGGATAAGCTACCAGTGAAAAAGAGATCCAAAGATTAAACAATATTGACATTCAGCTAAGCTGAAATCTGGCACTTAATGAAAAGGGATGTTTTCAATATCGAAAGAACAATTTATTTAAAATTTCTTAGCAAAATCAATGGATGTAATGAATACAACCACTACAAAGAACTATAAATGACAGAAAAATTATGTTTGTTTGATTCTCAATGCTATGCCAGCTTTTCATGGCAAAGTCCAGGTTAAATGTAATAGAAGATAGAGCACAAATAATAATAGCGATGTGTGGATAACCTTGTGTCTCTTGCCCGATGGCCCTGGTATGTTAAGGTCATTCACGACGGTTCTGGATGTGCTGTTTGATAGTTTCAACAATAGTTGAAACCTCTGCCATGGCACCTTTACCTGTGAAGATACAGAGGTTGGAATAAGGGGCCAAAACACAAGAAACATTAATTCATTAAAGGGTTAGTTCACCCAAAAATGAAAATTCTGTCATTAATTACTCGCCCTCATGCCTTCATCTTATGAACACAAATGAAGATATTTTTGATGAAATCCGAGAGCTCTCTGACCCCACACAGACAGCAATGACACTGCATCAACAGCGTAAGAGTCTGTGTAGAAGATTTTATTATTTAATTTAATATAATATAAGTTATATTTGTGAACACTATTATCAACTGTGTGCTGACTCTGTGAGTGAACTTTCTAAAGCTGTAAAGGCCAAGAGGCCTACAAAAGTCTGTACAAAAGACTTGGAATGTGTTGACTTGGTATCACATCATGTAAAACGAGCTATAGGAAAAACAACAGGTTGTTACCATTTTGGGAAAGCAGCTACGGTATATATTTTTGAAGGGCCAGAACTCGGGAGTGGTCTCCTGCAGGAGAGACTTGGCTTTGTTGATTTGAATAAAGCCTTTCTGAAATAAAAAGATCTTTGAGGAGTGATTTTACACAAGAGACAAGAAGAGAATTTCCAACATCTGACACAGACTAGAAGAGATTGTTGAA
The DNA here is from genome assembly GCA_039654625.1 of Rhinogobio ventralis. NCBI lineage: Eukaryota > Metazoa > Chordata > Actinopteri > Cypriniformes > Gobionidae > Rhinogobio > Rhinogobio ventralis. The sequence continues at coordinate 10,694,762 of CM077206.1, read as the reverse complement.
TAAAGTCATTATTTTTGTTTGTTTTTTGTGCGCAAAAAGTATACTCGTCGCTTCATAAAATGAAGTAGTCACATGGACGATTTTAACTATGTTTTTACTACATTTCTGGCCCTTGAAAGTGGTCATGCGTTACTGTCTATGAAGGGGTCAGAGAGCTCTCAGATTTCATCAAAAATATCTTAATTTGTGTTCCGAAGATGAACGAAGTTCTTACGGGTTAGGAACTACATGAGGGTGAGTAATTAATGACAGAAATTTCATTTTTGGGTAAACTAACCCATTAAATCCTTAGGAGCATGCTAATTAAAGCCTGTCAGATAACATCTGTTTGATCTTCAGTTAACGAATAATGCATGAGTGATTTTCACACACTGATGATATTTTTTTTATCTGTTCCATTCTCCCTTCATTGCAATTGCCTCGTAAAAAACACATTCTTGGAAGATACCTTCATCTCCACACACAAGTTTTTTGGCAATGCATGGTATCTCAACGTAGCCAAAGCCTTTAAGTGTGGCCACTTGCTGTGAAGTGACAGGGTGCTTCCACATGGCTGTGTTCATAGCAGGACAGAAGAGCAAAGGACGGCTGCTGTCCCAGGCCCGCACCACACATGTCTGTCATCAACAAAATGGGTAAGCATGCTTGCATAATAATGTATCTAAAAGAAAATCCATCCAAAATGCCCATTACCTACCAAAAGGTTGTCACATATTCCACTGGCAATTTTGCCAAGTGTGTTGGCATCCAGTGGAGCAATCACTAAAAGATCTGCCCAACGTCTAAGTTCGATATGTAGCACAGGGTCAGAGCGCTTTGTCCACATCTAGTATAAAAATATAAAGAAAGCCTTTCATATCTCTTATGAAAACTCTCTTATCAGGTCAGTTTTTGGATGTAACTTCACAGCAGGAAACAATATAATGTTGTTGTTTGATTAGTGAAAATGCATCTCTTCCTCTTCAAAGGCTGTACTCACCTCCCACTCATCCTTATCTCTGTACACACAAACAGGGACTTCGCTGATATCGTAAAAATGAGTTGCATGGTCTGTGGTGACCACACGTACATCAACCTAGAGAACAGAATAAAAATTATCTGTTCAACCTTAAAAAATTCCTATAACCCATCTTTTAACCTTGACTCATTATTGACCAACACTTAAAGCCATTAAAAATTCACAATAAGGTATGAACTAATGTTTTTTATTTTTTTATTTGATCAAATAAATAAATAAATATGGTAAATTTATTTGTAAGCAAAATAAATAAATAGAGACCACAAAAATGGCAACATCCACTCAAACCAAAAGGGCAAAATAAAATTAACCCCTATGTTCACTTAACTGTGATAAAACAAAACCAATATGATTTCTACTTTTGAGTTTATTATTTATTCAATAAATCATGATATGCAAGTTAGTCATAATAAAATAACTTGCATTGTTTAAAAAAATAGCACTCTCTGGTGGACAAATATGTAAAATGAAAATGACATTGGAGGACATGATGAACTCAGCGACTGCAGTGGCTCTGTCAGCTTAAATCATGCACACACAGTTTGAACTGTCGGAATATAAATAAACTTACCCCTGGAATCTCAAGTAGTTGTGTTACCAACAAAGGCGCCTTGAGTGCAGCTACACTGCCAGTCAAACCGACCAGAACATTAAATCCTGTACTATTTGTTTGCAAGTCTAGTATATGATTAGATGGATTAGATTCGGAATCCTGCTGCATTATATAAAAATAACAATCTTCGTGTGAACTATACAGACCTTTTCTATTTAACTCCCCCTTGCTAAAGCATTTATTTTGTAATGTATGATATTTGTATCACTCATATTTAAATTGTGGTACGGGATAAGAAATTTAACTGAACACTTAAATTGCACATTTAATGTGCAGTGTTTAGAGTCCGTTCACGTTAACCATCGCTCATTCTTCAGGTTTTGTTTTTGTCTACTTCCGCAAACACAGTGGAGCAAACGCGACGTCACAGCGCCGTCGATGGCTGGAAGTGTACACAGTAAAATAATCTATTAAACAAACGGATAATGTTTCTGCATATAAGAGGATTTACGCCTTTATCTATGAAAATAAATCTGATTTCAACTTTGCTTCAAAAACTACCCATAATCCAGAAGGGGCAGGGCAGCTCAATTATATTATATACACTATATTTCATGCTTATAATAAAAGTCTATAAATTCATAGTTCAAATGAATTTTCCACATTGCACATTTTATTTAATTATTTTGTTAATATTGCGCTTGTTCTTTTTTCGGTTACGTCATTCCCAGTGCATCATGGGCAGCGTAGTTCATTGGCCCATATATACGTTAATAGTCTTGTGCCGATTTTCAAATGCTGGGTTTCTTTAAACCAATGTTTGAAATTGTATTCGTATAATGGCTGGGTGGTTTGTTTCCAGGGTTAGAACTTATTATTGAGGAGTTTTAGAAAAAATTAATGGGATATTTCCGTATTATAAAAAAGTGGGCGGTGAGTGTTGCGTTCACTTGCGCGCACGCGCATTCGAAGAATATTCTGGACAAATGACAGAATCCGTGGAAACGTCTTCCGGCTGCTTGTTGCAAGATTTACGTTGCCTTTCATTCATTGTTAAATCTGAGAAAAACACATTTTTAATGTGAATAATTGCAATGCAGACTCTCACACCTCACGTGTACTGGGCACAGCGGCATGGGGAGATATACCTGCGAGTGGAGATCAGTGATGCACAGGTAAGAAAAACTTGCTTTAGGGGGCAGTTATATCATAACAGGCAATGCATTTTTATCTTATTATTTTCTTTTCGCATTTATTGCGTTTGATATGTATGCAATTGCAAATACAGGTTGAATGTAACAGAACCCTAAAACTGGATGGTGTTAGGATAATATTCTTTTGAATAACAACATCTTCTGTAGGTTTGATCAAGCCTAGATCACAGAGAATAAAGACGAAGATTACGGAAAGGGAGATCAGGACTTGATCCTAGTGGACCACTAGCCATCTGGCTCACTTACAATGGCAGGGCATGTTTTATTTACAATCCAGTTTCTGACACAGGAGGAGCAAGTGCCCCCTTCCCCCTCATTGCTTTCTCAGGGCAGGATAAAGCATGTTTGACCTGTCCTGTCATTAAGGTAATGAGAGTGAATAGCATTTTGCAACTGAGAACTCTGGAACAAAGGTGGTATTGCTGTGGTGTACTAATAAGGTTGCTATGACACACCTTTATGCAAATAAATTTGTTTATGGTACATCTAAGAAAGCTATTACATTGTTTTCCCTTAGTATGTCTCCAGATAACTCACAAGGGCAAAAAAAAAAAGTATAACATATGCCAAAACATAACATCAGACACACTTTTTAATTGGCCATGCAATTAAAGGGATAGTTCACCCAAAAATTAGCCCTTGATTTACTCACCCTCAAGCCATCCTAGGTGTATATGACATTCTTCTTTCAGACGAATACAATAGGAGTTATATAAACAAAATGTCCTGGCTAATCCAAGCATTATAATGGCAGTGAATGGCTGTTTCTGTTTTGAAGTCCATAAAAGTGCATGTATCCATTATAAAAGTGCTCCACAGGCTTTGGGAGGTTAATAAAGGCCTTCTGAAGTGAAGCGATGGGTTTGTGTAAGAAAAACATCCATATTTAAAACTTTACAAACTGTAATCTCTAACTGTTGTACGCGCGTTCACGAGAGACTGGCGTTCCAGCGTATGACGTAGGACGCAGGAGTAGCATAAGTTCCGGTGACGAACGCGGAAGCACAGAGGATAGAGCAAAACAAAACTATCATATTCTCACCAGAGCATCCTATGTCATACACTGGAACGCCTCTTCTCTTGTGAACGCATGTACGACAGTTAGCGGAAGTTAGAGATTACAGTTTGTAAAGTTTTAAATATGGATATTTTTCTTACACAAACCCATCGTTTCGCTTCAGAAGGACTTTTTTACCCCCCTGGAGCCGTGTGGAGCGCTTTTATGATGGACAGATGCACTTTTATGGACTTCAAAACAGAAACAGCCATTCACTGCCATTATAAAGTTTGGAAGAGCCAGGACATTTTTTTAATATAACTCCGATTGTATTCGTCTGAAAGAAGAATGTCATACACACCTTTTTGACGATTTGAGGGTAAGTAAATCATGGGCTATTTTACTCCAATGCCCTCAATTGTCCACAACGTTTTTCAAAGGCACCATGTCTTTTCCAGTCTGTTATTTACTGGATAAGAATTTTTAAATAACTTAAAATTTATGCCTGATAATTATTATGCCCAGTTTTAATTTTTTCAAGGTCTAGAAATCACACTTTTATCATTAAAAGGAAGAAAAACTGTTGTTGAGGGGTGAATTAAAATAATAAATATATTAATTTTGATTAGCTTTGGTACATAAGAGGATCTTATTGAGACCTCATGAAAACAGCAGGATTCTCACAATTGAGGAAAACTTGCAAAACAAGGCCTGTAAAATATAAAGTTTCCTAGTTGAGAGTTATTTGTACACTGTGTAAACCTTTAAATCTATTCTTTTCTAATGTTGTAATCACTATAAAATGATTTAAAAAAAATAGTTTTCCAGTAATCATGAACGAAAGTCAATGGTAAGAAAGTGTGGGAAGCCTGAAACAGTGAATCATTCACGCATTATTGTTATTATTTTAACTACATATTATAATATTTTTTTGCATGGGGCATTTGAAGGCATTGCACTAATAACAGGCAGTGGGAGGAGGAGCTTAAAACTTCACCCTTCTTTTTTTCGCTCTATCTCTTATCGCAGAATCTCAATATTGGTGTAGAAGAGAACATCCTGCACTTCAGAGGTACATCTCACAACTAACCATCAGCTGGACACTCTTTCTCTTCATTTGTGTGACTTGTGTTTACTTTGCTCTTTTTGAGGTCAAGGGCATGGAGCGAAAGGGGAAAATGAATACAAATTCAGCCTGGAATTCCTAAAACCGGTTAAGCCTGAGGTAACAGCCATCTTCATTTACACACACAAAAAAAACACATCTATGTAAAATGTTTGGTTGCACAATGAAGATTTGCTGCTATATTCTGTTTGTTTATGTTGGAACCACATGAAGATGTTTGTGTCCACAGGTGAAGCATAAATCCACCCAGCGGCAGGTGAACATCACGGTAAAGAAGCAAGAGCACGTCTGGTGGGATCGGCTCACTAAGCAGGAGAGGAAGCCTCTGTTTTTAGCACCCGATTTTGACCGCTGGCTGGATGAGTCAGATGCAGAAATGGAGCTTAGAGAGAAGGTAAAGAGGTTTACTATTTAAGTTATACTTGAGGAGCTTCACAGTCTGATGTGTTAAACTTCTGTTTTCTGTTCACAGGAAGAGAAAATAAACAAAGTCAGCATTGAGTCAAGGGTTCGTAAGGACCGTGAGTATATTTTTAATTCTACGAGTGTAAACACATTGGGTCAGCTTACCAAATAATAACCGTGCATTCATTACTCCTTTTTGTGCAGCTTATCTTGGCTTGAAAAAAGGTTTTCTCTTTATGTACAACTTGGTCCAGTTCCTCGGCTATTCCTGGATCTTTGTCAACATGACTGTACGTCTGTTCATACTTGGGCAAGGTTAGTCTCTCTTTTTTTTTTTTTTGTAAACAGATTAAAGATGCATTTCTGTTTGTCACTGTCAGGAAATGCATTTAATTTGCACATGAAGTGTCACAGACCTAAGTCAGTTTCACAAAATTCAGTTTGTTTGTTTGGTGTAAAGCGGTTCTCTGAAGTGTGAAAACAGTCTGAGTGTTCAGTATGGTCCTTACAGTTTTTTGTCAACCCAACAGATTCTTTCTACGACACATTTCATACCATTGCCGACGTGATGTACTTTTGTCAGATGCTGGCAATTATGGAAGTTATCAATCCTGCTGTGGGGTTGGTTAAGACTGGAGTCATGCCTGCTTTCATTCAGGTATGCCTAGCGCATGCCATGCTTTAGTAGCATTTTTGAATATTAACTTTCATGACAGTGACAAATATTTCAATGTCTCTTGTTAAAGGTGATGGGGAGGAACTTTATCCTTTTTGTCATATTTGGTAGCTTAGAGGATATGCAGAACAAGCCAGTGGTCTTCTTCGTCTTTTATCTGTGGAGTACAATTGAGATATTCAGGTAATTATGTAAATTTTTAGTATGTTAAATGTGTGATCTGATTGTATCATGTTTATTTAGAGCTGTTTCTGCTAGTGGTGAGGAAATGTAGGAGTTGGTGTTATGGTGTAGTTTGAATATTTTTATCTGCAGGATATCCTCTTTTGTGTAGGGGCCAGATGTTACTAATATGCAGTCCTAAATATACTGAAATTTAGAACCTAAATCATAATTACAGAATACAAACTATATTAGAAAGACATTTACCGGTATATCCTTTTGAGCTGCCTTGGTCTTTGAGGCTAATGGTTTTTGCTCTTTCAGCAGTGATGTTGTATGTGTGGTTTACAGCCACAGTGTTTCTACACTTCTTCTACTATTGCGATAAAACAAGTAGCTTTCTTCCTGTGGGCTCACACAACATATCATTATAAGACACGCATCCGTGTGCCAGTAGTGAAATGCCACACTCATTACCTCAAAACTGTGTTTAAAAGCAATGTAATTAGTTCATATGACAACATAAACGAGAATACATATCTGCAGCAGTTTTGAATGTTATAATTTTATATAATATTTTCTGTTAAAATAAATAATATACACTACTACCATAATTTTTTTTTTTTCTTTTAAAGAAATTATTTAATTTAGCAAGGATGTATTAAATTCAGCCTGGAAAGACATATAGTATTTCTATTTCAAATAAATGCTGCTTTTTTGAACTTTCCATTCATCAAAGAATCCTTTAAAAAACAAAAAAATGTATCACATTTTCCACAAAAATATTAACAGTTTTCAACACTGATAATCAGAAATGCTTCCTAAGTAGCAAATCATCAATGTTTTTTGAAGGATCATGTGACACTGAAGACTGGAGTAATGATGCTGAAAATTCAGCTTTGCAATACAGGAATAAATGACAATTTAAATATATTAAAATAGAAAAAGTAAATTGTAGTACTATTTTACAATATTGTTTTTATTTTATTTTTGATCACATAAATGCAGCCTTTGTGAGCACAAGAGACTTCTTTCAAAAATATAAAAATAATCTTACCAAATCCAAACAGTCATGTATATTGAGCCCTACAGCTTGGTCCTCCAAGTGACTTCTGTTAGATAAAAATGGATATATCTAATCCTACTTTTGTAAAAATGTACCATAGGTATCCTTTCTACATGTTGGCCTGCATTGATACAGAATGGAAGTTGTTGACTTGGTTGAGATACACCATATGGATACCGCTGTACCCTCTTGGAGTGCTAGCTGAAGGTATGTGTATCTGTAGACTAGCCCCTATCAAAAGGAAAAATCATGACGGTCTGTTCATGAGATGGTGAGAACTGACATCTTTTCTTATGCTCTTTTATGTTGTGATCAGCTGTGGCGGTGATCCAGTCCATCCCAATCTTTGACGAAACCAAACTCCTCAGTATTCCTCTGCCTAAAGCCATCGGCATGTCGCTCAGCTTTTCCTACATCCTGCAGCTCTACTTGGTGCTTATGTTCCTAGGTAAGCTCCACAAAATACATGCTACAAACAAAACTAGGGGCCCTATCATACACCCAGCGCAATGAGGCGCAAAGTGTTTTTTGCTAGTTTCAGCCCGACGCAGTTATCTTTTTCACGTCTAGAGCCACGTTGTTTAAATAGCAAATGCACTCACACCCATCTGTTCACCCATGGGCCTGCTGGTCTGAAAACAAGGTGTGTTCAGACACATTGTTGACACGTTGCTATTTTGAGGCAACTGAAAACGACTGCGCCACTGGCCAACAAAAACCTGGTTTAAAGTCAGTGGCGCAGTATTTTTTTGTTATTTAAAGAGCGCGTTAGTAATGTGCGCCTGTAGGCGGGTACACAACGCGAATGCACTGCTTATTACACACACAGGGACGTGCAGCAGCACACAAACATTTTTAAATATTACAAATAAAAGGATTACAATGTAAAAGATTATTATTGTGTACGTAAAGATAAAAATGCCTACATGTCATAATGGATAGTCATTGCATGTATCAGAATTACCTATTTGCAGTAATGACGAATGAAATTGGCTACTTATTTAACCAATCGTGGCAATACACACGTATTTAAACTGACTCGTCGGGTTAAGAGGGTCTATATTCGCCATTTAAATAGTGAATCCGCCATGGTATTTTAAAGGGAATGGGAGATGAAGCTCTGATTGGTTTATTGCATGTTATGCCAAAAACACACCCATGACTCATTAAAAGACTAGGTACAACCCTTTTGGACCATGCGCATGGCGTTAAACTAGCAGAAGTGGATTTGGACACGCCCTAAGTACGCTTGCACCGTGCGCTTTAGACCATGTGCTTAGATCGTTAAAATAGGGCCCTAGGGTTCTCCTCTCAAAATTGACCAATGTATATCCATCAGTTGCTTGTGACTACTACAGTAGAAAAGGGTCATTAAAATCATTTTAATTTTAAAGAATGGTATATAGCCAATTCAATATTTTAGAGCAGAGCATAAATTGCCATTACATGTCCTTTAACATTTTATTAAATTGTTTGTCATTTCAGGCCTCTTCATCAACTTCCGCCACCTCTACAAGCAGAGGAGGAGACGTTTTCGCACAAAAAAGAGGAAAGCCAACTGAGGGGAAGGGATGCCACATGCTTCATTTCTCCTGTATCTCTTTTCTTTTAATTTGCCACCTCCATTTTCTCTGTTAATATTTGCCCTCTTGTCATTGCCGAGGCAAAATCTCTCTTCTTTCAGCCAACAACTCAAGTGCATTTACTTTCTAAATACTAAAGGTGACCTGACCATGACTTGGCTATAGAGCAGGGGTGGCGAACTCTGATCCTGGAGAGCCTCTGTCCTCCAGAGTTCAGCTCCAACCCTGATAAAGCTCACCTGTCTGTAGCTTTCTAGTAACCCTTCAGACCTTGATTAGCTTGTTCAGGTGTGTCTGATTAGGGTTGAAGCAAAACTATGCAGGACTGTGGTTCTCCAGGACCAATGTTCACAATCCCTGCTGTAGAGGATGTAAATGATTATTATAAAACACTAGAGGAAAAAAGATCTTACCAAAATAATTCTAACCAGGACCATGAAGGTATTTATAAATGTCATCTACATGCAGTATGTTTGCAGTTTGATGGTTTGTGTGTTTGCTGTTGTAGATTAGCTGTGTGATGACAGGCTTACTTAACTGAAACGCAAGCAACATTTTATCTTCCTGTCATTCCCTGAGATGTGTTGTAATAGTCATTTCTGTTGGCACAAAGCACTGCTAACAAGAAGATAGACCATAAACCTCAGGGAAAACCTCATAAAGCATTGAAGTCACATGTTGGATCTGGACATGAATGTGTAAATGCAACTGAAAACATTTAATTAAATTTCAGTGAAACAAAACATCGATTTTTCAGATCGATTTTTTTTTTTTTACTATCATTAAGCATAAACTACAGACAGTTTTCTATTAGTCAGTGTTAGAAAAAATTTATTTACACAAACAATTACTGGTCTAAAAATAGATTCCAAAGCCTCTAAATGCATTTTCTTGGAAAACTGATGATTTTCTTTCCTCGAATTGAGTGCTCAACGTCATAATTGGTCTCAAAGTCCAAGGTTTCCTTTTGTTTTATTTCTATCCAACCGTCGTGGCACTACTAAAACATTGTAATGCCACATTTGTGTGATCCTGCTGTAGTAACCCAAAGAGTTTTTAGATAAAAGTACATTTCTCTGTAACTGATCTGGCGGTTGTCCATTGAGTATTGTTCCTCCATCCTCTATATTCTCTCAGCCCCTCCTCCCCCTGAGAAATCAGTGAGCATGGGGGTGATGTTGTGTTCGAAGGCTGCGTATTTAGAGTCTCCGCTACTGGCCAGTTTAAGCTGCTGGGCAGCGTGTGACAGCTGGAAGGCGGCATCAGGGTGGGCGGAGTCAGGCAGCAGAGTGCACTCCCTCTCCAGAAGTTCAGCCATACTCTTCAGAAGCTCCCAGAAACCAAAGGCGAGAGCGGCCTTCCGAAGACGGTTCAATTCCTGCAGTGATGAAAATACAAATGTCATACAAACATTTATTTTAACTAATTAAAAGGGTCATATATCAGCCCAGGTATTCTTAAATTGTACTTTTTAATGTTTATATATTAAATTAAATTATACATTCAATTTATTAAATAATTGAATCATAATAATTACATAAATATATACCCACCTTATAGAATGTTTGTGTTTTTTCTGGCAATTTCCTTGCATTACGGAGAATTTTCTGTACATCTGTCTGTAAATGTGATTATTAAAAAGTTTAGTTTATGATGACATTTAATTAGTGTCCTGTCAGATATATAATTTGTAGTGTAGTGTTCAGATATATACCTGCAGTCCACTGGCTTTAATCCAGACAGTAACATTCTGAGCATAGCTTCTCTTGTTTTTTGGCTGTATGGGAAAAGGACTTTTACTGTCATCTTCACCATAGGGATTTTCAGCTGCATCTGTAGGTCACGCAAAACAAAGAATCATAGTGAATAGTTATTTATAACGTTGGCCAGTAAGCAAAACCTTATGCAAAACAATGAGCAAATGTTTTTATCATGTGTATGTAGTCTGAGAACATCTCTAGTCTCAGAAGGAAGCAAAGCATGAGAGAGAAAAAATAAATATTTAATCATGCAAATGTGTGGTACTACCGTTATCCCTGACCTTTGTGTATTTACCTACAGGTTTCCTAACTGAACTTGGTGAACCGCCTAGGTTACCATCTTTTGTTTCAGTGTTTTAATTATTAACTACTTGCACATAATGCAATACAATGCAGTTCATTTCATTTTAACAGGCCTTTTAAGTGTGGCTGTTACATAACAATACTGAGCAAAAACTTGCTACCTGAGGCAGGTCCAAGTTGTGACATTCTGCCCAACCAGGGCAGAGGCTCAGAGCCAAGCTCAAAGAGTGACATCATTAGATTGGACTTCTTCTTACTGTCTGCCTGGGAATAAAGCATTCCGAACCAGTCTGGCCTGATAGAGAATTATACAGGGAAAACATTAATTTCAGAGTAACTAGATAATTTATCTCAAATATGTTGGTAAAAAATGAAAAGGTAAAAATAAAAATAAACCCCTTACATCTGACAGTGCAATTCACTAAAAGCAAGTTTAAAATTTGCTAAATTTGAAATGCTTATGAAAAGGCAGAGGCATATTTTATATTGCTCCTTACCCTAGTTGTACAAGTGCCACCATTCCCTCCACCTTTAGGCTGCCATGTAGAAGAACACAGAAGTTTGGGCTTTTGCCAGCCATCTGATTTGTGGAGGTCTCTTCCTCTGTCTCATCAGAGGTCCCCGTACCCATCTCATCCCCCTCTGTCAATCATAAGAACATGCCCACATTTATAAATACACACACACACATATATATATATATATAAAATATATATATATATATATATATATATCAAAGCGAAGGAAGATGGCTTAATTTTCTTTTTTTTTACCAGCTTTAAAATGAGCTAAAACTACTAAAAATTAAGATGTTAACGTACATTGTATTTCTCATTTTATTTTATCCCTCAATAATTGTCATTTTTATTTATGAACCAAGATTCCCAGGGATTCTCAAGTCTAAATGCTGAAAAACATTCAGTTATTGAAACTTCTGAAATTATGGAATTCCATTAATCATGTTAATTATTTATAGTTTTAATTATACTGACCTTTGTTCACAGCGATGGGCAGGACCAAGTGCCTGGATAAAACCGGAGGGCTTGAGATGTCTCCAATCTCAATAAAACCCACAATCTCCAAGTCTATATATAACACAATACGGTAACTATTACATGCACTTAAGTTTCCTTCAATTTCCTCATCTAGAATCTAGCATGATTAGCAACAAATAAAAATAACATTTATTTATTTACATCTATTCTGCTAAACGCCTTCAACGTAATATTATATACAGTAAACCAGCTTACATAAAATGTGTGTTGTACTTAGTCATAAAAAAAAAAACACATAACTTGAATAGTTATACAGTGTTATACATTTTTTTTCTCAATTATACAAACAATACCCCATAATGACAACATGAAAGAAGCTTGTTTGAAATCTTTGCAAATTTATTAAAAATAAAAAACTCACATGTATAAAAGTATTCACAGCCTTTGCCATGACACTCAAAATTGAGCTCAGGTGCATCCTGTTTCCACTGATCATCCTTGAGATGTTTCTACAACTTGATTGGAGTCCACCTGTGGCAAATTCAGTTGATTGGACATGATTTGGAAAGGCACACACCTGTCTATATAAGGTCCCAAAGTTAACAGTGCATGTCATAGCACAAACCAAGCCATGAAGACCAAGGAATTGTCTGTAGACCTCCAAGACAGGATTGTATAAAGGCACAGATCTGGGAAAGGGTACAGAAACATTTCTGCAGCATTGACGGTCCCAATGAGCACAGTGGCCTCCATCATCCGTAAATGGAAGAAGTTTGGAAGACTTCCTAGAGCTGGCCGCCCGGCCAAACAGAGCGATCGTGGGAGAAGGGACTTAGTCAGGGAGTCGACCAAGAACCCGATGGTCACTCTGACAAAGCTCCAGTGTTTCTCTGTGGAGAGAGGAGAACCTTCCAGAAGAACAACCATCTCTGCAGCACTCCACTAATCAGGTCTTTATGGTAGAGTGGCCAGACGGCACATGACAGCCCGCCTGGAGTTTGCCAAAAGGCACTTGAAGGACCCACAGACCATGAAAAAACCTAAATCTCTGGTCTGATGAAACCAAGATTGAACTCCTTGGCCTGAATGGCAAGCGTCATGTCTGGAGGAAACCAGGCACCGCTCATCACCTGGCCAATACCATGCCTACAGTGAAGCATGGTGGTGGTGGCAGCATCATGCTGTGGGGATGTTTTTCAGTGGCAGGAACTGGGATACTAGTCATGATCGAGGGAAAGATCGAGGGAAAGATGAATGCAGAAATGGACAGAGACATCCTTGATGAAAACCTGCTCCAGAGCGCTCTGGACCTCAGACTGGGACGAAGGTTCATCTTCCAACAGGACAACAACCCTAAGCACACAGCCAAGATAACAAAGGAGTGGCTACGGGACAACTCTGTGAATGTCATTGAGTGGCCCAGCCAGAGCCCAGACTTGAACCCGATTGAACATCTCTGGAGAGACCTGAAAATGGCTGTGCACTGACGCTCCCGATCCAACCTGATGGAGCTTGAGAGGTCCTGCAAAGAAGAATGGGAGAAACTGCCCAAAAATAGGTGTGCGAAGCTTGTAGCATCATACTCAAAAAGACTTGAGGCTGTAATTGGTGCCAAAGGTGCTTCAACAAAGTATTGAGCAAAGGCTGTGAATACTTATGTATATGTGATTTTTTTTTTTTCTTTTTTTTTTTTTTTTTTCTTTTTTATAAATTTGCAAAGATTTCAAATAAACTTTTCACGTTGTCATTATGGGGTATTGTTTGTAGAATTGAGGGAAAAAAAAATTTGAATCCATTTTGGAATAAGGCTGTAACATAACAAAATGTGGAAAAAGTGAACAGCATGGATGGAGGTATTATTTAGAACATGATAATTTCATTTAGATTCTCTGATCGTACCTGTTTGCACTGTTTTGGGCATGGGATCCACTTCCTCATCTATAATCACTGGCTCTGGCCTGGGAAAGACCTGCACATCAGAGGTCAGGTTCCCACAGCGCAGCACTGCGTGGAAGGGAGAGTACGCCTGGTCAATCAGCTTTCTGCCAACACAAAAATGCAGTGATGCTGTTTATCACAAAATGTTGCCTAAAGAACAATGTGAATGTGAAATACAAGAACATATTTAGTAGTATGTATGCACAAAGTAACAACTTCACTCACCCAAACATAGACTGGACACTTTTAAGACAAAGGGGTCCCTCCATAGTGTATATCTGGCCCTCTCCGCCATTCAAATGAATCAGCTGCTCTAAGTTATCCATACCATCCGTAGCTTGGAGCTTCAGGGGACATCAAAACAACATAACATAGATTAAAGCACATAAAAGGAAAATATTATTTCATTACTATCTTTTAAATATGTAAGATGACTTAATTTAATAAAACTTTAACTAAAATTTAAATGGAAATTCTAAAAAAAAAAATACTATTTAAAAATATTAAAGGTAGGGTAGGCAATGTCAGCGTGATGACGTTTAATCTCCTTGGCAGCCTCTGTAGTCCCATTTAGCCACTTGTTAGCAACTGCCTTTTTCAAAATACGTAACAGCTTAAAAAAAAAAAAATCACGATATGTAATGTATTTTATGTTGTAGAATAAAATATGATCTTGAGCTTGTGTTCACCACAGAACTTATTTCAGCCATTTATCCAAAATCCCATTCAAAAAACCCACTGACTCCGGGACGATGGAACCAGAAGTGCTAAAATGCCAACTCGTTTCCGTGTTTTGGCCTAGCAATTTATGTCATACCTGCACCACCCTATAGTATCTCAATGACACTAAAATAACACTGGTAAGGACACAGTGAAAACAGACTTAAGTACCTCCTCTGCATTGGCAATGCACATGATATAGAGTTTGGAAGGGAATGGGAAAGGAAGTGGGAATTTCTTGTCCTCCAGACGTTGTTTCACTGTTTGCAGGGAGTGACGCAAAGATCCACGACCAATGCCCAGTGCACCATCAGTAACCAGCACCACCTACAGGCCACCATTAAAACAACATAAACACTGATCAACAATGTAAATGCAGTCAAAGCCATAAATTCAGCATTATATATAAAAAATATTATCTTTAGAAAAATTCAATGGAACAAACTCTACTGTATATTAAAAAATGTAATATGTTTAACGTTCAGACCCCGCTAAAGTGGTGATATGCTTCACTACCATGATAATCTACCAACCATTATAAAAAACCCTTCTTATCAATTTACAGAACAGAATAATCGGCCATAGTGCTGAGAAATATTGGCACATAACAAATCTTCAACTTCATTGTATTGTACAATCCATGAAATATCATGGTGAATCAATGTTTAGTAAAAAGTTTTTAACATTGATAATAATAAAAATTGTTTCTTATGCACCAAACAAGCATATTCAATTATTTTTGAAGGATCGTGTGACACTGAAGACTGGAGTAATGATGCTGAAAATTCAGCTTTGCATCACAGGAATACATTTTAAAATATATTCTTTTAAATGTTATTAATATCACTGTTGTTTATACTGTATTTTTAATCAAATAAAAATAGAGACTTATTTCGAAAACATTTTAAAATCTTTATTATTGCAAACTTTTAATCTGTAGTTTTTTATATGTAAGTGTATGCATGATTCACATATTGCATATTCCATATAGTATTTTGAATAATTGGATTTTTTTTTACCTGGCATGGGCAAGCGGTTCCCCACTCCTGCTGTACTATATTACTAACACCTTGTAATGCAGCTTCCAGGCAGGTTTTATCATAGTCTTCAAGATTGTTCAAGGCTTCCTGCAAAACAATGAATGAGAGATAACAATAAGACCCCTAACAACTATCGGATCATTAGAGCTCTGATGATTAATTAGGTTTAAGTCATTGCATTTACATTATATTTTATGTAGACAGCATGACACCTGGTCTGTTTTTACCTGCAGAGTATTGTAGTCTCTGGTGAATGGCACCATAAGCTCCCAGAGCGAGGAGAAGGCGACAAGTGAAGTGAACTCCATTCTGTAGTTTGTGGCCATGTGTTCAAACAGCATGGTCAGTCCATGAACAGCCAGGTTCTTTCTCTGAAACTCTTCACTGCCCTCCACTGACACCGGTCGTGTCATGGACAGCGACGAGTCCATAAGAACCACAGTAGGCATGTTTGCAAATTCTTCTCTTTACACTTTGATACACAGTTATGAATGAACGCTTGAGGTATCTGTGTAAAAACAGGAACATCATGTGTTAGTGTGACAACAGAAGCTTCTGCAGTGGACATAAAACAGAACCCACACACATACAATTTCTTTGACTCTGTTATGGTTACACTCTGCTGAAAAAAAATGTTTTGCACGAAAAACATCCAAAACCTCTCTAAAACCAGCCGACAGAGCTTTAATAATTTCCCCATGTAACAGAGCAATCAAAGTAAATAAAGTCTGTTGTGTGTTACTGTTATTGTCAGTGTCAAATCAAGCATTCGCACTTTAAACATGACAGGAAAACATAAAATGATCATAAAAGTCTTAAATATAATATGATCTTCATATTTCCGAATACAACTCGTAGGCATGCATACCAATCTTTGCATATTTCAATAAAATGTTAACATTTTACCCATCGCTGAAAATCCCTTCTTCCTAACCAAGTGTGCAGCGTGATAAGCGGACCGTCTGGAAACAAAAGAAACATGCCAACTCGTTCCTTGTCAAGAACGCGCGCGAGAAAGGGATTTTTAAAAGTTGTATCCTAAAATAAACTCTCTTAAAATAAAGCGGAAAAATAAAGAAAAGTTCAAGAGAGAGCATATACAGAAACGTACAAATCTAGATTCATGCTGTTTAAAGTCTAGTTAAAATCAAATTGTGGGTCAATGTATTATTAATCTGTAATCCATAATATATAACCATAGTTATGCAATAATACAATATTCTCAAAAAGTTGGTTTAGACTTTAGTTTGTATTTTTAATTAACCAATTTCCATGTGTATTCACTTTTTACAATTATGAATGAGACATATATCAGCTAAATAATTGGGATAAATGGTTCAAGACGTGATGAGAGTGTGGGGAGAGAGTACATCTAATCCTCTTAACAGACTTCAGGTATTAGGTATTGTGCTGATCCACGCTGAAGAGCTGTCCTGCGGTGCGTCCTGCTTGACCTATAGCAGCGCTCACAGCATCCGTGCCTCTCCCTACAGCCCAGCTGTGAGACAGCAGCTCCACTCACCGCAGCGCGCATCGCCCTGCAACCGGTAGGTTTCTTTAGCGTGTTCTGAATTATTATTATTTTTTTTACAGAAGAGGAGGTTTTAATTTAAATTGTTAACATGATTCATTTATCCATATTATAATTTTTTATAGCCCAATGCTGATATAAAAATAGGCTACCTGCTGCCACCAAACAGTCACACTTTACATTTAAATGTTCATGCTACTAAGCTGCTTCTTGCAATGACACTGCTATTCTTATTAAGGGTTGACAGAGACTATAATAGAAATGAGACGGATATTTTCCATGCTATGTTTGTTTAGACTGAAATGTTAAAGAAATGTTTATTAATAATTAATTAATTTAGGCGCAGTGTCAAGTTTTTATTACTATTATTAAGGGACAATATTCATTCATTGGAATTGATTTACAGGTGCACTTTTTTTTTTTGCCTTTTTATGGCGAGTTATTTTTCCTAACCATGTAAACCACGCAGTGTGCCACTCATGTAGATAGATAGATAGATAGATAGATTTAATTCACATTTTTACAATTCACATGAGAATTTTTGACAATGTAATTTTTGAAAAGCTAGAATTGATCAAATAGTATTGATTTAATCCAATGCAATGTGTTGGTTAGATGAGATACAAATATTAGAAGAAACTGTAATCTGCTGATCCTACATTCAGTGTTGTCTGTATACAACTGTTGCACTCAGTCTTCCTCCTTTTATTTACTGTAAGGTCTGTGAGAGGAAACCTGCACCACAGAGAAAATGAGATGAAACGGTCTGAGAGAGAGTCCTGCATACCCCTGCGTCTTTTGGGGGGAAATTCTGGATGTTCTGGGTGTCATTGCCTTAAAAAACAAGTCAGTGCCCTTTAGGAAACATACTAGAAAATGTTCCTGACACGAAGAAAGAGACTGCAGCTCAGCCGGATTATATTTCTTCTGTCTGGGGTTTTCCTTTGTTCTTTATATCAACTCACTATCAGAGCCAGGCTTCCAGAACCCTGGCCCGAGCCCCAGATATCAGGGGAACCTGAGGATGGCTCTGGACTTGCTCTGGAAGCAGGACTGTTGGAGATGACTAATTTGACCATTGTTGAGCCAAAGAACACCAACCACACAGATGGGGTCCAGCCGTCAGAGTCAGCAGCAAATATACCCATCCAAACAACATCTACAACAGAGGCGCCTACAACAACCACAAACAGGACAATTGTCCACTGCATTTATGTGGATCCAAACCTCCCGAAACCCACCCCAGTTCCTTCTCCAGTAACCGATCCAACCACTCTGGTGCCCAACACTACAGTATCCAGTCCTGGAGAGGCACCACACATGAAGGGCGAATACCCAGAGGACATCTTCTCCATTGAGGAGCGACGCAGAGGCTGGGTCATGCTCCACATCTTTGGAATGGTATACATGTTTGTTTCTTTGGCCATTGTCTGCGATGAGTTTTTCGTCCCTACATTGGGGGTTATCACAGACAAACTGGCGATCTCAGATGATGTGGCCGGGGCAACCTTTATGGCCGCTGGAGGCTCTGCCCCCGAACTTTTCACTTCCTTGATCGGTGTCTTCATTTCTCATAGCAATGTGGGCATTGGGACCATTGTTGGCTCGGCTGTCTTTAACATCCTGTTTGTGATCGGAATGTGTGCACTGTTTTCCCGGGAGATGCTTCACCTCACCTGGTGGCCTCTCTTTCGGGACGTGTCATTCTATATCCTCGACCTCATCATGCTCATCATCTTCTTCTTGGACAACACCATTATGTGGTGGGAGAGTATGATGCTGGTGTGTGGATATGCTCTCTATGTTACTTTCATGAAGTTCAATGTTCAAATAGAGCAAGCCTTTAAATCTCAGCTCAGGAAACACAAGAACATTGTCAAAGTCATCGCGGTGGAAGAACCTGAGAAGGTATGCCTTATTACTTTTGCCAATAATATATAGGATTAGAATTAGTCTTTGGGTCAGTTATTTGGGCCAATAGCACAAAACCCTACTGAAAAATCAAACATAAACCAGCAGGAATTCCATGTTGGTCCAGGCTGATTTATTCTGGTATAGTGCTGGTCTAGCTAGTGTTCTCAAGCAAAACTGAGGTGGTGTAGCTGGTCCACCAGCAACCAGCATCCCATTCTGGTCCCCAGGGGCCCCCTGGCTAACTTCTCAGTAGAGCTGGGCAATTAATTGATTAATAGTTTTTTAAAATGTGGTTGATTTTATATCAATTCTCAAAAGCCACAAATCAATCTTTTTTCCCTATTTACATTATGTATTACATAATATCTGATTGACGTTATTCTTATTACTAGGCTTCTCTACTACATCATCCTTTTATGTACTTTGCACAACATCGGGGACCCTGTCATTCATTCAGTGCTTAACATGGCAGATGCAGGGGTGCCTTTCAACGTGAAAGATATTTCGGACAGTTTAAGGAACAAAAGTTTATAATTTGCATGCGTTTTCAAGCCAATTTAAGCATTCAAGCTAAAGATAACTAGCGCGCACGTGTGAGAAGTTTTGTGTGCGCACACATCCGAAGAACACACAGCTGCGTGCAAATAATAAAATTAATTCTCTTTCACGTCTCCTTGTGCCTGAATGGAAAAATTCAGTTCAATTCACAGAATTTTGCCCTTAGCATTGTCCTAATCTCCCACCCATATATATATATATTCTTAATAATTAATTTTCTTTTCAGTAATTACATTTTTTTATGCAGGACATCAGGACATTTGTATAACTCTGATATGATTTTATGCACCAAATCAAAATTAATTTTAATTCAGAAATGACAAACATAATAGAAGAGGTCATTGTATTTGTAAATTGTAATGAAAAAAAGAGCCCCTGCTGAAAAATTCAGCATTGCTGGTCACATTATTTACATTCATTCATTTAGGAGACACTTTTATTTTATTTAATACCCATTTTATCAGTACTGGGATACAAAACCAAAACCTTGTGCATTATTAGCACCATGCTCTACCATTTTTGCTTCAAGAACATGGATTGCATGTTAGTAATTTGCATAGCATTTTAATCATATTTATCACAGACACATTTATTTCTGTTTTGGACAGTGTTGATGATTTCTGCTGTGGTATACCTTCTAGTGATGAGGAACCACTATAATATCTGCTCATGGACGTGATAGCAGAGATATAATAGCATCCCACTCAGGTGAATGTGAGTCACTTATGTTTATTCATTGAACAGATACGCATGGGTTTGCGTTTTCCTTTGATAAACAGAAATGAAAAGGATCTCTTGTGTCTGCTGGGGCCAGACGTTGTTAATGAGTTGTCTTGTAGCAGGCGAGGTATTTGGAGCAGGTGCATTTGGCTCACAGTGACAGCCTCATCTGATTTAGTGACACTATCGCATCACATAATAAAATTGTGTAGTCATTTTCACAAGTTCCTTTCTTTATCCTGAACATCCCTCAGCTTAGAAGCTGTGGTGAGAGATCAAAACTTGATAATCTGTCATAACATCTCTGTGATCACACTCACCTGAGAAGGAGACTTTAAGCTGCAGTGACAAACAGTGGGTTATTGTAAATGTGTCTCATGCTGTAAAAAACATATTCATAAGTGGAGGGTTATCATTAATCATTCATGTGATCAAAATAATCTAATATCTATCTAATATCTGCTAGAGACTCTCTGGACTGGTAAAATGATGTCACTCTGGCTCTCTGATCCAAAGACGTTCACTTAATCCTATGAGGGTCTGCTGTGATGTACAAACTGTGTAACATATAGAGTGTTTAAATCTGATAAGTGTGATTGAAGCTTATATAGTGTAAGACGGCTTACTAGACCCAGAGGACCTAGATCTCTGTCAAACTAAACCCACTAAATGGAATTTATCACAGATAGTAATGATAAAATACAGAATTTTTATAGTTTATATATTTGGTTGCTCACGTATGTTGTTATTGTTAACTATTAAAAATATGTTCTGCTATAAATAAAGCTGACATGAAATGTAAATATTAGAAAACGTAAAAAAGGTCAAATTAGAATGTTGCCTTGGCAATTACCTGAAATAAAATAAGTTCAAGTTTGAAGCACTAAAAAGTGGCAAAAGACATAACAAAATTACTAAAACAAACTAAAATTAAAACGGATAATATAAAAATAAAAGATAATTCACAATATTAAGAAACCTGTATGCTACATGCTCTTTGTTAAATAAATGAAATATATTGATTGGTCTCCTTTTAGTCTATGAGGGCATGTGAATGAAAACTTTATCAACTTTGCAACAGAATAGTCACTTTTATTCTTCAAACAGTAGAATGAGAAGTGAAAGTCAAAGGTCAAATCAATCCTCGGTAATGTTTCAAATTGTTTTTGCACACAGGACAATGCGACTTCAGAGGAGGAGAACAGGCCGCCTGAACCAGAAGACAAGAATCGATTAAAGGTAATCAAAAATACGCAAATATATGTTAATGTATAAATAAACATAGCACTATTGTCACCAAATGGAACTACAAAATAACTACAAAAATAATGACTTGGTTGAGCCAGTGAACATAGCAGTGTTGTAATAGCCAAAATATTATGAACTTTTCTGGGAAATCAGTCTAAAAATGGCTTTTTATAGTTGTCAAGCTAAGATATGAGGAAGCATTCTAACATCCCAAAAATGACACACATCACCTTTAACAAGAAAACACAACAGATACACACATGATAGTCTTGATAAGATTGGATACATTTCACGTCCAGTCAAATGAACATGGGATTATTAATTTAAGTAATATAAGTAACATACTGTTACTGAAATAACATATTAAAATGATTTTTATTCTGAAGTCCACTTGGCAAACAGAATTTGCAGGTTCAGATATAAATTCTTTCGACAAGATAATTTAGTGTGCGATCATATTTCCCCTGTCTTGTGTAGCTGAAGCCCACACTGCAGCGCGGGGGCAGTTCTGCCTCTCTGCACAACAGCACCATGAGGAACACCATCTTCCAACTGATGATTCACACACTGGATCCTCTTGGAGAGGGTAAGAGCCCTTCAGTGTCTGAACCCTCATAATGATAACTCATTAAGCAAACACTGCACAGAAGCATTACAAAATTCAATTCTGGTGGTTTAAAGAAATAGTCCACCCATATATTAAAATTCTGTCATTATTTATTCACCCTCATGTCGTTCCAAACCTGTATGACTGACTTCTGCAGAACATTGGGAACCAAACCATAGACTTCCATTGTATGGACAAAGAAACACATTTCTCAAAATATATGTTATCTTCTGTGTTTCACAGAAGAAAGAAAGTCATTCAGTTTTGGAAC
Organism: Rhinogobio ventralis; assembly: GCA_039654625.1. Taxonomy (NCBI): domain Eukaryota; kingdom Metazoa; phylum Chordata; class Actinopteri; order Cypriniformes; family Gobionidae; genus Rhinogobio; species Rhinogobio ventralis. The sequence continues at coordinate 10,672,357 of CM077206.1, read as the reverse complement.
AACAAGAGGGTGAGAAGATGATGACAGAATTTAAATTTTTTAATGGAACTATGCCTTTTAGAAATGATGTGAAAGCTGTTCACAAGGATTTTCCACGTTTTTGAGTAAATGTTAACATTAAAAGATCAGGAAAGGTATATGATAAGAATGTAGTGCTCATTTAATACTTGAAGACTCAAATTATGCTATTTGTACTACTGATTTAATGGAGGAATTAGCTAAATGCAATTTTTGCTTCAGAATTTTTTTTAATGGTTACTCCCTTTTACAGACTGTTTTGTATATCGAACATTGTATATCCCTCATATGATATGGGCCTATATTCACTCAGGCATGTGCTGTAAGAAGTTCAGAAGTGTAACAGGAGAGTCCCTTTGTCCTTCTCCTAGTACAAATGGATTAGCAAAGCGTGTTCCATATGATGACAGCACTAAGTCCAGATTGATACTAAGAAGATAAATAGCTCTTTCTCAGTCTATGGAGTGGAGAGTGATTCATAGTAGTGAGACAAGGGATGGGCCCATCGCAGTGGCTCTATGACATTTTGTCAAGTTACATCAATGTGTATGTCACCATTTAAAAATGCACTATATTATTTTCACATTGCACATAGGTTCTCTAACAAGAGAAATTGTCTGCAGAAACTGTAATTTTAGCATCACAAAAATGCATACGTGTAAAGCAGAAGCCCTGGTGCTGAGGTCCCGGTGGGTCAGTGGTTTGATAGATGGGGTTGGTCCCCTTGACCTTCAGCCTGTCCTCAGGAGGCTGTGCAGCACCTGCGCTCTCAGGGTCCTAACAAAAACCTCCTAGTACTGTGCTGCTCCATCATTAAGCTGCTTTTGATTGAGCTCATAAAGGCTGGATGAGAGACAGGCTCCAGCAGCTCAATCCTGTTATTGTGATATGGTCCCTGCTGTAGTCAATGAGACAAATGTAAAGGTTCATTAGTAGATTTCTACATTTGGGTTCATAAATAACTGACAAGCACTTAACATCAAGTTTAAAAGGACCTCAATTGCACTGCCTTAAAATATTTTGTATACTCTAAATGACAGTCATTTAAATCTCACAAAGAAATGTCTGGGTCACATTTCACCCCCAAAATAACCGAAAAAATCTTAATCTTAAATAAATAAAACTATTGGTGAGATCTATTAGATACATTTTTCGTTTTCATGACAAGCAAAAAAAATCTTAAAAACATCTCAAAATACATATGCTGCATACTCTCTAAAAAAGCATACAGTAAACAGTAACTGTCACACTCACAATATGTGTAGTAATCCAAGATGCACAACACAGAAACTATAGACAGTCTGGGTACGTTTACACGGCAACGATGTACTAAAAATGGAAACGTTTTTCCGTAGCATTTTTCGCGTACAGGCGTCAATGTTGTCAAAACGATCCGTTCACACGGATCAGCGAAACGTCTAAAAACGCTGTATTATGCATGCCAGGCCAGTAGTTGGCGATGTCACTTTGTAAAGAAACACTACAACATGATGTCACCGTTTTCACAAATGAACGTTTTTATAGTTTACACAGAGATTTGCACTTTGAAAACTTGCACTTTGGAACCCATTTTCAAAAGTTAGCATTTTCAGACCCCCAAAATGCCATTGACGTGTACATAAACGGCCAAAACGCATAAAAAGTTTTCAGTTTTTGAATAAAATGTTGTCGTGTAAAGTAACAACCCCCCCCCCCCCAAGTTCTTTAATTGACACGCTGAGTAAACGTTCACACAAAACAAGGACGATGACCGACAAAGGACCAAACCAAACAGGAAGCATAAATACACTGAGAACTGTATGAGATATGGGTGCAAATCATAAGTAATCATAGAAACAAACTAGGGAGTAATAAGTAACCAGGGAAACTGAAACTAAACAGAGCAGAAAAAAACAGAAACAAAACAGAATGTCAAAATAAGAGTGGAACATAATGGAACATAAACCTGACAATAACAATCAACAATCTCTATATATAAATATATCAAATAATATAAGCATACTATAAATGTATGGATTGTGAAATAATTAGTTACAAAAAATAATGTCATAATTCAAGAAATCAGGCCCACATTTCTTGACATTTTTTATGAAATTCACACTTATGCATTTATTCTTTGACCAGTCCACATTTTTCTTTGCATAAATCCAATTATGAACTTTTAACATTTAACAATGCTGCTTGTTGGTATCCAAGTCAGTGCAGACATGAGTAGTTTTGAAGGGCATTTGAAGATGCATTTGTAAAACTTACCATGGTATTTATTGTATATGAATCTACTTTTACTCATTAGAGTCAGTGTTTAATGGAGATGCAAAGGCTAGAAGCTCTTTGGAACGTAAAGGTAAGGGGCTTAGTGTTTGTGATGTTATTCTTGTGATGTGATTGCTTTCTTGTAGTAGCAAGTGAGATGACGTGATAACATGGCGTTTTGTATTACGTCTGTGAAATTAGGGCTTTTGTCATTTGTGGTACTGTCATTGTTGACCCTGACAGTGTCAGTCAAAGTATACATTCAAGCTATATTCTTCCTTTCCTGGTTTGCAGTGAAATTTAAAGACAAGGCTCAGATTTTGAACGACATGGCCCGGGGGAAAGTAGAGAACAAAAAGAAGGAAAAATCTGGTGAAGGTGAGATTTTATAATCTTAGTCTGTTCTATTATGATTGCACAGAGCTTTGTAGACAGGACGGTGCATTGTCCTACCTCACAGATGAGGTCTGTTGCATATTCAAAATGGTTATTAATGTTGCATTTCCACAAGTGCTAACGTACCAGCTGTGTGCTGGATGAAAGGTACAAAGAGAGGGCACGCTGCCAGGAGTTTGGCCTGTTTTGCCCTCTACACAGCATCCCGCATTCCATATTTCCACCTTTTGTTTCTACTTGAGAGCTGCTTTACACATTAGCTGACATAATGACCAAGCTCCATCTCATGAATTAAGCATGAATGGCTTGGAATCAATGCAGATTATCTTGTGAAGCAACTGTGGTGTTTGAAATTGCCGCCAAATGATATAGCAACATTACTCACTCCTATTGAGGAAGTCTTCACTCCACATCTGAGAGGAGCTGGTAGTATTGCTAAAGTAAATGCAAACTTGATTGATATTTTATTATCCTGGGTTAAATAAGGTGATGGTCAGACGGAGCAGCCCAAGGAAGACGCAGCTCCAGGAGCCAAGGAAGAAGATGCCAGTCAAAAGCCTGAGGCACAAAAGGTGGGCCAATTGCATCTCAAAAAAAGTTATGAAGATGAAGCAGGAGCTCTGAGACGCTTGTGTGCTTTTAATGAGCTTATCAATTCTTTACCTTGTTGTAAAGCTGACAAAGATGATATGTTAAACATAGTATGTGATTCATATTTAAGGAATAATTCACCCAGAAATTAAAAGTCTGTCATCATTTACTCACCCTCATATCATGACTTCCTTTCCTCTGTGGAACAAAAAAGGAAAAGCTTTGAAGAATGTTCTAGAATGCCATTACAATAATGGAGAACTGGAGCTTTCAAGCTTAAAAAAAGGACAGAAGGAGTTGTTATTTTCCATGTTGTGTTTAGAAGAGAAGTATAAATGGCTACTTAATGACATAATCATTCTTTTTAGTCAGATTTTTTGATAAATCAGTTCATTCAGTTTCCAAAACTGGTCTGAATGATTCATTCACAATTCGGACCAATCTGGTTTTCATCTCGAACTCAGTCATAGCAGTTTTTGGGTTAGCAGCTCACTGGAGGAGAAGATTATCTTTGAATCTGATTACTGTATATAGCTACTTGTATTATGCTTTTGCATACTTTTTTAAGCTTGAAAGCTCTGGTCCCTATTTATTATAATTGCATGGAAAAGACCGAGCCGTCTGTATTCCACAGAAGGAAGAAAGTTTTACTGGTTTGGAACAAATTAAGTGCTAAATGAGTAAATGATGATGAAACTTAAATTTTTGGGTGAACTATTACTTTGTTCTCCTAATTCTCTATTTTCTGTGTGGGTATTATGTTTTTCACCTGTCTCTTTCTCGCTCTGTGTTAAGGAAGGAGACGCTGCAGCAGAAGGAGGCTCAGAGAAGCCAGGAGGTTCAGACGATTCAGAGGATGATGATGAGGAAGATGACAGTGATGAAGAGAGCGATGAAGACAGTGATGATGATGAAGATGAAGATGAAGATGAGGCTGGGGAAGAAGGAGACGAACCTCTGTCCTTAGAGTGGCCAGACACCAGACGCAAACAGGCCACATATTTGTTTCTGTTGCCCATTGTCTTTCCACTGTGGCTGACAGTTCCAGACGTCAGAAACCCTGTGAGAACCAAAAGAAAACATCACAAGTTTTTCTTGTATATTTGTTCCACTTTTTCACATGTGATAGAACTGACATGTATATTGTGCTTTACAGGCATCCAAAAGGTTCTTTGTCATGACCTTCCTTGGCTCAATAGTATGGATTGCTATATTTTCCTATCTTATGGTGTGGTGGGCACATCAGGTCAGTGTAGAAACCAATATTTGTTCAAATGTACTTGGGCACACATAAATGTCACTGCATTAGCAAATATAACATCAAAACGAGTCAGCATTTATCAAGATTTTCTCTCCTAGGTGGGGGAGACAATTGGCATCTCTGAGGAGATCATGGGTCTTACAATTCTGGCTGCAGGAACATCAATTCCTGATCTAATCACCAGTGTGATTGTGGCTCGAAAAGGCTTGGGAGACATGGCTGTCTCGAGCTCTGTAGGCAGCAACATATTTGACATCACCATGGGGTAAGATGACTGAAATATTAAATATTCAGTGAATCAGGTGTTTGATTCACGTCGAATGTGATATGCTCTTTCCATTGAGTAAACTCCACTGGTGTTTGCCTGTTTCAAAGAGACTGTCAGTCTGTGTAGTGATAGGGATTTTTTTCAGTGACTTGTTCTGCAGGTACATCGTTTCACCAGTAGGTGGCAACAAAAGTCTCTAATGAGTGAGTCATTCACTGAACTGATTTGTTTGACAACACTGATTCCTTCAGGAATTAACCAAATGTGGACATGTCCTAGGCTGCGTTTAAGTCCAATTTTTATGCCCTTCCCTTGTTAACTTCCCTCTGTCTTGTTCACTCGGATGTACGTCATTGCTTACATTGCAAAAGTGCCCTCTACTGACGGAACTCTTGAAATGTGTTAAAATGGAATGCCCTAAGCACTTGACCACTTGGAATCTGCTATGGAGCTGATTTAATATATACAGCTATTTTCCTTAATAATTTGTTTTATGCACCATTCTATAGGCCTGTATGTATGCTTGGACTTTTTGAAGTGCGTTCAACTTCATCTAGTGGACGAGTTTATTTGGACAGACCCTCGACCCCTCGATTTTGACAGAGGGGGCGATTCTACTCAACATGTACACTTCAGGCAGATCCATAAACCACAATGCACGGTGATTGTGACGTTACAGCAGATCACGCTTAATTTACCCCCACCCCACACAACTCTAGTGAATGATATTAGCATTATTTTGACAAGACTGCCCTGGGTCAGAAAAATGGCAAAGTGGTAGGGTGCTTCTCAAACGGAAGGCTGCATCCTAGTAAGACTGCATATCTTGGATGCCACGTCATCAAGCGCCATCAAAGGCTGTCTTAATTTGAAGGATCCTTGAAAGGCAGCCTTCATTTTGCGTCCTTCATTCTGCTAATTTTCAAGGAGGCATCAAGTGTATCCTTTGTGTCCTTCAATCACCCACAATTCTTTGCACACATTCCAATTCACAAAAGAACTGACGGAAAACGAGTCGGCTCTGAGCTTGTCTGAGTTTATTATTAAATGTAAGACAAAAATAATGTTTCAGAGATGAAGGCATACATGCATGTTATCTTATGTTTTGGTGTAAATTAATCACTTACTAAACTGCCAATAATGTGAGCCACTGGGAGACCACAGGCAGTTGTCATTCACTGTATTGCATTAAAAGAAAGCCAGTTAATATAAATATTTTTAACACAAAGTATTTGTTTCAAAATTAAGTTTTCATAGTATTTTCGTGCCGTGATCGTGGGGTGGGAGCATGTGTGACATACTAGTCAAAATTAGTCAAAAAAGTCAAATCTCTTTGGACAGCACGCCAAATACGCATATTTTATACTATATCTGATTATATGTAAGTGTGAACTCATGAATTAGAAATTAAAATGAATTTGATTGTCAAACGTAAATTATTGCATTGATGAGTATGGGTATTTTGTAAAGTATTTGAAACTGCTTTTATCATTTAATTAGAAGCACCACAATTAAATTGTGTTACTTATGAGATTTATTTTAAAGTAATTTTAAAAAATGTGTAAATAAAGCTCTGTAAAAACTTTTTACAACACTATGGGCCCTATCATACACCCGGCGCAATGCTGACAGCAGGCACGACACAAGTGTTTTTTGCTAGTTTCAGCCCGACGCAGTTATAATTTTCACGTCCAGCATCACATTGTTTAAATAGCAAATGTACTTGCGCCCATCTGTTCGGCCATGGGCGTGCTGGTCTGAAAACGAGGTGTGTTCAGGCGCATTGTTGGACGTGAAAAATATAACTGCAGTATTTTTTTAAAGGGCGTGTTAGTAATATGCGCCTATAGGCACTCTATAGGCACTCTGCTTATTACACACACAGGGATGCGCAGCAGCACAAACATTTTTAAATATTAAAAATAAAAGGATTCCTCTCTGGAGAAGCGTTCAGTCTTTCCGCTCGCAAATTCCCCAATATAAATAGCGAATCCGCCATGGTGCAAGCGCACCTGGCTTTTAAAGGGAACGGGAGATGAGACTCTGATTGGTTTATTGCACATTACGCCCAAAACACACCCATGACTCATTAAGAGACAAGGGATAACCCTTTTGGACCATGCGCCTGTTGCGTCAACCATTTTTTCCATTGTTAAAATAGCAAAAGTGGATTCAGACACGCCATAAGTGCACCTGCGCCATGCACTTCAGACCATGCACGTAGATTGTTAAAATAGGGCCCCATGTGTATCCCATCGAATAATCAAAAGTTCTATGCACACTTGCGGTCCTACTTTGAACACTTGGGCCAAATACAGGAAATATGTCATGTAAGTAGACAAGTGCAAAGACCACAAGTGTGGCATTGAGACAGGCCCTGTGTTTTTTGAGTGAGTCTTTGAATCATTCACTCAAATGATTTGTTCAACAGGAATGGATTTATTTAGGAACAAATTTTTGTAACGGGTGAGTTGTTGAATCATTAACTCGAATTCGTTAATGATTCAACAATGTCCTGCTCAGAGACATGCATTTGTTTCTGCAATGACTTTGTTTGGAACTAAAATGGCCCAGCAAAATAGACAAACAAGTATCTGGTAATACTGTGTCTAAAATGTAGGTTAACCTGTTTTTGAACTGTTGTTTACTTCACAATATCACACTTGCAATCACTCTGTTGGTACATACCGAATAAATTATTCTTCTGTTTTATTGCTTAATTATATCACCTCTCTTTGTTACAGGCTGCCAGTGCCCTGGCTGATGTTCTCATTCAGCCATTCCTTTGCCCCAGTGACTGTGAGCAGTAATGGGCTGTTCTGTGCCATTGTGTTGCTCTTCCTCATGCTCCTCTTCGTCATTATCTCCATCGCTGCCTGTAAGTGGAGGATGAATAAAGTGTTGGGATTCACCATGTTCATCCTGTACTTTGTGTTCCTGGTGCTCAGTGTCATGCTAGAGGATCGAATCATTGTATGTCCCGTGTCCATCTGAGCACATCTGTGGTTTTCATACACCTTAACGTTCACTCACCATGAGGATACAATCCTGTCATTCGAAACTTTGCACATAATGTATTACATTTAAAGCATCCCTGGACTTGCTTTGTTGACTTATTCTGTACTACACAAGATCTTTTGTGAAGGGGTGCAATAACTGCCATCACATTTTTTCAGCTTGTGTTAAAATTAATGCAGTAATGTCACAGAAAAGTCACAGGTCCTGTCCCAAATGGTCACCATTTGTGGTATCCACACTTTAGTGATGTAATGCCATATGGATTGTTGGCTACTAGACTGCATGTGGGCCCACCAGTGTGGGCTTTGCAAAAGGGCACATTAAGGCCACATACAGAGGCACACTTGAGCACCCTTTTGAACTGTAAAACGACAAATAAGACACCCTACTGTCGCACTGTGGACTTGACAAACACACTATGATTATGATTGCGTAAACAAAGGCCACAGAAGTGTTCCATTCGAGACAGGGCCACAGAGTACTAAATATGGAAAAATCAAATTTTTTTTATATTCTCACTTGATAATTTGTGAAAATCGATGATTCAATTCAACCATTTTTTTCTATTGGGATTATACCAAGACATGCATGCAAAACATACGTTCATACTGTCAATTTTTGTGATTGACAACTGCATTTACTTACAGGTGTGAGTCTCAAAATGTCCTGTTCAAACAGCAACTTACAGTAGCATCTCGAATACTGTCTGTATGAATATGAATGTGAAACGGGAGTCAAGCCAAAGTCCCTTCGTATAAAACAAGTAATTTCACTTGGCGGCCATCTTTGAAACGCCTCTCGGGCATGCAAGTGCTCCTATCTCTTTGAATGGGGAAACATCAAATTCTCCAAAACTGTATCACACTTGCACCACCAATGAAATTTGACAACTGTTTCATAATTTTAGTTTCTAAATGCTCAAATCAGGACAAAAGAATGCATTTTCCAGGCTGGACCAATCTAATGTGCACGCACAGTCTTAAGCATGCACCTCAGAACACTGACTGTTTCTATGGGTGGAGCTTACATCTAGCTCCCCCTCGCTAGACGTCCAGCGAGGAGGAGCGAATGTAAAATGGGTGGAGTTACAATATTCAACCACACCCTAACTCTACCCTAACCCTACCCACAACTCTATCCCTCCACCCTATTAGACATCCAGAGAGGTGGATCTGGATGTCACTTGGCTTCTAACGGCAGCTGCAGTGACGCAATGACCAATCGGCGATTGGCTCTTATCTAGAAAGTGAAACTTATTCCGCATTCTTATTGATTCTTATTCGCCATATTGCGCGTTGCATTTTCCATTCATAGTAATATGAGTGCACCGTCTTTCTGTATATAAAGTCGTTGGTCCAGCCCTCATTATTTTACCAGTAACCATAGCGACAGTGACAAAAGTAATATCAAAGATGGTTTAGTCCATAAAACTGAAAAGTCTTATTACTTTTTACACAATTTTTACAATAACTGAACTGTGTGTGAACGGAACCGTATTAAGAACAAAAAAAAATACAGGACTGACAACCGTATTCTACTTCTGTGTTAACGTGGCAACATAAACAATCACTGGTTACATCAGAAATGTACAATAATAAAAACATTATCATGTCGAGAAATCTTAGTAGGTATTACATTGAGGCCTGGTTTCACAAGCAGGGCTTAGATTAAGCCAGGATTAGGCCTTAACTCAATTAGAATATGTAAGTAGCTTTTATAAACATGTCTTGGAGAAAAACATTACTGGTGTGCATCTTGAGACAAAACAATGGCACTGACATCATTTAAGATATGTCAGTGCAAGTTGCTTTCAGTTAAAACAGCATCAAGCATTTTAGTCTGGGGCTTGGTTTAAGCCTTGTCTGTGAAACCAGGAGTGAGTTCATGTTTAATGTGATATTTTCATCCTTACATCTACATCTAATATGTTAGTCTCAAGCGTATTTACATTAGTGAATAAATACGTAGATCTGTGACCGCATTAATGATTTGTGTAGCCTACTGGACTTGTGGTAGACTTTTTGTTAAAGGGTTAGTTCACTCAAAAACCAAAATTCTGTCATACTCACCCTCATGTTGTTCTGAACCTGTAAGACTTTCGTTCATCTTCGAAAAACAAATGAAGATCTTTGTGATGAAATCTGAGAGCTTTCTGTCCCTCCATTGACAGCTATGCAACTGACACTTTGACGCTTCAAAAAGTTCATAAAGAAATCATAAAATTAATCCATATGAACTGAGCGGTGTAGTCCAATTTTTCTGAAGGGACATGGTCACTTTATATGATTTATGGACTTTTATTCACATATAAACATTGATCAGCGAACATAAACAGGAACTTAAAGGGTTAGTTCACCCAAAAATGAAAATTAGTCCATGATTTACTTGCCCTCAAGTCATCCTAGGTGTATATGACATTCTTCTTTCAGACAAATAAAATCGGAGTTATATTAAAAAAGTCCTGGCTAATCCAAGCTTTATAATGGCAGTGAATTGTTGCATAGTTTTTGAAGTCCATAAAAGTGCATCTGTCCGTCATATAACTGCTCCACACAGCTCCGGGGGGTTAATAAAGGCCTTCTGAATCGATGCGTTTGTGTAAGAAAAATATCCATATTTAAAATATGGATTAAAATATATCCGTATTCAACTTACGAAAAATGTGTAGTGCCTCTCGCAGTTCAAAATGCTTACGCTACGTCTGACGAGCGTAACTGGTGTGTAATGCCGTCAGACGTAGCGTAAGCATTTTGAACAGCGAGAGGCACTACACTTTTTCCGTACGTTTTTCTGGCCAAAAGCTAGATAATTTACTTTATAAAGTTATAGATTTGGATATTTTGCTTACACAAACACATCGATTCACTTCAGAAGGCCTTTATTAACCCCCCGGAGCTGTGTGGAGCAGTTATATGACGGACAGATGCACTTTTATGGACTTCAAAAACTATGTAACAATTCACTGCCATTATAAAGCTTGGATTAGCCAGGAGTTTTTTTAATATAACTAAAAAGATTTTATTCGTCTGAAAGAAGAATGTCATATACACCTAGGATGACTTGAGGGTGAGTAAATCATGGGCTAATTTTCATTTTTGGGTGAACTAACCCTTTAAGTGAACCTGCTTGACACAAGAACAAGTGCTGCGTAATGCCAGAATTAACCTCATTGGTTCTTGTACATCAAGTGAACATGCTTGAGCTTTCATTGGTTTACCACAACTGATGTGTTGATGAATGTTTATGTGAATAAAAGCCTAAATTCAATCTGTTCACCATATAAAGCTATCGTTTCGTAAATCTATTTTTTGAAGCATCAAAGTGTCAGTTGCGTAGCTGTCTATGGGCGGACAGAAACATCTTAATTTGTGTTCCGAAGATGAACGAAAGTCTTACGGGTTTGGAACGCCATGAGGGTGAGTAATTAATGACAAACTTTTCATTTTTGGGTGAACTAACCCTTTAAGGGTGCCAGAGGTTCTGGGTTCTATTTATTGATTTTCTCATTAAAACCAAAGATGTGCATCAGTGATTGTATATCAAGAGCAGGGACACGTTTGTGTGTATTTTGTTTTGTGATTTCACCGAAACGAATAGAGTCTCCGCAACATCGTTAAGCGATGCGCTCATCTGTGTGAAGGCTGTGCACGAGCGCCAAGAGAACACTGTTGCCTTCCGCCACTGATAACGAGGCAAAGAGCACCCAGTATGATTTCAAAAACAACACATTCCAGCGCCAGATCGCCTCTTGTTTAACACAAACGAACGAATTGCTAATCAACTGGAGACGCGAGATGTTTCGAAAAGTGGTGGGACAATATTGACCCTGGCAAAAAAGTTGTCAGGACATGTCCCACCTGATCACCCTCAAATTATGCCTATATTTTTTGTCCAATTATGAAAAATTGCGTTTTACAACAAAGAAAAAGTTTCCAAATTGTTTTGTTGAATTTTATATTGTGACTGTATTTGATGTTGTGGGTTTTCAGCTAGCTATGGGTGAGTTCCTTTTTAAAGCGTTTGCAGAATTCACTACATTGGGAGAAATTGTGAGCTTATTGTAAATGATGTAATTTAATCATTTTGCAATGGAATTATTTTTGTAACATGGAAAACTGTCATTAGCAAGCATTTTAAATGCAGATATTGTGCTGTATATAAAATATGATTTTTTCCATCATAAAAGTAGAATCTCAAGCATATAACAAGACTTCTTTACAAATTCTAATGTAATCAGTATGACTGATATAAACAGTTGTGAATTTCCATACAAATGTCACACTGCTGTTTGAACAGTACTGAATAGAGGCAATGATTGTTCTTTTCGAATGTCGCACATTGTGTCGATTTCTCTCTTGGGAGTTGCTCATTGTAAATATTCACTTGTTGGGTCAGTACAAAATTAAATGGAGTTTCAAATGCGACTTTCCCTCCCTCTCTTTCATTGAGCAAACCAGTGGCAGCAACACAAACATACTGGAGTCGATTTAAGTGTGTTTATTTACAGTTCTAAACAATTAGATAGACCTGGCTCAGATCTGACAAAATGATATATACAAATATAAATAGAAGTAACAAAAGGAGTGATATGTAAAGCACATTGCCCTAACATAAAATTATATGTAAAAAAAACAAACAAACAAAACAATCACCTTACACATTAACCGCTTTAAATTACCATAGCTTGTCATGAAAATGGTCATTTTGTTGTAATTTTGAAAAATTTGTTTCACTATATGCCATTGGACGTAAAAAGCAGGTGATAGGAAAACTGCTAAAGTATTAACAGCAGTGTAAATTGTATATTTTTGTAGTTTTACACAGCATCAGGTCAATAAACAAAGGGTTTCCCCCCCAAAAAAAAATTATTAGGGCAGTATTATCTGTTTTTTTGTTTTGTTTTTTGTTTGTCCATTTGGGGCATTAACATCAATATGTCATTGTGTAATTACATGTATAATTTTCTTTCCCATAATCCACTGTACTTGTCAGCAATCTTCTTACCAACCACACACACTCAAAGTGCATCTTCAATTAACATTATGAGAAAAATGAACAGCATTAAAATAGAACAGTTCCAGTTACCGCATATTAATTTGAAAAGAGTTGATGAGTAAATAAGTGCAGGTACTTTGTTTTATGTATCTTGACAACAGGGAGCCATGTTTATGCATCATTGCACAATATAAAGCAATGTTTAAAACAAACAAACAAAAAAAAACATGTACCTTCATGTCAAACACTTTATTATGTAAGTGTGGGTAAAATGCTGACTTCATATTCATATTAACAGTCCATTTTTACTTCATACTAGCTATACTCTTTATACCCTGTTGTAAATTTGTCTCCGTACTGTTCTTTGCCCCAAGGTAAGGCATTTCTCAGTTCAAAAATCTCATGAAACATATTTCTCACCATGTAAACTGAGAGTCATGAGTTTATATTTGGTCCAGTTCTGTACCTCAAGACAACAGTGTCACTGACGGTCAGCATACGACTGGTCTCCAGGACCAGGACGACAAACAGCACACGCTCAAAAGAGAAACCTATACACTACGAACAGTCTTTACAAATGGAGACACGTCAATTATAACAAATTCCAGTCTTAAAATATAACTGTATAATACAAATATTCAAAATAATAATAGGCTATGTACACAAAAGTCTCTTTGTATGTGAAATATACAAGCGCTCCTAGACGGCCAAAATAGGACTGTGTTTGTTGGGGTCGCTCATTGTGCTTCTACGCGTCCTAAACGTGATCAGTTTGATTGTTCTACAGCTACTGGTCCCGAATCCACTCCATGATTCACTCGACGTGAACGAATGGAGCGATGGAATGACCTGAGCACAATAATATTGCTCCTAATCTACAATGACCTCTGAACTCAAGTTTACCTGAGCAGTGCTAGATGATTCGAATATGACCCCAAGCTTCCAAACGGGGTCAAGACATTAGGCAGGTGGAAGAGCAAAAGTGAAGGGGGAATATAAGGTAATGAACACGATCACAGATATTATAAGGTGGCATATTCACAGGAAGTGAATGAAGAAGAACAGTCACATAGACAGACAGGAACGTTTTTGAAGGAGACCTCATGGGAGCCAGAGGTAGCTTTGGTTATGACGAATGTTCAGGATCGCATGAATAAAAGTGTTGCTTCTTTGGATGGGCCCTGGACATCTAGGATGCCTTCCTGTGTGATGGATGTGAGGAACGAGGGAGGAATGAGAGGAGGTGAATCACAGATTTGGCAGCCCAAAGGTTCTCCTGCACTCCATGACTCCAGCGCTGGGTGGCCGGTCACAATTGTGAGTCATCTTGACCTGGTTGGGCGTCAAACGGTCATATGCTATTTTGTATTCACGGTCGAATGCATCTGTGAGAATAAATGAAGATGTTAGTAATGATGCTGGTGCTTACGTTGAGCGAATTCATAGATACATTATCATTCAAAAATGTGAGGTCAGCAAGATTTTGAAAGAAGTATCTTATGCTTACCAAGACTGTATTTATTTGATCAAAAAATACAGTAAAAACAGTAATACTGTGTGAAATATTCCTACCATTTCAAATAACTGTTTTCTATTCTAATATATTGTAAAATGTAATTTATTCCTGTGATGGCAAAGCTGAATTTTCAGCAACCATTCAGTGTCACATGATCATTCAGAAATTATTCTAATGCTGATTCGGTGCACAAGAAACATTTAATGTTGAAACAGTTGCACTGCGTAATATTGTGGAAATCATGACATTCAGGATTCTTTGATAAACAGAAAGTTTGAAAAGCTGAGAGCAAGATTTTTTAAGAAAGGCTTACAATGTAAATGTCTTTACTGTCACTTTTGTTTAATTTAATACATCCTTGTTGAATAAAAGTCATTTCTTTTGGAACATGGACAGTCGTGGCCTAATGGTAGGGGAGTTAGACTGGTGAACCGAAGGTTGCATTTAAATTCTCAATACCGACAGGAAATGATTGAGTGGCCCGTGAGTAAGGCAACTAACTCCCAAATCACTCCATGGGTGCCACAGCAAAAATGGCTGCCCACTGCTCTGTGTGTGTACAGTTTGAAGTGTGTTCATTACTCACTACTCCTTATAGTCCCTTTCACACTGGGTAATTCTAGGAACTTAGTTATAGGAACTAGCCACTAGGGTGGTTCCCCTAGGGCAATTTTCCTGATTGCATTCGCACTGCCAGTAGGAACTCTAAAGTGACGTAATAACGCTTGATTTTTATTTTGACAGCACGGTGGACATTTATTTTGACGGCGCTTAGAACACCAGAGCCTGAGCACACAGTGCTGAGCCTGAGCACCCATTCTTCATTAGTTTACGATCTGTTTAACAGTCCTGTCTAATACGTTATTAGATGGAACTGTTATAAAAAGAAAGATAGTATATGAAAAAGTATAAGTGTTTGCCGTGTGGTTGATGTCCAGTGTCGCTAGATGAGCAGAAATACATAATCATGTTTCGCTTGGTCCCCTCAAAGTTGCATTGGATTTCCTTCTTAGCGTAAAAGTTGAGTGGTCCATCTATCACTGTTTTCTATGTTCGTAGAGTTAGTTTGTGGAGTAAATATATAGGCAATAATCTGTGTGTGTACACTGCTTTTTAAAAAATGGCGGGTGCTGGTGTTTCACGTACATTCGGCCAATCAGCGTATGTCACTGGTAGTTCCTATTGTGCTAGGTTAGAGCTAATTTAGTTCCCCTAAAAGGCATTCCAAGAACTAAAATCGTTCCCAGTTCCTGCGGTGCAAACACACCAAAAAGCGGGTACTTCCGCCATTAGTTCTAGGAACTATGAAAAGGTTCCTTCGGTGCGAAAGCCCTAACTTAGATGGGTTTAATACAGAGGACAAATACTGAGTATGGGTTACCATACTTGGCCTTTGCATGTCACTTAAAGAAACTTCACAGTTAACTCACCGATATTTATGCTACTCTTGCCCAAAGCCACCAAAGACAGGAACAGGATGTCTCTATATAAGCTCCTGCATATGAAAAAATAAAAATAAATGAGTTATTAAAAATAGCTTGTCAAAATTGTTATTTTAACAGATTGTTTCTGTGCTGAGGCACATTTCTTGTTTTTCTACCGTTGTCTGACAAAGCCCAGCCTGGTGCCCAGTATCTGCAGTATCTGACTCATAGGCTGATAGACATCGTTCCTCTGGATGCTCTTCACGACATTCTGCAGCAGCTCTAAGCTCACAGCCTGCTCCTCCTCCCACAGGGCTGCAGATACTGCAGGATTTGCACCTATTAAAAAACATGAACATAAATTATGTAGATGGCCAGTACCTGCTTGTGATGTTCATTCAAAACTACTGCTACAGCTGCTAAAGTGTTTTGAGGATTTTTTTAAAATAACAAAAGCAAAATTACTAAAATGAAAAGGAAAAAAATATATATATTAATTGTTTATAAAACTATAATTCTAGTCCAGCAGGCAGAAATGGCATGTTTTAGGGGCATTTACATGACACCATTTTCAATTAAAAACGGAAAGCCTTTTCTGCGTTTTGGCCATTCATTTAAAACGCAATCCTTTGAAATAGTGATTCAAATTGCAAGTTTTTGAAACTACAAAAACACAAATTAGTGAAAACGGTGATGTCATGCGCATGTGTATTACATTATATTATAGTGCATGTCTATATTTTCTTTACACGTCTTTTTTCTTGACAATGCCAACTATTGGCCTGGCTGCATAATACAGCATTTTTAATATTTTTTGCAAAAAACACAAAGTTGTCATGTAAATCTACCCTAAGGCCACACCTTTCCTCAACAAAAAGCCTCATGGTTTGAGGCATAACTCATGTTTGTAGCATAAACAGGATCATTCATTGCAAATATAAATCGTGCACATTTACAGTCATAAAGCTTACTTTTCACTGTGCAAATGAGTTTGTAGGACATATTCTTACAATATGATTTCCAGAGCAAGTAGCAGGGCTGAATGGGGTCCTGATGCAGCCTGGGGTTGTCCCACAGGATCTGGACCAAGACATTTTTACTGTCTTCTGATGCACAACTTTGCAAAAGCTGCAAGAAAACATGTAGACAATATTGATGCAAGCTGGTATGGAGAAATACAGAGGCATCACCAACAATTTTTACTAGCATTTACAACTATTAATTCAAGGAACATTATGTGAGAATTCTTGAGACCCACCTGAGCATCTTTGCTGTAGTGTTTGGAGCTCAGATAGAGTCCTGGCAGACTGCTGGGCAGGTCCAGCCTACGGAAAAACCACACCAGATTCCAGAACACAATGGGGTGGTGATCCACAATGGCTGCAGATGAGATAGCCTGGTCTCCCTCGTTTTCCAGCAAGCTCTCCAGTTCTTTCCAAAGCACCAGAGGGCTCAGGTAGGGCACGGTAACTGGCTCCTATGGCACAGAAAGACTAAAATAACTACCAGCCTAATGAACCAACTTTTGAGCCACAAACATATAATTATAATATTACATAATACCATATTTATGTTTTATTTATGTTCCCACCTCCTCCTTCCCTAAGCCATTAACATCGTTACAACATGTATATTAGTTCCCCTCACTTTACAGCAAATCCTTTCAACTCAACAGTATTCAGAACAGAAAAGGAATTAAAAATAGAAGTATAAAAAAAACAACTTTAAATTTGTTTAGGCTTGGTGCTAATGTCACTACAATTTAAAGCGAAACGGAAACTACCAATGTGTGGAAAATGCACATAAACTTAAGACTACAAATAAATTTAGACTCATGTACCGCTCAAATTCGGAACTAAATCAAATGTGTGTGTGTTGTGCATGTTTTGGGTCTGTGTACGTTGCGTTGATTCGTTTTTTTTTTTTTACATACATACAGACCCAAAACAAATGGACCGTTTTGCCTGCTTGATGTTAATTGCATTATATAATTCGCTCTAGAATATAAATTGCAGCACGTTTCAGATGAATCAAGACTTGTATTCTGGAAAATATGGTACATTGTATTACATATCACTATTAATACCATAATAAAGTGATGATTACAAAATATGATTCCAAAACAATGAAATGTAATGAATTGTAGATTGAACGTATTCTTACAGGGTCTTTTTTGCCATTGCTGGAGAGACTTGTGTCATAAACTTGTGGAAGTTCATCTTCATTGTCTGTCTGGCAAGTATGTATGTCTTGAGAGGGGGATCTGATTAGAAACAGAAGGAAACTGTTTGAAATGGTGAATATCCCCACGGAGATGTTTACTGATTTGATTGGAGACCAAATTACCTTTCCTGGTCACTCAGGTCGCTGATGTCCACATTGAGCAGGGGCAGAAACGGAGAGCCACAAAACGGGCATGTGCTATTGAGGTTGGAGTCATCAGCTGTCCAACCAGCCATGATCTCTTCATCATACACCAAACTCTCACAGGTGTTACAGCGTGAACAACTGGACATACGTACCTGGAAAGCCAATCAAAGTTAGCCTCAATACCTCCTGCTACAGTAATACTTAAACATATGTGTCATTCAAAGTAAGAAAAACTCACTTCAATGGCGTAATTCTGCATGGACTGAGTGAGGCTGGAATCAGAACACACTTCTGAGGTCTGCAGAGCTTTTGTTATTGTCAGCGACGGACCTAAAGGACAAAAGACAAAACAAAAGTCACTCTCTGCGGCAAATGGTGCTTTGAAGAGATGTTTTTCATCAGAGAACAATCTTCTCCAAAAACAAGTCACATTTCAAGGTGATTGCCTGCAGGGATTATGAATGCTAATTCTGATGGCACTAAATGAGAAGAGAGGCTCTACAGAAGTCTGGGATAAGAGCGTGTATGCGGATGTGAGTGATTGGGGAGCACTCCAGCAGAACCCCAGTCAGCCTGATTAAAGAGCCCCTCTCAGACCCCATTACTGCAAAGCCAGACACACTCACAGCCCTGTCTACTGGCCTACTTCTGCAGCTGCTGGAGCAGAAACAATGAACGACACACAGCACTCCATATGCAAAAACATGCTTAATCACCTTCCCAAAGCATCATGCATAATGGCCCAGAAAAGCTACAAATAAGGTCATCTTTACAATTGAATTGTTCACAATTAGACTTACCCCTCTTTTACAAGTATTCATTTCAAACATATCTCCTTCTCTTGCTTTGCTTATCTAATTGTACAACACTGTAGCCTTGACAAAGGACCGAAATATACCGAGCATTACTCATGAGAGAGCCTGATAGGTAATTTTCTAGCTCACCGTCTATTTTTAGTCTATTTTATTCAGTGGAAACCTCAAAGATTTGCCTGAACAGAGGGGAGGCAATGGCATTTCAAATGAACATTACTTATCAATATTAAAATGTGCTGTAAGTAATTCCAGCCATTTTGCTAAGTTCTACCATTTCGCTTACTTCATCCACATGTCCTCAATTCACCGTCTAGAAAACCAAATGTCAGATAACCCAAACCAAAAAAAATTCTGAGGTAGAAAGAGATTAGCCTAAAAAAAACTAAAACAAGTGTTGGTTGCTCTGTTGACTCGTTTGGCTGATTACAAAGCCCATCCCATGTGACATCCCATTTTTTATTGTGCAAGATAAATATCAAGTGTGAATTTCTTTTACAAAATTCAATAATTTGCCTTTATATTGTAAGGAAATTTTTTTAATGCAATGTATTATTTTAATGCAACAGTCGCCAAGAGAAACTCCCTAGAAAAATACAACACAAATACATAAAGCATTTTTATCATAAAACTATTAAAAACTAGGACAGTCAATAATAAAATAACCAACCATGATTAATGTCATAATCTCCGATCAGTCTTTAAAAAGCAAAATAATACAATAAATGTAGATTACATTAATTTGTTAAATTGTTTATATTTATATATTTTATTTTATATTTATTAGTTTTCATTTTTAACTCACTTTTTTCCCCACTTTGAAAAATGTCTCGGGAGACATCTCTAGTAGTAGGGGTAGTAGGGACATATTATCAGTGGTATTTAAAAATGCTAACAGCAGATGACAGTGTCTGGATGCATTGAATACATGCATTGAAAGGCATAACATAAAAACTACTTTGACTTGTAGATAACACTGTTATTTCATGAGTAAAGCAAACAGTGAACGCTGCACACTTACCAGTGAGGGAGGACTGGCGGAAGAGTCGAGGTGGTGCGGATGGACTTTCTAGGCAGTGGCTGCCCCTGTAAGGGCTCCTTTTGGGCCGCGTGACGGACTGGGCAGCATCCCGCTGGGGGGAAGAGAGCCCTTCGGGGTCTACACAGGAATCACTCTCGATCAGAGAGGAGCAATCAGGGTCACCTGACCCCAGTGAAGACACACTGACCTGGTCAGAGTTTAAATCCTGGTGAGGGTGAGAAAGAAAAAGTTGAATAGAGATTTATGTTTTTGAAAGAAATCTCTTATGTTCACCAAGGTTGCATTTATTTGATACAGTAAAAATAGTAATATTGTGAAATATTATTACAATTTAAAATAACTGTTTTCTATTTTAATATCGTTTAAAATGTCATTTATTTCTGTGATGGCAAAGCTGAATTTTCAGCATTATTACTCCAGTCTTCAGAGTCACATGATCCTTCAGAAATCATTCTAATATGATGATTTGGTTCTCAAAAATATCATCAATTATCAATGTTGAAAACAGTTGTGCTGATTATTATTATTTTTTAAATATTTTCAGTATTTATTCAATTTGTAACAATTTAAATGCCTTTACTGTCACTTTTAATCTATTTAATGCATCCTTGATGAATAACATTTTTTCTTTCTAAAAAAAAAAGGGAGAGGCAAAGAGAGCCGACAAAGAAAAGGCCTTCATTTCCTGAACTTCATAAATGGGTAATGTCATGAATACCTGTGCAATGGACGTTTGGGAGGAAAGTCGTGAATACAGTCGGCTGGCTTTCTCAGCGACGCCCTTCCCAGCAGAGAGGAAGCTGCTCTTGAACACGTCCAGGGTTGGGGTGAGCAGAGAGTCCATGGAGAAAGAGGAAGAGGAGGGAGTAGGTGAGGAAGGGGAGGCCAGGGAGGTGGGCCGCTGCTCCCTGACCCTGCGCACTCGGCCCTGAGGAAGGGAAGGCGAGGAGAAGAGTCGTGTTCGTGGCTGAGGTTGGAGTTGGGAGTTGCAGGGGGAGCCGGCCGAGGTGGACATGCAGGGAGAGCTGTGAGGAGACGGGGTCTGGTGCCCCTTGAGGTCCACACTGAGAGACCGCTGGCTTAATGGGCTACTCAGGTTGTTCATATAGTGATGAATCTCTTCAGCAAGGTCTCGGCGGGCGGTGGGGGTGTCCGCGTTATCCCCCTCACCACAAACGTGAGTCTCAGCCACCATGAGGGACAGAGGATCAAACCCTGCTTCAATACCCGTCCTCTTAACCACTCGGTTAAGAGCAGCGTTGCAGCTCACGCTCCTCTCCACACCGATGTGCTCCCTCTCCATGGCAACTCTCTTCTCCATGGCAACAGTGCAGCTAGCAGTTCTCTCCACGGCAACTTTAGGTGGGCTCACAACGCCCCCCACTGCTTCAGTTTCTATCAGTGCTGCAACAGATTCAGTACAGAGTTCTCCTACCGTCTTATCCGATGTTAGATCCAGTGTGCTGGGCCTTACAGGCTTTTTTCCAAAAATATTCAGGGAGTTTGGCCTTTTTGTCTTTGGGAGGGCTTCAGAAAGGAAATTTCTGGTTTCCCCATTGGTTGCAGATGGATGGGTTCCAACCAGAAGGGATGAATCCTCTATCTTTGAGAGTGCAGTCTGAGACACTGAACATTCAAATGAAAGGAAAAACAAAGAGACACTTGTTAAAAATAAGCAAATAAACAAGTAGTTTAGCAACTTGCAGTGCCACACATTACCACTAGGTGGAAGCAAAGAGGTGTTCAGTGCAACTCGCATGTTTAACTCGGGGGCTTGAGCATCCACGGAATGACCGAGCACCCACAGAAAAACAAGAAACATTCTCCATTAATTTTATCTTATGAAAAAAAAAAGTTAGAGATTAGGGAACTTCTCTGATTGGTGGATCTCACTTCAGGTCCCGGCAATTCATAAATACACACAATTCTACCATTATATTTAGCATTACAACATAACAACCTGACACAAAAGCTTTTAGTTTTTTTCCACGCTGATAAATTGCATTTTACGCAATTAACTTTACGCAATTTTTTTCCTTTTTTTGATAGAAATCTTTTATGCTCACCAAGGCTGCATTTATTTAATTGAAAATGCAGATAATACAGTAACATTGTGAAATATTATTGCTAATTAAAATAATGGTTTTCTATTTTAATAATGTTTTCAAATGTAATTTATTCCTGTGATAGCAAAGCCAGACTTTTAGCAGCTATTACTTCAGTCCTCAGTGTCACACATACCCTTTGTGTGTTTAGGGACAAAAGAATTCTCTATTACTCACTTGAGCAAGAGTTTCTGTCCTTCTTCTCTTTCATGTCTGGAGAGGAGTTCTGCTCCTCACCTCCTCCTAACCTCACCTCCTCTTTAGACAGAGAGTCATAGCCCTGATCAGACTGACCACCTGGAATCAAAACAATACACAGAAACAAACACTAAGACCGGTGGTTCTCAACTGATTTTCCTTCAGGAAAACACATTTAACATAATCTGGATCTTGTTTTTTTTCCTTCTGTCAGCAACTCTTTTGGAACAGACAAATCTGTATTGACAATCTGACAATATTGACAAAACAAAATTGACAATTCCAGACGAATCTGGAAATCTATATTGAATATTTTTGTTTTACTTCACAGATTTTGAGTGATGCAGCTAGATAGAGACTCTTGGGAGAACAGAACATCATAACCCATGATAACATAACATCAAAAAGGAGCTTTAATTTACTCTCACATATTCTGTAATCGGGCAGAAACACACGGAAAGTCTCTCACAGGGTGGCTGCTTCTGAGCCACACTAAGAAAGCAGACAGGGCATAAAGTTCACATCATAGTACTGCCTCCAGAGGTGAGCTAAAATAACACCATTAGTCATTCCTTCTTTCCTTTCTCGCCTGCTCAGTCAGACTCCTGCTACACTGTTGTCTGCAAGTGCTCGCTAACTGCGAGTCTCTTCAGTTCAGTCTCTCAGATGTCCTCTGTGGGCATCACCGCCTACAGCTTTGGAATACTTCAAAAAGCGAACATATAGAGGGGCTTTCTTCCCTGTCTTTTACCATATTCTCAGATATGGGTTTCAGGCACCTAATGCAGTCCTGCTCATTTCTTTTCATTTCATGACTTTGTGGAAAGCAAAGGAAGATATTTTGGAAAAAAAAAAAGTATCTGTATATATCCATATAATAAAAGTTAATAGGGTCTAATGTTGTTTTGAACCATATTAACTTAATGTTACAGATAAAAATGGTTGTTAAATTGTTTAAAATACATGAGGGTATGTAGATGATGGGTAGAATCATCTCAGTTTAAAGATACTATGAAAATGTTGTACATTAATGTTTAAAAGTTTGGGACAGTAAGATTTTTCAGCAGGGATCCATTAAATTGATCAGAAGTAACAGTAAAGACATTTGTAATGCTACAAAAGATTCCATTTTAAATAAATGCTGTTCTTTTGAATTTCCAATCATCAAAGTATCCTGAAGAAATGTATCCAAAAATGTTTCCACAAAAATATTAAGCAGCACAACTATTTTCAACATAATTAGAAATGTTTCTTGTGCACCAAATCAGCATATTAGAATGATTTCTGAAGGATCATGTGACACTAAAGACTGAAGTAATGGTGCTGAAAATTAAGCTTTGCCATCACAGAAATAAATTACTTTTTAAAATGCATTAAAATAGAAAACATTTATTTTATATTATAATAATATTACATAATATTACAGTTTTTACTGTTTTTTTTTTTTTTTCGATCATTGGTGAGCATAAAATACTTATTTTAAAAAATCTTACTGACCCCAAACTTTTGAACAGTAGTGTATTTCCTAGTGAAATCATTCATTTTATCACATTTTTTGTTTTGTTTTGGAAGTTGCATTCAAAATTCATTTGGATCATCTGAGGGGGCATGTGAATGGGTGTAGCTCTTGTTCTCTGAACCAAATGTGTTATACTAATATGTGCTTGAAAAAAAGATAAAAGACTGAAAGCGAGAAAAAAACGAGGTAGATATGTCTTTTCACTCCCACAGTGAAAAAGAATGACTCTCCTAGAGACTTGTGACGAGTTTAAAGGAGAGAGAGGAACGTGTTGTGCCGAGAGCGCAGTGGAGGACTGATGATGGAAGGAGAACACAGACAGACTGAAGGCAGCCCAGGTACCTGTGCTGGATCTGTCATCACTGGAATCCATTTTAGTGAAGTCTGTGTCAATGGAAGCTCGCTCCGCAGAATCGTTAGAGCTGTCCAGACTGCCATGGCTGACGCTGTCGAGATCACTGGCATCTGCTCAGAAGAAAAAGTATGAAAGACAGTTTAGCAGGAGAGCTAACAAGTAACATATTTCAAAACACCACAGTTTGCAACGTGAAAAGCTTTGTGCCCAGAGATTGCATCATATTTCAAAGTGGCAACAGAGCGAAAAGAGCAATCAAAGAACATGTGCTTAGTGACTTTTCTGATCCAAAATAAAAAATAAGCTACATGGTAAGATCATGTTGAGGGTATATCACATACAATATTCAGTAATATTTAAAATTTTAAATGTATTTAATATATATGTATATATATATATATATATTTTTTTTTACAAGTTATCTTTTTTATGGCATTTTAATTTTTGTTTACCTAAAAAAAAGCTGTAAAGTTCATATTAAAAACCATAACATACTGTACATAACAGCAATATTGTGAAATATAATTAAAAATAAAATAGAATTAAAATAACTGTTTTGCTTTATGAAATAATGTATTTCTGTGATGGCAAAGCTGAATTTTCAGCAGCCATTACCTGCAGTTTTTAGTGTCACATGACCCTCAGGGATCATTATAATATGCAGATTTGGTGTTTGAGAGCATTTATTATTATATAATATTAATATATTATCAATGTTGAAAACAGTCATGCTGCTTAATATTTTTTATACATATTTGTTTTCAGTATACTTTGATTAATGGAAAGTTCAAAGGTACAGCATTTAAGATAAAAAACATTTGTATTAATGTTTAAGTGTTTAGTGTCACTTTTGATCATTATAATTTCTTAAAAAGAAATCTTACTGACCCCAAACTTTTGAATGGTAGTTTGTGTTACTTTAATATAAAGGACTGGACAAATGCATTGAAAAGAAAATGGCTCCAATAGCATGCAATCAGCCAATTGGGTTTTTAGTCACTTGTGTGCATGACAAGGCTGCAGTTTGTTGGGGGTGGTGTGTGTTGAGGCAGCTTGTTTTAATTACTAAAGCCCTCTTTTGCACTTCTCAAATATGCTGCTTACAGGGGGCTGTGTGAGAAAGGAGATCACATCAAGTGCAGACTGTGAACTGTGGTGGCTAAGGAGGCGGCTATCGACTCTCATCTTAATTGGACCCATTAAAGCCTCTCTGGTTCAGCAGGCAGGCTGTATCAGGCCCGAGTGAGGGGGGGGGGGGGGTGGGGGGTTCACTGGGAGATGGTACAGTACCTCCCTCAGGCACAAAACTCAAGTAATCCTGCCTCTTTGTAAAATGATGGAAAGTTTTTCTGACAGTGGGGAATGATATTGAGTCCATGCTTCCTTCTGACTATTGCGTCTCAAAGAAACTATTTTGAACAGAAATGTACTGGTGTGGAAATAGTCAGAATGATTATTACTTTGTAGAAGTAATGAATGTAGCTATCAATGACCTGGCACAAACTTTCTTGGCCTTTGCCAACTCTGTTCCAAAATCTAGTGAGCTGCCTTGGTGTCTGCATGGTGAACTTTTTCTAACCAAAATGGAATCTCGCTATAGTTTATAAAATGGTAATAAAATATGACAAGAACTCATAGTTAAACTGTGTCAGAACAAAATCATCTTGATAATTTCAGATAACTTTGATAGAAAGGTATGCAATGGATTACAATCAACCAATCAGCTGTCAGCTGTTAAATTTAAGTACACAATTAGATAATACCAATTTAGGTCAACCAATTGCTTATTGCTTAATGTTAAAATTGCAAATGCTTAATTTTGTTCAGTCTGTGGTGTAAAAGGTCGCATTAGCAATTGAAGAAAGAACACTGGTCAGGTCAAAGTGTCTGAATAATTTTGGTCCCACATTTTTATCAATTTTACTGGTAGTCCACTGTATGAAGAATATGAAGGTATAACTTTATTTTGCTATCCTCACTTACATAAATGAACTATAGTGTCCTGAACCCACTAGTAAAAAATTATATCTGGTGTCTGAATATTTTTTGGTTTGACTGTACATATATAAAAATAGTCATAATTAAATGGGGTAAAATCTGTCTCCAAGAATTTTATTTAGAGATATTTAGATATGTTGCCTGCTTCATCCTTGGTCTTGGATGGATTCTGGAGCTTTTACAGTACATTATGAGATCGTCAATGCTTTTTTACAATTTGTCAATCTTAGAAGTCAGCATAATCATTGGATCTGCCTTTGTTTTTGCAGGCCATTTAAAAACTGTGTCCACTTCTGTGAAATGGAGTTGGGGGTTTTACCAGAGAGATGGGTGTCTTTCGGGTGGGTGGTCTGCCTCCTCCATACTTGTTTGAACAGCACCACACCCCGAACCACATTTCTCAACTTTCCCCACAGGAAGTATCCCCCTCTGGTTGAGGAAGGCCATGTGCTCTCCAGAACGGCCTGGGGAGAGAAGAACACACACACACACACACACAGATTAACTACATAATTCTACAGTGCAACGCCTCTTATTATCTTAAGTAGATTGTGTTGTCTCTCAAGGACTAGCTGTAATTACTCTGATAGAATTGGAACAACACTCAGCTGCCCAGACTTATGTCTCTGTGAGTGCGGCCTCTTAGTATTTTGGGACAACTTGCAAAGCACAAGGGAAATTATTGCTAGTTACACATTTGTCTAATGATAACAGGCACGAGAAACAGAGTGATATGCCAGATCTGCTGCCAACTTGAGGCCCTCAAGCATCAGCAAATAATACACCTACATAGGATAAATTTGTTCTCTCTCT
The DNA here is from genome assembly GCA_039654625.1 of Rhinogobio ventralis. NCBI lineage: Eukaryota > Metazoa > Chordata > Actinopteri > Cypriniformes > Gobionidae > Rhinogobio > Rhinogobio ventralis. The sequence goes on along the minus strand of CM077206.1, from coordinate 10,645,405 downwards.
ATTTCTTCTGAAAGGAATTACACAAATCTGCTATTGCTCAGCTTATTATGAAATCTAGTGGCTCTGCAGATTTCTGACATTTAAAATGTACATAAAATGTACAAAGTACATTCTGACGTTTAAAATATACAAATGTTGTTGCATTAGATAACAAAAGACTAAACCCTGTGGCTTTTGCACACAAATTATGTCAGGGCAGTGGTTGGGTTGGGACCCAAAAATGGGTTGCAGATCTGTCCTGATTCTGTCTGTTCTAGTTGTGGCTACTAGAAAAAGCGCTAAATAAATAATATAAATACATTGCAACTAACTATATAATTGTGCATAAGTTTGATAACAAAATAAATATGTTTATTAACTTTTAAAATCAGGAAAAAATAAATAGTCTTTTTGTTGTTTTTTTTCACTCAAACACTATGGTATTTTGGCACAAATTAATGTGTCACTTGGTAAAAGCTAATCAAATTAGGCACATGCAACATGGACAGGTTGTGTGACATTTCTTCAACCTCAAAAACCATAAAAACACCAGAAAGAAAAGGAAGCACTACCCATAGTACATTAAACACTGGTTCATTTAGAAGGATAAACATGTCATTTTGATATTGATCTAATTAAAATTCATTAAAAAAACACTTTTTGGGGTGACTGCATGTATTTGAACAGGAAATGGCATCAGAATCCAGACATCTTGTATCATGTGGCACATCAGTAATTATGCCTTGAATAGATATTTTATGTACATTTATTTATGATTATTTATATTGCAATGTGTCTCCATGTAGCACAAAAGGGAACTGCGCTCACCCTGTTGTAGTATCCATAGGTTATGGCATTAGGCTGCACTCCGGCTTTCTTCATCTCAAAAAGAACCCGGACAGCCAGAACAGGCTGTCCATACTGCCCACACAGCTGCATCAGGACCCGGTAACACACCTCCATTGGAGCAGAAACAAACCATTACTTACAAAACCACAACACAGGCGGAAATTTCCACTGTCTAGGTTCAGTACAAACTGTTCTCACAAATGACCAAAACCAATCAATGGAGACTGTTAGGCGACTCTACCTCATCAGGGGGCTGCAACTTTTTGTCCTGCATATTTCTCAGCACGTCGTAGGCAGTATGAAGCACCCGCACCTTAGAGTGACAGGCACTGACATATGCGGGCAAGCAGATGAACCACAGACCGTGACAATGCCTGAGAAGACACTTGGACCACATCTGCGGGATGGAGGAGTATGTCTTAGCCATCCTCTGGGCTGATTTGATCTCCTACAGAGGGAGGATCACAGAGAGGACAGGCATTAGAGAGGAGGGGGAGAAACTTGACAAGTGGGATCATGGGGTGTGATTGGGATGAGATTAGTGTTTGAAATACCAACCTGTTGGGAACGCCTGAAAATGGCAGCTGGGCTGATGGGACTGATGTGTCTCACGGCTGATGTTGCTTTGGGGACTCTGGGACCATCCTGAAGCTCACAGAGTTGGGCATTCAGTGCAGGGAACCCACTGTAGCTGTAAGACATCAACAGTATGAACCCTTACTTGTTAATCTTCAACTTCAAACTTCTAAAAATGATGTATTTATTAAAAGCACAACACTACACTGTCGTTTTGCCTGCAATTAGTGCTGCATAATGTTTCTGCAGCTTCAGAGAAGATAAAAGTTAAGATAGCAATGTTTGAAAATCTGCAGTCCTAAGTGAGGTTTAAGTTAAAATAAAATAGAATTAAGCATAATTAAGCATAAATGTGTGTAACAAATAAACAGTGAAGAATAGTACACAATTTTATTCATACATTTCGATATATATATATATATATATACACATACATACATACATATACACACTCACCTAAAGGATTATTAGGAACACCTGTTCAATTTCTCATTAATGCAATTATCTAATCAACCAATCACATGGCAGTTGCTTCAATGCATTTAGGGGTGTGGTCCTGGTCAAGACAATCTCCTGAACTCCAAACTGAATGTCAGAATGGGAAAGAAAGGAGATTTAAGCGTGGCATGGTTGTTGGTGCCAGACGGGCCGGTCTGAGTATTTCACAATCTGCTCAGTTAATGGGATTTTCACGCACAACCATTTCTAGAGTTTACAAAGAATGGTGTGAAAAGGGAAAAACATCCAGTATGCGGCAGTCCTGTGGGCGAAAATGCCTTGTTGATGCTAGAGGTCAGAGGAGAATGGGCCGACTGATTCAAGCTGATAGAAGAGCAACTTTGACTGAAATAACCACTCGTTACAACCGAGGTATGCAGCAAAGCATTTGTGAAGCCACAACACGCACAACCTTGAGGCGGATGGGCTACAACAGCAGAAGACCCCACCGGGTACCACTCATCTCCACTACAAATAGGAAAAAGAGGCTACAATTTGCACAAGCTCACCAAAATTAGACAGTTGAAGACTGGAAAAATGTTGCCTGGTCTGATGAGTCTCGATTTCTGTTGAGACATTCAGATGGTAGAGTCAGAATTTGGCGTAAACGGAATGAGAACATGGATCCATCATGCCTTGTTACCACTGTGCAGGCTAGTGGTGGTGGTGTAATGGTGTGGGGAATGTTTTCTTGGCACACTTTAGGCCCCTTAGTGCCAATTGGGCATCGTTTAAATGCCACGGCCTACCTGAGCATTGTTTCTGACCATGTCCATCCCTTTATGACCACCATGTACCCATCCTCTGATGGCTACTTCCAGCAGGATAATGCACCATGTCACAAAGCTCGAATAATTTCAAATTGGTTTCTTGAACATGACAATGAGTTCACTGTACTAAAATGGCCCCCACAGTCACCAGATCTCAACCCAATAGAGCATCTTTGGGATGTGGTGGAACGGGAGCTTCGTGCCCTGGATGTGCATCCCACAAATCTCCATCAGCTGCAAGATGCTATCCTATCAATATGGGCCAACATTTCTAAAGAATGCTTTCAGCACCTTGTTGAATCAATGCCACGTAGAATTAAGGCAGTTCTGAAGGCGAAAGGGGGTCAAACACAGTATTAGTATGGTGTTCCTAATAATCCTTTAGGTGAGTGTATATATATATATATATTTCAAAATATAATATAATATTCTTTGGCTATTTTAAAGGCGAAAACTATAACTGAGCTATTCAAATTAAAAATAGAATATATTTAGGACTAATTTTTTCCTAAATTCTAAAATTAAATTTGGATTTATTTAATATTTAGGATATAGGACAATCTTAATCTTCAATGTCAAAACACCCCTTTGTAACAAAAATAATAGCAAATCCTGAAATAACAGATCCACTTAATGTAATATAATCACATGCTCTCCAAGGAGTGTGTAGTATTGCTGTAGTGAGAGTTTCTGTAGACACAGGATTCTTAGAGAGGTGTATTTTACACACTGCATCCCGGGAGAGGTTTTGAAGGGGATTACGCTAGTGCGACAATGCCATCTGTGGTGTGGTGTACTGTTTATATGCACAGTGTAACGTGTGGATGGGAGTTTGTGAGCCAGAATGTCAGAAGCGCCTGTTGTACCTATAAACCATAGGTGGCTCCTCTCCTTCTGGAAGTGCCGGAAGCTCTGGGGGAGTGATGTAGACCGTGTGCTCGCTGCGGTGGGATTTGTCAAGTTCAATGAGCCTTGTGTCCTCTGGCTTATCGCTGTCCATCTAGAGTAAAAACACACTTCATCAGACATGGACTGGACTTCCACAAAACACATCATATAAGCAATGACCCATTATGGAGAAAAGATCATGTTTTAGTTAAGAGGCTACATGTTTGCTAATAGTGGTCATTGAGGTCACTGAATAAAAAGTGGGACATATTAAGTAGAAAGAGGAACTGGAGAGAATATTTATGGCATCTGCAAGGTTTGAAAATCACACGCTAACTTACTCCATATTACTATATTTTTAAACATACTCATCACATGTCAATCCAGAGCTATATTTTGGTCAGAATTGAGAACTGAATCTGGAACAAGACACACATATTGCCATACAACCAGGCCAAGGGATTTTCCACTGTCTGGACATGATGCAGTTAGCCAAGAGACTTTAAGCGCAGACCATCTGACCTCAGATCAGATGGAGCACAAGTTTTAGTGTAAATGAGCCTGATAATCTCCCACGTCGCTCTGTTTGACTGATCTCACATCTGTACCAAGAAGCTTTGATCCTCCTAGACTCCATCCAATCCTCCCCATCTGCCACAGATGCACTACAAGTGCACTGACCTGGACTTAATGCTTAATGTTGTATTGCTCGAGGGGCGTGAAACCGTTCCAGTGCAATTTATAGGCTAGCCAAAGCTTGGAGGAGCCACTGTGCATTTAGCCTTCAGACAAAGTCTGCCTACAAGCCCTGTAAATGGACTATAAATGCATCATAAAGCCCATGCCACTGTACTACATTGGAAATGAGGAATGCTATCAAATAAAACATGACTTTATATCTATTGATAGAGGGAAAATCAGTTTAAGTCTCTGTAAAGCATCCTCAGCAAAAGGGGTTTGGATCATATTGTTACAAAGTTATCACAGACAATAAGAGCAACAGGACAGAATCGAGCTCTTCCTGGGCTTGCCAAATTAGTTTCCCTGAGAAGGTTTTAGATCAATCAGTGCCTCTTTTTACCAGAGAAAAATGCGATCGATGACTGAGGCATCAATTAAAGTGCTTTGTAATGCACCAGGATGCCCAAAGCCACTTTCCATGAATACGGTACAAAATAAAGTCTGAAACCCTAGCTTTTTCCCCCATTTTCAGCAAGTAGTAAGTTGAAGCAGGTGTTATAAATGCTATATTAACCGTTTTATTAATAGCCTAATTTGTCATTTTCATATAATCAAATTTACAACAAGTAAATAAATATAAGATGGAATACATATTTATATAAAACTAAATATTTAGTAATATTTTTTTTTACAACTTTAGGACAATGTAGGTCAGATCCTGATTATTACGTGGATTACCAAGTATAAGCAAAATATGTTGATTGGAAGTTGATTCAAGTTATTTTATTATGTGAGAGGAAAGAGAGCACAGAGTGCATCAGCATGAATCTTGCATTGTAGGTGATTCGGTGCCAGGGACAGGAATGAAATATACAGTTTAAAAATTGTTTTAATAATACAACCCTCTACGCACACCTTGGCAATATAATCGCCATTGGCTAGTACATTTTTTAGTTTACTCGCCAGAGTGGTATACTGGTTTATTTATATTAGTGCTGTTAAATCGATTAATCGCGATTAACCGCATCCAAAATAAAAGTTTGTGTTTACATAATATATGTGTGTGTACTGTGTATAATTATTATGTGTATATAAATACACACACATTTATACATTTAAGAAATGTTTTTTATATTTATATATAAAATATTTTTATATATAATATAAATTATATAAATATATATATACACAGTATATACACGTGCAAATATTTCTTATATATATATATATAATTCTGTAAAAAATATATAGTAGTAATAGATCATATTAATTATTAGATAATTATTCAATTATTCAATTATTAAGATAATACTACTACTACTAATTCTACTGTTAATAACAATATACAACGCACTAAATACTGATGAGCTGCAGGGTTCATGAATATTAATCACATTGTCAGCGTTGCTCAAACTGATTTGCTGAAATCAAAGCAGTGAAGGTAATAGCAGAGCCATAGAAAAACAGCTCTGGGTAATAGATGAGCACCAGCCAACGAGATGCTGTTTGCGCATTAGTCCCGCCCACTACCGCATATCTTCTGCTTCTTCTTAAAAGCTGAATAATTCGACATGAACTCCATTGTTTTAGCAGGAAAATACAAAAAAAATATGGTTTACACGTAGCGTGTCGTATATGTGTGTGTGCTAAACTGAACTAGACAGATTGTTTCTCTGAATGTTCAGCCAGTGAAAATATATCGATGCTAAACGTATTCTTAGACACACACGGGTGAGTAAAATCTAAGCATTTATTAGCCAATGACTAATGATAGATATTGTTTAGTTGCCCAGAGAGAAGATTTACTCGCAAATGGGAGTGATTTACTAGCATAATCCACATGTATACCAGAGAGCTGTGTAATTACACACTGTGCTGCAGAATACATTCAAACATACACTGTGCCTTTAATAGCCTCTGTTTTAAAAAAAACTTCCACACGTGTGTCATGGCTGTCAGCCAATCATAGTGCAGATTACATTGAAGTCTTAAAGGAAAAGCAGCAGCAGAATCAAAAATTTCACTCAGATGGTCAGAAACCGGGTAAAAACATGGTTATGTATTACTACATCAGGATGACCTTTAAGATGAGTTCTGGATCACTGAGGTGTCACACTATAACCAAGTTGCTTTCAGGCTACAGCGGTACATGGTTTGTCCTTTACTGCTCTAGTTCCTTTAAAATGTCCTCTGTGAACATAACCCACAAACCCATGCCAGTTTAAATCAACTCAAGCTGTCATTTTCATTACCACCACACTGCTAAAAACTGTCCTCCAAGGTTCTTTCGAAAGGGAAGGACATGCCAGAGCAGGACAAGTGTGACTTTCACTGATGGCAGCATAACTGAAAGTATATGCAGAGAGCTGCACATTCATCTCTACAAGCACACTAAAGCCTTGTGGGGAGAACAGGTGAGAGATGACTCCTGTTCCTCTAAACAAGAGTAAATTGTGGGCTCTTGTCGAGACAGATATAAATGTACTACAAAGGTACACAAATATCATCCGAGAATATATTTGTCAGCTCTTTAAAAAGGAGGCAACTTGAAGCACTTCACTGAAGATATAACTTCAGATCCATGTGCAGTCTGAATCATACTAAGAATGGGGACAACAGTTGCGAACATAAGAAGATGCAAAAGGGTGTATGGCACAGAAAAATAAATTATGCATGCAGAATCTCAGTGGTTCTGCAAAGACTCTGATCTATACAGCAATGTTTTTAAATAATGAAAACAGACAGCACACATCTTCAAACCTAAGATTCATACTACATCACCATGACCATGGTGAGACCACATAACAAAACAGGCCACTTCTGTCAACTGAGGTCGACAAAATAAAAAAATGAGAGAAAAATAAATAAATAAATAAATATTTATAAAATATTTCTCAAGACTGTTTAAAGCAGCCTGGAATGTAAAGGTCATTTTTGTAATCAAGGTCAATTATTCTGGTGACTGTTTTCAGTTCTGCTATACACATATTAGAAGTTAAAAGACACTGAATTCAGCAACTCACCTTTCCTCCTTTCTCTGTGCCGAACAACTTTCCAAGCAAGCAAGTAAAGACAAGAGTTTAAAGAGAAAAGAGAAAAGAAAGTAGTGAGAAAATTTTAAATAATAGGACAGGATAAAACGCCAGAAAGGAGAAAAGAACGAACAAGAGAACAATATTCACAGAAAATTAATAACCTGACATAAGTAAGCCCAAGGGATCATAACACCGCAGCTAGTAATGACAACATTTACTCATTACTGTTCTCACAAATCACACTGTATGCACTACCTTTGCATTTTTCACAAGCTGTTTGCTAAGAGCCTGGAGTGTAGTTTAAAATGTTAACTTTTTGTGAGCCTTGTAAAAGCAAAGAGTAATAAAAAATTTGTAAAAAAAAAAAAAAAAAAAAAAAAAAAAAAAAATCACATGCTCTGTAAAAAAATACTGTTAAAAAAAAATTTTTTTTTTGCTGCCATAAGATTTTAAGTTTAGTCAAGAAGTTGTACTAAGTGACAAGGATATTTGAGTTAACTAAACCTAAAATTAAGGCAGCACGAACACTTACTTTTTTAAGTTGAAACTTTTTTTTTTACATTGCATGTTGAATCTAGTGGAGCCTATAATCTGGATAAAATCATGAGATGCATTTCTTAGCAGGTATATAGATTCATACCTTGTCAACGCAGTCATCAAAGAAAGCAAGGCTTGCATCCTTATCGCTGACAAAAGAGCACTCTTCGATGAAACGAATGAACATCTGAGTCTTAGTCATGAGGGAGTAAAACTTTTGATGGGATCGATCACGACTCTTCAAAAAGCCTGAAAAAAAAAAAAGAAAGAAGCCATATTTAAAGTCAAGGTCATTAAGCAAAGAGTCTAAAAGGTGCCGTTACAATGAGAAAAGGAGATCACATTCATTATTTGATTCCTTTAATTCACTGCCACAGTTGTCAGTTGCGATTAAACATTTAATCAGTCAAATTAAGGAGGACGTGTCGCAAATTACGTGTTAGTTGCTAGAATGACGTCAATGAGAATGCCAGGGCAGAGTATACACAGTGTGAAAGATACAACAGACTCTTTGATTACATAAGAGGCTGCAGATGTGTTCTCAGACATTCTATTAATCACTGTAGTTTGTTGGACCTGTCAGGCATGTCTAATTTCCAATGGGGCTTTATCAAAATCGCCACAATAATTTCAAGCCTGATTTAAGCCAGACTCCACAGGCGCAGGGCCAGATTTGAGTATTCTGAGCAGCTGCTGAACTTCAGCATTCCACTAATGTACCACAGTGGACACTCTGCATGTGGTCAAAACAAAACACTGAGGATTTGAAATGCATTGTTTTTCCGTTTCGACACCGATGACGCAACTCTATTACAGCTGTCCTTGACGTTCACAAACAACTATAGCTGTCCTGATACACTGGGACAGGAGAAAGCTTATTCAAGCATCATGTCCATCTTAGCTGCTCACCTTGTAGATCAAAGAGTGAACTGGCGTCAGTTGCTTTCTCAGATGGAGCTTGTGTGATGGGCAACAGGTACGAGCGGTAGCCCTTCAAGATGGCCGCCATGAAGCGCAGAAAAGCCTCCTGGATCTCCAGCTCCAAGGTTTCCAGACTCTTCCCACCACTGCCAGGTTCCCGCTCGGTCATGAAGGCCTCCATCTGTCCTTCCTCACGGCTCAGCTGATAACCTGTGGAAAATTGATGCTTAAGTCACACTATCATTCAAAAAGATAGAAGTAATACTTTTATTGCATTAAAATGATCAATAGGGACAGCAAAGACATTTATTAAATTACAAAATATTTCTGTTTTAAAATAAATGCTGTTCTTTTGAACTTTCTATACATAAAAGAATCCTGAAAAAAATTATCACTGTTTCCACTAAATTATTTTGGGAGAAATATTGCTTGAGCACCAAAACAGAACATTAGAATAATTTCTGAAGGATTATGTGACTGAAGACTGGAGTAATTATGCAAAAAAAAAAATGAAGCATGGCTGAATTTTTAAAAATTGATATTAAAATGGAGTTATTTTATGTTGTGACAATATTTCCCAATTCGACTGTATTTTTGATCAAATAAATTTAGCCTGTGTGAGCATAAGAGACTTCCTTCAAAAACATTTAAAAATCTTACTGACCCCAAACTTCTGAACGATAGTTTAGACAAGCCAACTTTAAAACACTAGAAATGTACTGATATACATTTAATTTACCATGTCTTATATATGTAGCATATCTTAATAATGAAGATATAGTAGGATCAATTTGAGATATGGGCACATTATATAAGCTCCTCTCACGTCACTTCAAAAAGGTCAGCAAAAAGATCATAGGCTCTGTCTGTTATTAAACATCCATATCAATGGACACATAATGTTCTCCATAAAACATATGGGATCACAGTCACTTAGCACAGAGTTATACATCATTTTTATCACAATTTCCCTCTAAATAATCTCAGTGTTTTTCCTAGTTCTAAAAGATGGCACATTCCATACGGGACATTTTTAGAGAACCAAAAACACACTGAATAATTGGGTCCAAAGATTGGTTCAAAGACTAGAGCATCAGCTCATAATATCCCAGCACTTGAAAAAAGACTTGTCTGTGCCTTGCTCTGTCTCTATCCAGCTAATTGCCCCCATCTCTAAATCTCATCACATCTCAAAGATGACTGCATTTTGCTCTGACTCAGTCAAGCATTCATAAAACATTGTTAGGTAACAAAAATGATACTGTCAGAGGCCAAAAAGGACAGTAGAAGACCACTTAGAATGGCATTTCCCATGCAGTCAAGTGAACTAATATTGCCTTGAAAGAGACAGAAAATAAGTGAACTCATTTCTATGTTGACACCACAGTGACCCGCCCTCACTAACCCTCATCCAGTTGCTGGTGGAGATTGCTGAGGGTGTTGATCAGATGTTTACAGGCTTTTCTTGGCAGGATCTTCCAGGTCAGGGATCTGCGCTCTTCTTTTCTGAAATAGGCCACACAAGTTTATCATTTGAGAGGGTAAAAAGCGAAGGGAAAAAATGGGTCCAAGCAAGTGAAAAACAGAACCGTGGGCTGCTTAATGTTTTAATGTAGCTTTTACAACGTCTGCAAACTTTTAGCTGCATACTGACAGACAAACAACATAGGAGCATGTGTTCAACACATGGTATTACTGAGAGTCCTATCTTTACTACATTCCTCACTGCTCATATATCTCTATCCTGATCTTTTAACCATCTGCATCATGATAAAGATCATTATTACTCAGAATTTCACTTGAAAATATTTATTTTGTGAATTTATGTGGTAAAAGATGACTTTAGCTTAACACCATAGGTCAAAGGTCAGGAGAGGCTCTTACGGGAACTCACAAACTATGTCGTGGTCAAAAGGTCACTCACTGAGTTATAGTGTTGGTGTCCAGATCCACACAGCTTATGTCCGTCGGTGGCTCATAGAGGTCAAAGTACCGCGAATCCACCCCTACGATGAAAGGGCACGGAGCACTGAGCACATCTGCCAGGGCCAGCGGGCAGAGAGGAATGTACGGACAGGGCCAGTGGAAGGGAAAAATCATCTGTAGGACAGGTAAAACAAGTTATGACAAGACAAAACCATACAGGATTGGTAAAGTGAAAATCAATAGTGTTCCACTCACCGATACCAGGGCCTCTGTAACGCTGGTAAGAACAGCCGGACGTAAGGAGTGCACCAGGATCTTGTGTTCAGTCACAGCTAACACCAGCAAAGTCACTGCATTCTTTGGGCCAAGGTTCAACAGCAGTGTAGAGAGCCTTCCGCCACTGTGGGCAAAGACAACAGGCATGTAAACAACACATACCAAAAAAAAAAAAAAAACACATCAAAACAAAACCAAACAAAACAAAACCAAACACATCAAAACAAAATAAAACTAAACAAAACATTTTAAAATAAAACAACATAAAAAAAAACAAACAAAACACATAAAAACTAAACATAAAAACTAAATAAAACTAAACAAAACACATCAAAACAAAATAAAACATGTTTTGTTTTATTTTGTTTTGATGTGTTTTGTTTAGTTTTATTTAGTTTTTATGTTTAGTTTTTATGTGTTTTGTTTTGATATGTTTTGTTTCGTTTTATTTTGTTTTGATGTGTTTTGTTTTATTTTGTTTTGATGTGTTTTGTTTTGTTTTATTTTGTTTTTATGTTTTGTTTTGTTTTGATATGTTTTATCAAAACAAAACAAAACATAAAAACAAAATAAAACTAAACAAAACACATCAAAACAAAACAAAATAAAACAAAACACATCAAAACATATCAAAACAAAACAAAACAAAACAAAACAAACACTTTATAGCTGCTTCCTAATCTAGTTGACCAATAAATCTGGCATTGTATATTATGAATATTGTTGGATCTTTGATGAATTTGCTGTTTCACTTTTGTAAGTTGCTTCGGATAAAAGTGTTTGCTAAATGCATAAACATAAATGTAATGTAAATGCAAAACAAAACCAAACCCCCCCCCAAAAATACTACAACAAAATGTTACATTATTTCAACAATCCATGGAAAATGCAAAAGCCTTACAAACTGATATACAACTTGACTAGTTTAGAACCAAATTTAGACACGTGAACCTGCCACAGTGGTTTAGATAAACACTTTTTAATCTACATTAATCGTTCTGTATCTTTCAAGTTAGGTTGTTCGAAAGTATCAAAAATACATTTTTGGAAGTATTCAACTTTGCTCAGGAAATCAGTTTGAATGAGTAGAATGTTTCTGCAATGTGTAATATGATCACCTGCAATGAGATTAGGAAATGACCTGATACAGGCAACCGCAAAATACTGCATTAGGAGTCTCACATTAAACATGCTATAAAGTTCTCACACTTAACCAGGTCCTGTTGAGGTATCATTTCCACACTTCATGCTTTGATCAGCATTTATCTGACATGTTCAGTGTATCTTATGCTGGACTTACCTCAGAGGGAGAGGAGACGAAACAGGCTGGCTCAGCATCAGGCTATCATGTGGAGACAGCTGTAAAAAACAAGCACACAAACAAACGGTCACAGTGAGATAAGGGCCAGGGTTGGCAGCTATTTGACCACATAATGTCATTTGGACAGTGTTCAAACAAAGACACGATGTGCACAAAACTCACCTGCACCAGGATACGTGGCCTTTGAGAGGAAGGAAAAGGAACTTTGTGCATGAAATGGGAAATATGCCTGAAAGAAAAATCAGGAGATATAAAACAAATTACTTTATAGTGGCTCTAGCCTGGCAACCTTCTAAATTGTCCTCAGAACTTACTTCTCAATGGGCAGCGTGTGTGGACCTGAGATGGAGTATCTGTAGAGGAAGGTCAGGAAGTTACGGAAAGCATCAAAAAATGGCCAGTGAGAGAGAAGGCAGATGCTTTTGTTGGTGTGGACAGTCATGGATCCATCGGGCCTGAGCCCGTTAGCCTGCAGGCCCAGCTGAGATCTCTGCTTGTCGGTCAAATGTTCTTCTGGGTAGGGCTCATAGAACTGAATGGCGGCACCATAAACCTGAGAGCACGAGACATACACCTTCATGAGACATGAACAACTTTTAGGAATTGGGTTAGTTTACATTTTATAGAACAAAATAGGCTGTCTTGATTCTAAAGAGCACAATGGCAACTGTTATCCTACTTGAAAGGAATCTCAAAACTTATGCTTTTCTGCTTTGCCTAGATCTACCCAGTGAAAAAGTGATTTATTTTTGCAGTCTTTTAGATCAGAAATATCTCAGCTCTCTCTCTTTGAAGCCGCTCACCTAAATGAATAAATTATACAATACTGCAGCACAAATAGCCCTGAGACTTGTTCGGCTGTGAGGAGAGTGAGCTGAGTGTACTGATGTGTTTGACATAATTGAGCTGACCCAAACAGCACTTTAGCAATGCATTATTAAACAGGCCAATTACACATGTTCATCTTATTTTCAATTCTTTTCTGAGGCCCATTATTCACGGCCGCTTTTGATATTCCGCCTGTGCCGGTTTCTAGCTGCTTTAAATTCTTTGCACATTGCAAAACCAGACAAGACAATTCACCTTCCACTGATTTTCCCAAAGAATGATGGTGCTGCAGTGAGAAGAAAACCTGCAGAAAATCACAATGTTTGTGTGTATTTGTGCGTGCTCATGCATGGATTTTTGCGCCTGTACCTTTTCTCCAGAGGCGCCTGTGAGAACGAATGTTGAAAAGACAGGAAGAGAATATTTGGTGTGAGAGGGCCAGCACTCAATGGACACTCCCATCGGTAGGCAAAATAGGGGAACGGATTCAGGCAAAGGAAAGGAATCATAGTCCTCCTCTGGGTATCTGGACAAAAGACCTGCACATACCATACAAACCCTCAATTAGGTTGTAGAGCTCTGTTAAAGACAACAATTACTACTGATCACTGAATCGTTTGCCCTGTAATTAATTGCTTGACCCAGACTTCCATATGACAAGCTAATCACAGGTAGCAGTTAAAGCCTAGATCTGTTTGGCGCTGTATACTGTGAGTACTAAGCCTAACAATGGCATCATGTTGTTCTTGCTACTTGGGAGTATCAGGTTTCATTCATCTGCAATCGTATCTCACTGCTCTGATGGGCTTCGCTATAAACGCATCCTGCCCCTTCTGCTGTTCATTGCAAAATGCACAACAAAACACAAAACTGTGAAAAACAACTCAAGACTGAGATACAGTACCTGCTGTGAATGCAAGCGTGTTGGTTTTGGCCAAAGACTTTTTGTAGCACATGTACACAGAGGATCCCCACTGTAGAAGCAGGAAAAATAGAAATGAAGTTGATTTCAAATTTTATACAAGTATATAAATGGCTGCTTCTTGTGGTCTGATGTTATTTCTCATAATTTCTTGATAACTACCCGACAAAGTTTTGAACAGGGATGCACCAAGGTTAACATTCTGGCCAATACTGACAAGCCAATAATAATTTTATTGTTATGGCTGTTATGATATTAATATTATAGGGTCAAACTTAAAAATACAAAACTAAAATCAATTGTTTTAAATGACTGAATTTTTTTTTTTAAATGATTACATTAAATTGAAATGAATTGCTTTACAAGTGAATTTAGGTATCACAACATTATAATGTATCGTATGAAATGACTATACTTTTATATATATTTTCAGATTTGTTAAAGATTACAAATGATTTTAAATGAACTTAAGGTTCATATGGAAGTCCATTTCCGCCACATAGGCGGAAATCAAAATGATGACATAAAAAGTCAAAATGATGACATACTAAGTCATAACTGTGAGACGAAAAGAAAAACTAAATGATGAGATTAAACAGTCAAAATTATGACATATGAAATTTAAATTATTACATACTGTCAAAATTATTATTTGAAAGTCAAAATTATGAGATTGTCAAAATTATACAAAATCGAAATTATGACATACTAAATCAAAATTAGGATTTAAATTATGACTTAAAAAGCCAAAATTATGAGATTTTAAATCAAAATTTCTTCATAATTTCGACGTTTCATCTCATAATTAAGACTTAGTATGTCATCATTTCATGACTTACTAGAGCATGATTTTTTTCTTATGTGGCGGAAATGTGCTTCCATACACACACATATATATGCCATGGTGATGGTTTCTGCAGAATAGACCAGTTTAGATGGATCTAAACTGGTCCTTTCAGCGGTGTAGGGTGACTGTTGCACTTAGCACTCACCATACTACTGTTGAGGTTCTTGTCAACCTTACAGAAAGCATGTGGTGGTGTCTCTCCCTTGCCAGGAATAATGACACAGATGTCTGTGACAGCCAGCGTGGAGTGAGAGTGATTTTCAGAGGCACGCCGATATGTGATGTAGATCCTTTGGGAGGAGGAGCTACTGATATTGGCAGGGCGGCCAGAGGGTGTGGTCTGTATTATTTGACAGTCCGGCTTCAATTTCTCCTTCCACTCATAGAGGACACTAAGAATAATTAAAGAAAGGACATGAGGATAGTGAATGTCTAGTGATAGTGAACAAAAGTGAAAGCACAAAAGTTTCTAAAACCAACTGAGCTGGCCTACTGTCCCGAACGCCCTACATAGGCAGGGGCTCTGCTAACAGGCATTTCACAAATAGCATGAGAGACATGACTCACAGTTGATTCCAATAGAATTGAGTGTTAGCATGTTGCTAAGATAACTACATGATGTTCTAAAAAGCAAATTATATAGAATAAAATATTACATTTTTCATTAGAGTGAGCTTTTTTGTGATACTTTCACATAATGTTATTGTGCTTTGGTGTGGCATTAATATAGTTATTATTATAATTATCTTTACAGTTATCATTCTTGGTGTGAATGACCCTTAAGTAGGCAGCCTAATTTTGGTACAAACACATCTGAAGCTTACATGCCTTACCCCAGGTCTGTGAGCGGCGGTTTGTCTCTGCCCCTCCTGTAGCAGAGGAAGATCTGCGGCCCCATGAGACTTCCTCCATTCAGTTCGGCACAGAGTCCAGAAGGGGTGCATTCAACACAGGTAAACCCTCGAGGTACCTCCTCTCCTAGGGAGCGAATCACCACCGCCACATCAGTGATGGGCGCCTTGAGCTGTGCTGAGCTCCGGTGACTGCCATCTTCAGAGTGGACATCTTCATCAAGGGGCTTAGAGGAGTCGGTGAGTCCTGCCACAACAAAGTAGTCTGCTACACGAAGGCTTTTCTCCTCCATTTTCGATCATCCCCATAGAACGAGGACTATATGTGCTGGGGAAAACAGAGTGACGTGAATAGGGTGAATGAAAACATCCTTCTTCAAACCGAGAGGGAATAAAAAAAAAAAAAAAATCACCACATGCAGCACAGTGCAAGTTATAAAACACTCCTAGGAAATACCATTTTTACATTTAGTCCCTTATGTGCTTAGAAAAGGATGTGACCATTACACATCCACAGATGCAGAGCACAACCTCATGTAACGATCTTTGCGAGAAATATAAACTAGGCATACGGAATCAATTACCCATTCCTGCAGGGGATAAAAGAATATGTCCTATTATGCTTTTGAATCATGAGTCAGAGTTTGGGCCTGCAGAATAAATGCACAGGAAGGAAGAATAAAAGAACTTCAAAAAGAGCTCAGACAATTAAGGGAATTCCTTTTGCTTGCATCAATGTGAAGTTTGTCACTACAAACCTCTCTAACACTAAAACCACTGAAATCTTAATTAGAGATTTCCCTCTCTTCCAGAAGAGGCCTGGGGCTTTAACAACACTCATGTTGGCACATATACCCGCTCGGAGTCATTACGAGTGACTGATGCTCATGTGGCTTTGTCGTACCAAAAATAGCAGGGCACTCGCTGGTAGGCTGTGGGTTATATATATACTTTTTTTAAAAAAGTTTTTTTAAGTTAAAGTCCCCCTGTAGTCAATAATTTTATCCCTTAAAACTCATCTTTGATCACCAAAATGTTTTCATTTATTCATTTAATATACGCGGACCCATGATATGCAAATTAGCCACGCCTCCACTCACTCACACCAGCTCAGAGATCCACTCGGTCAACTGGTCTACAAGCTGATGTATCAGAATGGTAATGCATTTTATGAATCGCTCTCTACAATGCTATACACATAACGGTAATGAATATATTTAGCCTTTTGCTTGACTACGTTATCAAACAGCTAATAATGTTTGCCATCTCAGAGTCAGACAGCGGCCTTCTGAAAATCAGCATCCTTAGAAACGCTTTGAATAACTTAGAACGTCAGTGGGGAAAGGCATATAGTTCATCATAACATCGTAATATACATCATATACATAATTCACCCTATATTGAACTGAAAAAATATACCAGGATAACCTGGCTTCTCGAGACTCCCCTACTTCGCAGCATAGTAATGATGATTATGCTAAAGCCCACCCGCACACTGATGTGATTGGTTACAAAGTAGTTTGTGACGTAAGAAACACTGGCGATTTCAAAGTTTATGAGACAGTTTTAAGCATAAATACTCAGCATGGTGTTGACTTATGAATTTGCACATGGTTTGTTATAAAGCATATTAAAAACACCACATAGACATATAAACAACATTAAAAAATTCGATTTTGAGTAAACTTTTAAAGTGATTTTTACCTACTAAAGAGCATTCTTACTTTGGAATTAGTAAACAACAGTAGTATTTTTCCCTGAACAAGTACTACACTGTACCAAAACCATTCGTTATAGTAGACAGACACCATCTGAAAGGTCTTTGGTGGCTTGCAGCTTTATAGCCATTGGCTTCTCTGTGATTTACAGTAATGGCCACAGAGTCACGGGACACGGCTTAAGAGCTTAGGAATTGAAACTGACCTACTGACTAGTTCTTTTGCCGTGATGAAGTGTTGAAGTGCAGAAGTTTGTCTTATGAGGAACCGGTGACGCTGATGGTGTAAAACGGGAAGTTGCTGTTTCTAATCAAACATTTTGGAAATGGTGACAACTGACAAGTCATCGGCAGATTTCATGATCCCGGTTAGATGCTGAGAATCAATACAGGCCTTAAAACTCTAATCCTTCTCATCCGTATAAACCTTTTGCCTTTGAAAGAGGGGTCTCTACAACACTCTCTCTGTCCATTGCCCAGCAATGACAAAGACACTGATGCACACTTTGTTCCAGATGTCTCTATTGTTGCCGTTTTCACATATTCTGATCAACAATATCACACAAAGCAAACATAAAAGCATCAAACTGCTTGCATAAACAATCAAACATAACAAGATC
Organism: Rhinogobio ventralis; assembly: GCA_039654625.1. Classification (NCBI taxonomy): domain Eukaryota; kingdom Metazoa; phylum Chordata; class Actinopteri; order Cypriniformes; family Gobionidae; genus Rhinogobio; species Rhinogobio ventralis. Next base: position 10,627,363 of record CM077206.1, on the reverse strand, counting down.
TAATCGCACCCACGTTGTTCTAGAAAGATATCACAGAACCTCCACCAGACAGAGTGAGGAGAAAATGTAGCAGATGTGTCACATGTTACGTGAGAGATTTAGGATTATATTTAGACATAATCTCTCGGTCCAACAACCACGCCATCCGCAGAGGCTGGCTGTGCCCTCTCCACCATCAGTAGAGAGAAATTATAATCCTCACCATGGCAACCATGAAGAAAAAACAGAGAATATTTATCATTTGCCTTAAAATGTAAGGGGGAGAGAAAATATGTACATAAAACTAATAAAAAACGAGTCAGAGATGAGCAGAAAGCTTACTCTTTTGGTAGAGATAATGATGCAGTAATGAGGACCTCAAAATCACACATCAACAGTTAAATAACAACTGCTGAGGAGGAAAAGAAAAGCAAGCTTAACTTGGCAAGTTAGAGCTAAATTCTAGGCAAATATGGATAAAATTGCAGAGAATTATACAGTTATAATATTATAGTCAGGCACTGGAAAGTCCTAAGGCACATTATATAGTTATGTGATGCAATTATAGACACTCTTGCACTGACTCAACACTTTTCAGACAACTCATAGGAAGTCACTACCATATTGAGAAACACCATGGTAACGTCAAAAAGAGAGACTCAGAAATGCACGGAAGTGCGTTGGAAATGGCTGTTACATCAGAGAAATCAGCATGGGTCCTACGCAGCGGAAATTCATGGAGAAGCCATGAAAGAAAATTACACTGCATGTCTGAGCCTTACCAGAAATAAGGAACTCCTTTACCAACTTCCTACTCATCATTCCAAAGAAGTGGAGTAAGAAATCGATGGTTCCCTTTTCCAGTTTAAATGAATGGACAGTTCCAGTACATTTTACAACTCATTTTTTGTTTTATCCGAAATATCTAGAATTAACGCAGCATATAAAGAACTTCACAAACACGTGTTGTGAATGAATAATAAGCATAAAAAAATATATAATTTAAGAATAGAATTACATAATATTATAATCATAAATTATATCAAAAATAAAATATCTCAAACTGTTCTCAAACTGATGTTTTGCCCAATCTGGGCCTTGAACTAAAATGAGTTTGACACCTCTGTGTGTTAAAACCTCTTGAGTAGCTTTACATGACTCATATCAGGGAAAACTTCTTGTCCTAAACAAAACACCCACAGCATAACAAAACACCATTTTCTAATAATTTTATCTAATACTGCTGCATTCTTACAGCTGCTGACACGATAAGGCTTGCCCTTCTTTCACCAACCTGTGGCGTGTAGAAGCCACAGGATAAGCCAATTTAACAGCCTGCCCATAAAAATGAGCATGATCTTATCCAGCTGTGCTGGAGCTACGGGCTGTGGCCCTGAGTAAGGGCTCCATGGACCAACAGGCTCCTGATACTGCACAGCTCTGGGACAGCAGGGAGGCCTGGAGGAAAACACAAGAAGGGGGAACTATTGCAGCACATTTGGCCGAGCATCTGGTCCTGCTTAAGACACGGGCGGACATTTGATTCCTTTGCACCATGCCGGGAAACAAGCAGACATCTGCATACTTTGGATAGGAGGAGGCAGGCAAAGCTATTTCTATGTGGAAATGTTTTGTCAGGGAGACTTCACTGAGGTATAGAACAGGCAGTATTTATTCTCCAACTCAATCTACTATAACTTTTGGGTTTAAAGAGACAAATTGGACAAATTCTGTCTAACAGCTGAAGTTTCAAAACAATTTCTGCCCATGCAGGCTTTCCAAAGTGGATGAGAAAATAAAAACAAACAAGAATTTCATTAGTCAAAATGTCCCAACAGATGTTTACTGTAATATCATGATGCATTTTAAAGGAAAACCCAACCGAAAATAAAGCATGCATTGCTAAAATACATTGCTGAAGTTTGCTGTTAAACTTAATTACAAAATATATTATTACAGCTGAGTGAGTGATGGTGAAATGCAAAGGATATACGGGAAAATATCACACTTCAACATTAGGACAAGCCCATAAATCCTGCAAATTTATCTGAATTCAGATATAAATCAAAACCGACTCTAAATCCAGGATCAAAGCTAAATCACCACAGTATGATGGATGCTTTGAGCAATCTTCCTTAACCCCTCTGAAATACCTTTGCTAATTTGTCACGGTTTGCTCAACTACAGCATTACATGATCACATCAGACAAAATACATTAATCTCTGTCTTTGTAACTCTGATAATCTGTATTTGAGCATGGCACTTTGTTGCGTACCTATACCCAGACTACATGTTCAGGGTTAGGAGGACAAAATGTACTAATTTAACTATCAATCAATCAATATATATATCAATCAATCAATCTATATATATATATATATATATATATATATATATATATATATATATATATATATATATATATATAAATAAAATCTAAAAATCTAAATATTATCAGCACACATTTCCTTCAAAGCCTATGGTGGTTATGTCCCTGCAGATCATCACATTACACCAGTACTTCTCATCTTTTCCATTTTAGATCCATTTTAGGTGTAAGTAATGATAGAACTTATACTAATAAACAAACATGAGAACATGGTGAAATAAATAAATATGAAGATGATACACTCTAAAACATGCTGGGTTGTTTCAACCCAAATGTGGGTCAAATATGGACAAATATGAGGAGTTAAAACAAACCAGCATTTTAGAGTGTACTGCATCCAGACAGCTGGGCTGGGTCAGTCTTACAATAACTCATAAATCATAAGGGCCATGGTATTTAAATCAGACGCTAAAATCCTGAATTATTAATAGACACATATTTCTAGCTTTACCGAAAAATGGTGTTAAGTGAAGACTATCATCACATGGTGTGTAAATACACGATCAGGATCAAAACAAGCGAACAATCATCGACGCGTGATGACAGCTTCCACTCCATCGCCGGTATCTTATATGTTTATAAAATATATTGAGTTAAAATTCCTCAAATGTGTCGATTTATCACCCGTTTACGCTTTACATTTCTATAATAAACAAATGTCCGTAAGCATTAAATAGATATGAGCATAGCACACTCACTGTTTCAGTAGGACGACGATTCAGAGGACACACACGCTCATTGAAGCACGCACCGTTATTCTGATTATTTTTCACAGAACAGAAGAAGGGACTTATGCATTTCCATTCATTTTCATCAGACATATGAATTTTTCCTCCATCAATCACGTATAAACATTCCCTCTGGGAGGGCTGTGCCTCATCATCTTCTCTATTCGCTTTCAGAGATGCGCTCAGCTCGAGACTCGCGCAAGCGCTTATCAAAACCTGCCACCGGGGCACGTGACTGCCAGCAAACCGTGACGTCATTTGAACATTCCGGGGACTATCGGTGATTTAATGTGGGGGCGTCCTGACAGGTACTCCATATAAAGCCTGTAGTGCTGAATGTTATTGACACAAAGTGTTTGAAAGTGTTGGACTTGGTCGTTAGATTTAAAGATACGGAGATAAAATAACACAGCTTTCAGTGTGATAGATGGTAACTAGACAGATCAGCAGATATTTGGCCAATTAACAGAGGCAATGGTATTTTAGTATAATTGAGATACCTACTATTATACTTTTTTATTAATAATTTCAATTCGTTTTTATCTTTATGTTTTCCGTTTTAATTTTAACCCTTTCATAGGGTTACTATGTCACTGTCACTACAATGGACAGCTATTCAAAAAATATTTTCTTGCATATGGTTTTGATGGCATAGGTGCACATCAGCCTCTACAGTGGACCCTAGTGCATCATCCTATATATTGCCACCAAGTGGCTAGCCGTTGTATGCCGATTTTCCCCCTCCAAACCAAGTCAGAAATGCCAAGTTGCTCCGAAATATCCATCCATTCCTGCTATCCTAGACTCTTGCAGATAAAAAATGTTGTAACATCAAGCAAAATCTAATAAGTCACATCACAGTTAAATTTTTTATTGAATTTAGACTGGGAGAAAATTCTGATTAATCTATCTGGACATCATGCATCCATAGCTATATTTCAGCTACAGTTCATACTGTTGTTTTTGAAAATACTTCATCTGTAGTAACTTTTTTTAAATGTAAATAAATGTATTTGTGTTTTTAGAATGTAATTTGCATTATCATCAAAAAGTAATGTGATAACTTAATGTATGTGACTTGTAATGCATTACTTGTTACATCAAAAAAGTAATCTGATTACATAATACATGTTACTTGTGATGTGTTACTTTACTTCTTACATCAAAAAGTTATTCATGTTACTTGTAACGCTTTACTGGCATTTCAGATGAGATTGAAAACACCTGATCGCTAGGTTTTCTCAGAGGAGAGCTATGGTAGAAATGTGTCCATCTTGAACATAATCAGAATAATCAGCTAATAGCGGTAAAATGGAACACTGGAGGGAGCATCTGAGGTTTCCACAGTTGTACCGTGACAGGTTGTAGAGATCTTTGATGGAATCACATCCTCATGTTCTGATATCAAAGATATGCGAAGTTCAGCTTGTATGAAGTTCAATTGCGTTTGCAATATTTTGCATTTATATATTTTGTATATATTTTACATGACTTTATATAATTGTATTCATTGGTTTGGTTAAATACACACAATTTTGCTGTGTTATTACTGTATTATGTTTAATACAGTATCTCTTCAGTTAAAACCATAAACGCATACTGTCCACTCAAGTGGACATCTGAAAAATGTGTAAAAAAATATATATTTTTCATGCCCTAAGATTAATAAAAAACACAGGAATAAATCCTGAATGAGGTTATTATAATTCATGCATGAAATGGGTACTTTTCGTTATTAGTTAAGTTTTAGTGATTTTGTTGTGTGATAATAAAATAATACATTTTACTCTTAATGATGTTTAGGCCCCACTATTAGTATTATATAAACCACCCTGCTCTTTAGATACTGGCCTTACCCATTAAAAACCCCATCAATTGACCACTAATTGTTGCATTTCCATAAGATGGCAAGTCAATGTACAGTATTTCATTCCATTTTGTACTATTATTATTGCTGTTGTCCAGTACTAGTTATTGCGAGGGGGCATATCACCATATGAATGGTTCAGTTTATGGAGGCAACCTCCTGCACATTTGAACCAAAAACAAAGTTTTAGAGACTATGGCCTTGTGGGACTCCCTAAGTTTGTTTGCACAAAAAAAACGGCCACACTGATAGTTTAGTAGGGCTTTGAAAATGGTGATACAGCCCTCACAAGACAGAGGCTGAATCCAAAATCGCCCCCTATACCCTCAAACCGGGCATTATTTGAGGGGACAGCCAAGTGGTGTCCGAAACCATAGTGGACGTTATCGAGTGTGCTCATTCTATCCCACATTGCACTGCAATAACGAGTGTACAGCCGATGTACACTCAATGACAGTCCGAATTCACACACTCGTTTTCATTCACACCTTCAAGTGAACTGTATTAGTGAACTAATGTAGGGAATAGTGATTGAGGGTTTAGGGGGCGATTTTGGATTCAGACAGAGAGTTTGCAGACATTTTTAATGGTGTGACTGCCAACAAAATGTGCCATGGAGTCTGACTCAGATGTTCCATGCCATTCTAGGTGGTCTGATGTGGGTGGATTGCCAATGTAACTACATCCTCAACTAACTACAGCTCCTCAGCTTGTTCAAAAATGTATCTTAACTCAATCTTAACTGACTCTTGCTGCAACGAGTTCCTAAAAATAGCAGGATCTGTGCACAATATGGCCACTGACAAAAGATGGAGACTTTTTAAGAGGTGAAGTTGGAAACTATATATTTGGACATATGCAATTCTACTTTAGAAAACGTGTGAGGGTGGGAGAATGTTTGTTTAGAAGGTTCAGAGGTCAAAGGGTGCAGGAACTACTGAAGGAGAGTCTTCAAAGTGCTTCAGCTTTCTTCATCAAGAAGACACCCAGAACACTTCTTAAACCCAGATAAATGATTTAATAAAGCAGTTTAAGTGGATGCCGACTGGCCACCCAGCTGGCTGTGCAAAGCCATAAACATCAGAAGGATTAGGACATCCACCAGCCCCACTCGTGTTATAGTCCTATAGCTATGTGGTTCCAAAGGCTACATGCTGGCCACCCAAATGGCAGGACTAGAGTTTCAGACATCAACAGTCAACTTAGTATGTGCCCAACTAACAGGGAACATTCACAAAACTTTGGAATATTGCATTAATATTGCATTAACCAAGAAAAAAACATTTTTAAAACATTAAAAAACGGTAGTTTTGAACATTCAGGAATACAAATTTTATAACGTAATGCGAACGTTAGCAAAACATTCTTAGAATATCTTTTTGTTAGCTGGGTGGTCATTTTGGTAAAAAGCAAGCTGTTTCTTTGCCTGCCTTGTGAGCGTCAGTCTACTGTGGAGTGGAACATTTTTGCTCTTCTGTAAAAGCCTTTACTAAGAAGTTTTCAGTTGTATTGTCTGAAGTCAAGTTGAGCTTAATACATTTGCCATGGGAGCAGCTGAACAAACTGATTAGGGCTTGAAGGCTGCTGTCGCTGGTCTCCATCAGTGTTGGGTAAGTTACTAGAAGTTATTAATTACTAGCTATTAATTACATTTTCAACAGTGTAATTAGATTACTCTCTCTAAAAAGTATCAGATTAATTACTTCCGGTAACAATTTATTTTAAGGTGACACACTACTACATGTACGTACAGTAAATTATGCATAATTACAAGTAACTAATCCTAAACCAAACCCTAACTGTAACTCTATAGTAAGTACAAGTAGTTAATTAATATTACTCAGTACTTATTTGAGTAAGTACGATGCCACCTTAAAATAAAGTCTAAATCCCATATCAACCTCGACCAGTTGAACAATACAAGGACAGACACAAAACTGCTCTTTTAATTCTTTCAAATAAACAACATAAAATTGCATAAATCATTCTTGAAATGACCAAAGTGTGTAAAGAAGGTTACATTAAAAACATACATTTAATACTAGATATTACATTTTGATGTTAAATCCACTCTTGTTTTATATACATTTGGTCTATAGTCTATAATGCAATTACATCAGTAACTTAAATGACATACAAATTAAGAGTAATCCCTTACTTTACTTTTTCAAGGGAAAAGTAATTAAATTACAGTAATTAGATTACTTAGTAATTATTTACACCCAACACTGGTCTCCATTGACCACAGAGTTTGATGATGTCCACAGGGGTCTGCCATGCAAAATCATTGCTTGAGATCCACTGACATTAAATATGCGGCACATTTCAACACAACTTCACAGGATTCTCCATTTGTTTAGATGTAGCAATTATGTTTGTTAGGCTACACATTGTGTTTGTCTGAAACAGAATTTATACACAGCCCACTCAGTACTCCAGCCCGCCATTAGGGATTTATCTAAGCAGTGAGAGGTACAATTGCAAAATTATGGCAAAAAATTTAGAACACTGTACCTACATTTAATTCTGCCGTGCATGCTGAATAAAATTTGTTTATGTGTTGCATGTATTCTGTTTGTGTCTACCTCAGTGTCTCTATAATTTCCCTGAGGAGCTGAAGTAATGGTATTATGTTTCACTGTGTGCTTGTGTTTGACTGGAAGGACTAATAAACCCAAACTTAAAATGTGAATTTAAGTAAGTGGATGACATTTTTTGGTTAAATGCATGGAAAATCAGGCAAGTCAGTACTTTAAAGACTCTTAGAGGATTCTAAAGTAGGTTGACCAGACATGCCTGTTTTTTGGAGTCCTGTTCCTGTTTTACAGCACATTCAAAACATCCCGAAAACGTGTTGAATACAGTTTTACTGATCATTATGTTCGAATATTTATTGTTTTATTTTTTTTAAATGTGTTTTAATAAGTCATAATTTTAACAATCGTATTAAACTGTACTGAATTTTATTAAAAACCAATAGGCTAATAAAAGTATATGGAACCACAACAATTAAACGTAGCCTATACACAATGAAACTTTTTTTTGTTCAAAATTAACTAAATATAAATAATCAATACATCATCAAACCTGCTTCCAAAACATTTTTTTTTTTGTCTTACCCTGATTCACTATGGTAAGCCTATAGCTAATAAGTGTTATACTTTAGACCTGTCGGGTGGTTTTCGTGGGAAATTGCGTATCGGTAGTGGCTTACAATGAGTGAAAAGGGCTGAAAACTGGAACCTCCATCACCGTTAAAAAAAGAGAATGCAACAAAGCTCGTAATAGAACGAGAATCAATATTGGCCTGGCTTTATGGAGATGGCGAGAACTGAGGAATTTGAAATGTTACTCAACAGGTGAGTAAGGTATTTTATTGAACAGATAAATTGCCATATGTAGCAGATTTGATTGTAAAACATTATCTATTGTTAAGTTTCATATTCAACCGCACAGTCATGCAGAGGCGAAGCACAACCAAAACAATGTTTGGTTTTTTAGCCGCTAGAGGGCCAAAAGTTACATAGTGCACCTTTAAAAAAACAAAAACACACAAAATAGATTTTTTTTCATTGAACAAGTGTTTACACTAGTGCGTTTTCGTTTTAAAAACGAAAGACTTTCGTTCAGACTTGCCAAGTTCGACTCAGGAGAACTAACTCCCGAGGACGAGACACAAGTCCGGTAATCTGCTAATGGAACAGCAGCATTCTTGATAGCGTCACTCAGCTTGCTCTTACTCCGGTTATTTCTGTATGTATATTTTAGGCTATAAAACGAAATATGTCATAAAACACCACTCTGCCTCTTTTCATTTTAATTTAAAAAAATCTTAAACGTATTAATAGCCACACAAATGTGGTTTGTTGACACAAATGTCACATACCCTGATTATCTTCACTGCATGTATAATTATTTACAAAACGAAATGTAAAACACAATCCTGCATCTTTTCGTTTACATTTAAAAAAAATATTAAACATATTAATATGTGGTTCAGACAGTGTGCATATATATGATTTTTACTGTAATGAAATTCAATGACATAAAACACAATCCAGTCTCTTTTTGTTAAATGTCAGATTATGTATGATCAGTCATAGCCATTATAAAAGTATAAGGTATAAGAAGCTATACATGAAATAAAGTAAACTATTTAGTCAAATATACAAAGTCAGCGCTAGTAGGCTACAACGGTAAAGTTAAATACGACCTAAAAATATAAAGTTATGAACTCTCTTTGCCCTCAGCCAAAACAATTTGCCAGGGAACAAATGATAGATTCATGAGACCAAAGATCGCCCGTTAGATCTACACAAGACGAATTATATCTCATGTTTAACCACTACAAAGACATCAGAGCCAGCGGCAAACGCCAGAAGGACTAGCCTAGGAAAGGTTGCTCTCGGCGGGGTTAATGAGCACTGAGCGCCCGGTGATCGACTGGATCTCACAATCCAGATAAACGCCGGATAAACTCTTCGTAAGACTAAACCACAGATTTGAGCTTTAAACAAGTACATTATCGCCTGAAAAAGTCTTAAAACTACATTTCGTGATACATTAACAGTAGTATTTTTAAATTATGCAGGTTTTCTCATCAGCTATCGACTTGTTTGTGTGTGCGAGATGCATTCTGGGATACCTATCTGTCCCAAGTCCGCTCAAGTCACCTCTCGATGCATCCTCGATAAAAGAGGCGGATCAAGAACAGATCCGGGGATTTGAACTGTACTTGGCTAGATGTGAACCTTGAAATGGAACAGTACTTGGGCAGCGACCGATGACATTTGAGAAGTCCACGAGAACACAAGTACAGACAAGAACGCACATTGAGAAACGGCCATGATCTCTGTCTACGCTGCACGACCTAACACGTCACATCACCGTTCATGCACACTGGGCATGCGCGTACAAGTGTAAACACAGTTGCCTCTTGCGCATGTAGACAGCTGCAGTATTAATACAGCGTTTAACTGCACAACGGCTGCTAAAAAAGAACCGCAAAGCTTGCAGTTCCGTCTCCGTGTTATTTACAAATAATACCTTTCTAAGAGGAAAACACCTTAAATATTAGTATATTTAATAGTGGCACAAATTAAAGGCATTGCCCACTGGTTGATATAAGAACACGTTTTGCAGTCAAGGAAACCCCCCAACTGTCCAACAGATGATTATTTTCAAAGATGAGTCAGCAACACTACCTAACACTTAACACTACATTACAAGAGTACATTACTGGCAGGCTTACAGAACATACATAAAAAATGCAGCTCTGATTACAGTCCCGTAAAGCATTCTAAGAGATACAGTGGGGCTTCTGGAAGTCCTGTGAGTCTGGGTGATGTAAAAAGAAAAAATCAGTTTAAAAAAAGGTGCAATCATACTTCAAATCACACAACTTTATTTGTTAAACATACTGGAGTAGTCATCTAAAAAGTACAAACCCTTATAATTATAACCATAGTCATACTGTTTGTGTAATCAGAGCTTTTGATGTGAAAACTGTAAAATTCTGAAAGAAAAAAAGAAAGAAAGAAATTAACCTGTATTCAATAGAGGACAGGCTAGCTAAACAGAACTGAAATTGGCATTAAAAACAGGTCTGGTAAAGCATTGCCAGGAAAATGCATATGGCTGTCTATTATGAGTCACAGGCTTGGTTGCTATGATTGTGTAACCAGGTATGGAATGTAAATACCTTTGGTGGCATCAAAAGGTTCGGACTGTTTACAATGTTTTGTCATTTCAAACTATCCATTATGAACGAAATATGTACAGGTAGCTAAATATGAGATGAATCTGCACAATCATTTCAAATGTGAAATCTCTATCTTACTGTTGTTACAAAATTTTATTTTCAGTCAGTGTGAATCATGGGGACTTTCCCATCCCACTGCAACACATATTTGGCTTTTTTCTACGTAAAGAAGGTACAACTCATTGCAATCACGTGTTCAGTACATTTCAACCATTTTGGTGTTTCTGTGTGACTCAAGATACGCACAATACTGCACCCTAGTGGTCGTAGGTAATGTTTAAATTTATTATGAATAACCGTTTTTATGAGACGCTTAGCAGAATGCTGTTTTACTTTAGAGAAGTAAAACCTATACACCTTTCATTTTTATCCTTGGAATCTTGTAATCTTTTGGGGGGAAAAAGGCGCGTTATACGAATTTATCACAGTGTTTGAGCTGCTTATTGGCCTTTTAGAAGAGTCATAATTCAGAACAGGCCTTTTCATGCTCCTGTTAACTATAATCGGAAATCCAAATTCTATCTGTAAAATGTCAAAAATGTAGGTTCCACCGAGATTTGAACTCGGATCGCTGGATTCAGAGTCCAGAGTGCTAACCATTACACCATGGAACCTGCCTGCCTAGCTAATGAAATTTACAGTTTAATAACTAGTGTAACTTGAAAAAACGTTTCCTTTGCTTGTTTGTTTCCTTCACACCGCTATCACTAAGTATGACATAAACAACCCACTTTTACAAGTCTAAATAATAACTCCGAAGAACAAAATGTATGCTACATTATCTCTCTGCTTAGTAAGTTACATGAACACATTTCAACGTCACGTCCTTGCTATGTGCCCCCTTAATGAAACTACAGCGTTTTGTTTTTCTGTTCTACAAAAATTCTTAATGGTTTTTGCCAAAGCACGTTTTATATTAAAACATAATAAACAATAATATTAGCATTTTAAACACGAATGTATGATTACACAAACATTTAGTTGGTTTATAGTCATCACGATAGATACTGTGTGAGAATTAGGTTGCATTACCAGCCAGCCAGGCAATAGCACTAGCGTACAGTAGACATAAAACACTACATTGAATGCAATAATTACAGGACATTAAGGTATACATTATAAACAATATATTTACGCATAATACACCGTACATATTACATTCCAATGGTAAGTCATAAAGGCACCTTTTGGTTACAAAAAACAACAACTTTGTAATAAGGCTTTTATTATGACAGTTTGTAAAGGCCCTAACCCGGAACACTTCAGGAGATGCTCACTGGTTCGCCTGCTTGCTAACCTGTTAGCATGGCTACTGCCTAATCACAAATACACTGCAGTGCAGCAGCGGAGAGGACAGGGACGGGTCGGCTCGGCTCCACTTTTGCTTCACATTCTTCCATTGTTTGCGCTTTTGGTTTAATCGAAATGGGGACGCGAGACGACGAATATGACTACTTGTTTAAAGGTTAGTACAGACTACATTTGTGTCGACAGTACATGTTAAAGCGGCGCTGATGATCGTGGTTATTGTTAGTTAGTGTGGTTTTATATCAAACACATAAAGGCCAGCTAACCGGCTAGCTCACTTCGAGCAGCCCAAAACAAACTACCGCTCCTCGGCTGGAATAGTATCATTTTAGTCTTTATCGGCTAGTGTGAAATATTACTCAGTTACAGCGCTCTCTGTCTATATAGCTGTTGGTTAATTTATCACATAAAGCACAGTTTACCGAGGATCGGACCACACCTTGAAGCGGCTAGCTGAAGTTAGCTGATACTGTCGCTGGAGGGGTTTAACGGAGCAGGCGGAAATGGGAAACGGCCTCTATTCCCAAATGTTTTTCAAGCCTGTATGACTGACTTCGGTGGAAGACAAAGGAGATATTTGGAACAACCACCGTTCTCTTTCATTGTATCTTTTTCCATACAATGAAAGTGAATGGTGACTGAGGCTGTCATTCTGCCTAATGTATCCTTTTGTGTTCCACCGACATAAATAAAGTCAACCTGTTTTGGAACCTATTTGGGTGAACGGCCCTTTTAAATAATTATTTGTGTCAGCTTATTGTTAGTGTCTTTTAAGGTAATACAAGGTACCAGGTGATGCGGCCTCTCTTTGCGTATCGTTGTTTTTTTCTTGAAAGCATGTAAAATGAATCTTTTTATAGGATGAGTCCATGCTTTAGTCATCTTTGAAATGCATTGTTTCCCATTTTGTGAGGTTACGCTTCTGTCAGACATGTTGTCATCAAGAAATTACTGACGTGAATCGTAGTGATCGTAAACAACTTCTCTAATCTAGTAGTTTAATCATATTCAGTGTACGTGTTCAAATAAACCTACGTTATCCACCAAGTTCATTGTCACACCAGAATGTTACCAAAAATGGTCATGTCTCCCACATTGTGACATTTTTTTTTAACTTATTTAAATGCACTTCACTTTCAAATTAGGTTGTGTGACATATGTTTGTGTCATAAGCGCTCAGATAGTTTCCGAATGGGAAGAGGTTTGTTCCTATATTTTTATTAGAGTCTTTGATTTATCACACACTTCTATTTAAAGGGCCAGTTCATGCAAAAATGAAAATTGTCATAATTTACTCACTCTCATGCTTTCCCAAACCCATAAGACTTTCGTTCATCTTTGAAACACAAATGAAGATTGGGTGAACTATGGTGTAACGATACACTCATGTCACGATTGGATACATATCATGATACTGAACTCGCGATACAATATGATTGTGATACTCTAAGACATGGTAAACGTAGGTAAAAATGCTAAATTTGGTATTACATTGGGGGTGGAAATGAATAGGCTTTGACTTGGTGCTGGTAACCCAATGCACCGGACAATAGTGACATCAGAATAAAAATATTCATGATTCTAAAGCTGAAAATACAGAATTATTTTAGACGAAAATGCTTGCACTAAGTAGATAAAATAATGTTGGCCACTTTTTACTGGTAACATACAACATTTGACATTATCAGGTCCCACAAATATTCCCCCATTGCATTATTATATATTATCTTCAACATTATATATAGTATTTTAATGTACTACTGACACTAAAACTCTGTAAACTTGAATTTTTTTTCTCACAGTAATTTTCATTTTGGGTGAACTATACACAATACATATATTGTTGCATTTTTGTATTGCAATATACACTCACCTAAAGGATTATTAGGAACACCTGTTCAATTTCTCATTAATGCAATTATCTAATCAACCAATCATGTGGTCCTGGTCAAGACAATCTCCTGAACTCCAAACTGAATGTCAGAATGGGAAAGAAAGGTGATTTAAGCAATTTTGAGCGTGGCATGGTTGTTGGTGCCAGACGGGCCGGTCTGAGTATTTCACAATCTGCTCAGTTACTGGGATTTTCACGCACAACCATTTCTAGAGTTTACAAAGAATGGTGTGAAAAGGGAAAAACATCCAGTATGCGGCAGTCCTGTGGGCGAAAATGCCTGGTTGATGCTAGAGGTCAGAGGAGAATGGGCTGACTGATTCAAGCTGATAGAAGAGCAACTTTGACTGAAATAACCACTCGTTACAACTGAGGTATGCAGCAAAGCATTTGTGAAGCCACAACACGCACAACCTTGAGGCGGATGGGCTACAACAGCAGAAGACCCCACCGGGTACCACTCATCTCCACTACAAATAGGAAAAAGAGGCTACAATTTGCACGAGCTCACCAAAATTGGACAGTTGAAGACTGGAAAAATGTTGCCTGGTCTGATGAGTCTCGATTTCTGTTGAGACATTCAGATGGTAGAGTCAGAATTTGGCGTAAACGGAATGAGAACATGGATCCATCATGCCTTGTTACCACTGTGCAGGCTGGTGGTGGTGGTGTAATGGTGTGGGGGATGTTTTCTTGGCACACTTTAGGCCCCTTAGTGCCAATTGGGCATCGTTTAAATGCCACAACCTACCTGAGCATTGTTTCTGACCATGTCCATCCCTTTATGACCACCATGTACCCATCCTCTGATGGCTACTTCCAGCAGGATAATGCACCATGTCACAAAGCTCCAATCATTTCAAATTGGTTTCTTGAACATGACAATGAGTTCACTGTACTAAAATGGCCCCCACAGTCACCAGATCTCAACCCAATAGAGCATCTTTGGGATGTGGTGGAACGGGAGCTTCGTGCCCTGGATTTGCATCCCACAAATCTCCATCAACTGCAAGATGCTATCCTATCAATATGGGCCAACATTTCTAAAGAATGCTTTCAGCACCTTGTTGAATCAATGCCACGTAGAATTAAGGCAGTTCTGAAGGCGAAAGGGGGTCAAACACAGTATTAGTATGGTGTTCCTAATAATCCTTTAGGTGAGTGTATTGTGACACAATATATATTGTTACACCCCTAGTGTTGATCTGATGTTGGATATAAAACTATGATGTTTTT
Organism: Rhinogobio ventralis; assembly: GCA_039654625.1. Taxonomy (NCBI): domain Eukaryota; kingdom Metazoa; phylum Chordata; class Actinopteri; order Cypriniformes; family Gobionidae; genus Rhinogobio; species Rhinogobio ventralis. The sequence goes on along the minus strand of CM077206.1, from coordinate 10,612,200 downwards.
TTGTTTGAAAGTGGTCCTGATTGGAGACTCTGGTGTGGGGAAGAGTAACCTGCTGTCTCGTTTCACCCGCAATGAATTCAACCTTGAGAGCAAAAGCACTATCGGAGTGGAGTTCGCTACACGTAGCATTCAGGTGGATGGGAAGACGGTGAAGGCTCAGATTTGGGACACAGCTGGACAGGAACGCTACCGAGCCATCACTTCAGCGTAAGGATCACATTTCAGATGTTTTTCCTCATGTTACAGATACCTAATGACATTTTACTTAGTTTAGTTATTTGGTGATTAGTTTGATAAAGTCTAAAAGCTTGTTCACACCAAGGAGTATAAACTTTTAATGATCTTAGGGAAGTCCACACCACAGATAAAACAACAACACAGAGGAACGATAATGTTGAAATCACTTTCAGAATTTTTTTTTTCCTGTTAAAGAACGAGCCAATTAGAATCCACCTGACTTTTATAGAGTTCCAGTATTTATAGCGGCAGTCAAATATGATGTCAGTCAAAAATGAAAGTTGTTTTTGAGGTGAAGCAAGTTCCTATATTCTGATAACTATTATGAAGGCAAATGGATTGAATCATTCGTATTAGAATCAAAAATGCATTTTGATTTGATGTTTAAGTGTACTCATTGAGCACATTCTTCAATTTTCTATTATCTTTTGATTTCTTCCCTGTGTCCAGGTATTACCGGGGAGCTGTGGGGGCCCTCCTAGTGTATGACATCGCCAAGCACCTGACCTATGAGAATGTGGAGCGTTGGCTTAAGGAGCTCCGAGACCATGCAGACAGCAACATCGTTATCATGCTCGTGGGCAATAAAAGCGACTTGCGTCACCTCCGGGCCGTGCCCACCGACGAAGCACGTGCATTTGCAGGTCAGATCCACAATAAAGACTTAGAAGTGGACTTTTAACTCCTGATGCATTACAGGAAATGTGTATAACCACTCTTTCAACTTAACTGTTACCATAAATGTGTTGTTCCCCATGTTTGCAGAAAAAAACGGTCTGTCCTTCCTAGAGACCTCAGCTTTGGATTCCACCAATGTAGAGACTGCTTTTCAGACCATCCTGACTGGTGAGTGTGCTTTGCAGAAGTGCGTTTTAGCATATGCAGCTGATACTTATCAGCGTGCATTTTCGTAAAAGGTGGAAAAATACATGAATAAAGAAATGCTCTCTAAACAGGCTTGAGGAAATTACTGTTTGTTTGTCTAAAAGGAAAAAAAGTAAGATTGTAAATGATTGGCTGGAGGCCATATCCTTATGAATGACTCATCAAAAGCCCTGACTTGGTCGGGTAGGTTTCTCAAGCCTGACGTGACTGCAATAGAGAGTTTTCGTCGTCTTTTGCTCCTCTGTTTGGCTCCTGGCATCTGCAGAGGAAGAACAAATAATTCATTTTTCAAAGCCATCGCAGTCAGATGCAATGCTGTAATTGTGTTTGCCCTGACATCCAGTAATAACTCTAGGGTTTATAGGCAACACAAAGTCTGTATTCATTGTCACTGTGTACATTGTCCTAGCATCAATATCTTTTTCTGTCCTGTAGAAATCTATCGGATCGTATCCCAAAAGCAGATGTCTGACCGCCAAGACAATGACATGTCACCTAGCAACAATGTGGTGTCCATCCAGGTGCAACCTACTGAGAATAAACCAAAGATGCAGTGCTGCCAGAGCATCTAGCGGCACCCGTACCATAACCCCCAACCACCCACCTGCAACACCCCTCCCCCCTCCCCCCTTCAAGACTGCTTTGGGTCTGAGATGCAGCTGCACAACTAGGCTTGAGCACAGAGGCTGGTTCCAAAGCTGGAATCTCAAAGGGTCACCACCTGCAGTCTGGACTAAGCTTGTTTTTTTTCCCTCCTTCCTGCCATGGTAGGCTTTTATATTGCAGAATTTTAATAATCATTTGTGCCGATCTTCACTGAAATGTCTTAATATATAATTTCATTCGCAAACGTGTGAGGTTCGCTCATGTATGTCTTTAGTAGCAGCCCCCTCGTCACTGTCGTGTCTGGGGTGGAGGGGAGAAACGTGCAGTATTGGAGGTTTTGCTATATTTAATGTTGTGATTGTAGAGAGATGATGTACCTGATAGATGTTAGATGATGATTAGGGCCCAAAGACCACAGTCTTCACCTTTCAGCCATCTTCCAAGTGCGGTTTTCATTGCATGTACACTCCCTTCATGCATTCGGCACGGGGCGGCATCGCATCGTGTTTTTGATTTCCCCATCAGGCCAATGGAAGAGGCCTCGAGGCACATAGCTACTGCGCTGTTTTCTCTTCGCCATCACGTGCTTCATTTGCATCGAGGTAGAATAGTGGTTTTAGTGCCTTTTTTGATGGACCGTTACACACGGACGCTTTCATGCATGTGCTTAAAACGCAACACAGCTGTCCGTGCCAGTGCGGCGAGGCCTTCATCACACGCTAGAATCACGCTGTAATGTAGTCCTTTTCTTTTTGTGTTACCAGCCCTTTCAGTTGTTGTCTTGGTATAGCAAAAGTTCAATTTGTAATAAACAAAAATTGATGTCATAATGCAGAAAGATTATTTCCTCGAGGGGACAGTACTACCAAACAGGCACACGTTCTCTTTGAAACACTACCACAAACCTATTCAGTATGAAATGAGGGAATATACTTCCCCTAAACGTAACGTTATCTTATCGTCACAACCTCAAACCCATTGTACTTTCGCAGGTCACACTCTGTCGTTAAAGTCGGAACAGGAAAAACAAGCAGCAGTGAATGGCGGCCGGCTGACAGCCGCATCACATGAGAGCACTCTAGGGAATAGACTGGATACTTTCTCTTTCTTTTTATTGCACTGAATGTAAAATATCTCCCGCCACTACAGTTAATGATCTTAAGACCTGTAACTTGTATTTATTCTGTGGTAGTCACTTGAATCGAGTTGTTAGCCGTTAATCTTCGTGGCGAAGTGATGGGACTCTTAAGCGTTAAGACACAGTGTGATAATTTATGAATGTATTATGTGTTTTAGCCTACAAAAAGTCTTTGTCCTGATTCCAGCAGATGAGGAAACTACCACAAGCTGTGATGCTCGTCTTCGCTTAATGGCTGTCTAATAAAATTTACTCAGTGTGACATAAAATATCAGTAAAGACTGAACTAATAATGCATGTTATATAATGGTCACCACGGGTGACCTCGGTGTGGAAGAATACTGTAGACCTCAGCAGTGGTTTATTTTTCTGGAAATTTGACTTTATAGATCCCTTTGGCTTTAATTACCCTAGCACTAGGTAAAACAACGTAGTTTGCTAAGATCATTCCCAACAGTATCAGAACACATTCCAGGTGGAATCGAAGGCCCTTAAAGGCTGCAATGTAATTACTGAATCAGACTGAACCGACATTACTGCATGCAAGTCATTTGACTGTTTTTAGTGAGTCTCCTAGATCTTATAAGCAGCACATACAATACTTATCGCCATCAAAAGGAAAAGACCTGGTGATTATACAAGCGTTAGGGTCTGTTTCTGTTCTTTTAGGACCCTGACTCTGATTGTATGTCTGTTCTCTAGAGGCAGGGGTCTCTGGTGCTAACAGGGGCCAGTGCCAATGATGTGAGGGTACAGATGGCACAACTATGACCTGCCCATGCACTGCACATAGCTGGTGTGTCCTAGCAAGATTACCCAGATATTACTTTTCTGACTGTCGGATCTTTCACGTATTGCCTCAAGAACCTTATTTCTTTTTGTTTCTTTTGTCTGCACTGTACTGTGATTTTATTTTGTATTGTTATGATTATACCATTACTCTGTCCACTGTAATTCCAGTTTAAAAGAGCAAATAAAATATGTAGTTAATTCAAAGCTTTTCTGTTACTTATAAATTGTTTAACCTTAGAGTTGTCATGTGACACTGACTCACCCTCAAGTTATATATGAGTTTCTTTCTTCTGTTGAACACACAAGATAATATTTTAAAGAATGCTGGAAACCAGACAGTTGACGGTAGCCATTGACTTCCATAGTAGGAAAAAAGTTACCAACATTAAAACATCTTATTTTGTGTTCAACAGAAGAAAGAAACTCATACAGGTTTGGAACCACTTGAGGATGAGTAAATGATGACAATTTTTATTTTTGGGTGAACTGTACCTTTAACCACTGATGATATGCCCTATTACTTTATTCCTTATTTTTCAACATGATATTTATTTCAGTTCCTTAAGGCATGACCACTACGTCCTAATTTCTAAAGTTAGTAAAAGTGGTACGTTTATTTAAAAGGGAGCAGTTATACGTGACAGATAATGTTCAGTACAGACGCACCAAATTATTATTTTCACGGTAAATGAACAATATCAAAATCCTACACCGTTTTGTCTAAATAAATTAAAAATAAAACCCTAAATGAATCTAGCATCACAACATTATAATGTACAATATATATTAAAAAAAAATTCATTTAGAGATTTGCTAAAGAATACATTTAACAATATTAAACTATGAACGTTTTTAAAGATTAACTTTAAGCTAAATGCAATGTAAAAATTTCTTGAGATTAACCACTAAACTGTATAATTATTACACCAAAATGTGACTCTTTTTTTTATGTAAAGCATCAATTAAACAGTAAGAACATTAAATCAATTGAGCGATCTTGAACAATTCATAAAATTGCATGAGGAACCACTGCTGAGCTGTAGAGCTGATCGGATTGATGAAATGCTTTTTTCTTTTATTTAATTTATGAATGATTGTCACTATGTTATTGCTATTCTGATGTTACGCAGCCACTTTAGAACAAAACTCAAATCAAAGCTGCAAAGCTATAATCATCAAACAAACTGAAACACAAGGAATGGGACACGTCTCCAAATCTATTTATACTGTTTTTAGAACATGTATAAGGTCTCGTCCTGTCTATTTTGACATAAGAGCTAACATATAATGTCGACTTTATATATTAATACTGTGCACGAATAGCACAAGCACATGAAAATAATTGGTCACTATGGGTATCATTTGTTCATGCTACTTTTTTCCCCTTTTAAATACGTTTAACTTTTACACTAGAAAGAAAAACATCACTTGCACATAAATAAACATCATAAATACATAAAAACCTTTCAAGGCCCGCTAACAGATGTTTTAAAAATGTAAACATACAAAGAAGAAAAACTAAATGTGATAGCTTTGAAAAGTGTTACACAACTTAATCCCAATTCATAAGACATACACACCCAATTAATTGATATCAACAGTCATAAACGTCTATGTACAATAGAAAGCACCAGGTTGTTACACAAATGAGCAGTGTAGTACAGTATCACAGAGCTCATGTTGACCCCAGGCTCTCCTCATACACCTTTATAAATATTTCTGAGTGGTAGAATGTATAAAGTCCTGGTCTGTACTCCCTTGTCTCATAATGGTAACCGTCTTTACACAATAAGAATATTTCTTATTTTAAACCATGCTTTTGTCTCTAAGGTCCAGACTAAACGCTCAGGGGTGAAAAAAGAGGACTGCCCTCCTCACGGTCACCCCGGCTGCCAACTCCAAATTAAAAGTTCTGGATCATTGAGTCGCATTGATTATCTGTTCCAGTGTGCAGAGTTCTAGTCTTTTAAGAATCAACATAGTGAGTATGTTTCCATGAAAACCTCTCAAATACTTCTTTATTCCCTCCAAATGTCTTTTTATAGACCTGTAAGCAAAGAATGCTTTTTTATATCTGTGCTGATTTTATATGCACAGCTTGCTATAAAACGCCTCTGAAAGGGGTGATGAATAATCGCTGGTGTCCAAATCTGGAGCTCTTGTTCTGGTAGTCCATTTCCCACAATCCTCCTTCACTCGATGGAAAGAAGAATACGGACTCCACCTGTGTCATGTCCAGTATAATCTACTCATGCATCTGTCCTTGAATGTGTGTGTGTGTGTGAAGAGAGATAAGAAGAGAGAGAGAGAGGTTGAGATGGTAAAAAAACGAGGTCTCGGAGCTGCCAGTCTTGCGCCTGTGTTTTTGGGGCAGGACTGGGCTCTACAGCAGGGAGCTCGGGGGGCTCTCTGGAGGGGGTGGGGTGTGTGTGGGGCTGTGGCGCATGGGCAAGATGTCGTAGTGGCTGGGAATGTGACTGTTCCGCGGGAGGTCGTAAGGACTCTGGGAGAATCCGGTCGCCAGGCCGTTGGGTCCCTGAAGAACACTCACTGTCGGTTCTGAGAAGGAAAGGTGGTGAGAGGTGAGCGGCTCAATTTCTGAAACTCTCTGAATCTTTAACACAGCTCTCTATATGATGTACATTACGTTCTAAAGATTTAATATGCTTCCCATTAGATATTTTAGAATCATTTGGAGAAAATAATGGGATTAAATATTGCCATATGGCAACCTTGTACTTCAGTGGAAATGTTTAAAATATATGAATTGATACATTAACAGAGTCAAACATTTAAACACTAATATTCATTGAATTATACTTTACACTGTAATATTTGATCTCACTCACTTATAATGTCTCAGAACATGAAGCATAAATTACAACTGTTACTTATGAATAAACACAATTATATTATAAACCTTACAAAATACATAATTTATGTTATTATAATATATATGTATATACCGCCCATATATACACACACACACACACATATATATATATATATATGTACTGTATATGTAAATTATATATATATAAATCTTTACTATCACACTTTATCAATTTAACACATCCTTGCTGAATAAAATAATTAATTTCTTTCAAAAAAGAAAAAGATAAAATGACTGACCCCAATCAGCATTAGATAAATGCTGTACTTTAAAAAAAAAATCATCAATGAGTCCTGAAAGAAGTATCACAGGTTCTAAAAAAATATTAAGCAGCAAAACTGTTTCCCACATTGATAATAAATCAGCATATTAGAATGATTTCTGAAAGATCATGTGACACTGAAGACTGGAGTAATGACGCTGAAAATGATTTTATTTATACCTGAAGAAAAAAAGTAAACACACACCTGAACATTGAAGTACACATTATATCAAGAAAGAAAAGATATAACTTCATGGCTCAGAATAACAGGCTAATTTATTTATGAATAAAGGAGCCTTTTGTTATGAGTTAAGTAGTTAATTTCTTTTTTATTTATAAATGACATATGACAACATTCATATTTTTCTGTAAAACTATTCTATTATACTATTAATCTATTCAACTTAATAAAGATGTAACAAAAAATGAGCAACCTCCACTGTGTCTTTCCTATAGCAATGCAATTAGTTTTTTTTATTTGTGAGAAAGTGACAGAAAATGAAGTTTCCATATCATACTAACAACATTTTATTAACTACTCTCGTGCTTAGAGAAAAAAAAGAGAGAAAACTGCAGAGCTTATATAAGTAGTAAGTACTCATTTGCTTTCATCAGACTCACCCACGTCATAGACGTTCCTGCTGGCAGTGGTCAGGGTTGTGCTAGTGCTGGAGCAGAAGGTCAGGTCTCTGTGCGCTGGAGACTTCATCTCCACGTAGCTGCTTTCAGTGTGCTTGCAGGCCAGGCTGGGCGGATCTCGGATGGTGGCGTACGGGTTCTCACTATTTAGGGAGCACGAGCTGGAGCTACACATGGAGGCCTTTATGTAATCTACACACATTACAGAAGAGATATTACTCACATATTCATTTTATTGCAATGTAATCACCACATCCTCCTCTGGGAGAGAAAAATGTAATAAATGTTATTATATATACAAAGAACTATAGGAAAATTAAGTTGCGTTCAAGACAATCTCTCGCCAAAGGTGCAAAATAAGCACTTTTCCATGATGTACTGTTTAGAAAAAGGCATCCCAGGGTGGATTTTTCCAGTGAAATCCTGTTAGACTGCACTGGAAAATCTTGTTACAGCAGTTAAAACATATAATGTCGCTGAAGAAGAGTTTGTGTAGCGAGTAAAAGTTAGACGGTGGCTGTATTACTTATGTACATCATCCAGAAATATAGAGGAAGAGATTAAGTTGTGTTCTGTAAAATGAAGGAAGTGATGACACAACAGACTACTTATAAATCTGTTACACAATTTAAAGCGTAATGCATTTGCGAATGAGGCACATGCGCATCCAGTGTGATCACTATATTACTGACTTGGCTAAGTCATTCTTCATTTGTAAATATCTAAGTGAACGCATGGTCCTTGTTAAGGGACCACCACAAAAATGGAAAAGGACATCTTGTGTATAGTTTGGTGTCCATTTATTACATGAGCAAATGTCCAACATAGTCATTACCTTTGGCCATTCGGGTGGTTTTGTTGTCCCTCAGTGTAAGTGTGTCTCCTCTTGATACTCCTAATGAGGCACATGAACACATTCTCAGTAATTCATAACTCAAAAACATTATAAATAGACGATGATAAATGGTGAAGATATAGATGTATATATAGAAGATATATATATTAGTGCTGGGGGAAAATTAATCGTGATTTTGACTGTTTTTTAGCCTCCAAAACATGATTTCATTTCATAATGTTCATGAAACATGCAGATGGTTCCTCTGACCATCAAATATCAGATGAAGTGAGTCGTAATGTTTTTATCCACTTTTAACTTTAATATTTGGTGTGTCCACCTTTTGCAGCATTTACAGCAGCACATATCTCTGGCATAGTGTCAATATATTTCCTCTGAGAACTTCAACATTAATGTTATCCCATGCCAACGGCTTTTCTTTGAATGTACAATAGATCTGTCCAGTTTATTTTCCAATTCGCCACAAATGTGCTCGATGGGGTTGGGGTCCGGACTTTGAGGGGGCCAGTCCATCATTTTCAATGTTCTAGCAGATTCCTTCCGTCGCAGGTAGTTCCGGCAATAGTTAGAAGAATGTTTCGGGTCATTGTCCTCTTGGAAAATAAATCCAGGCCCAATGAGACGACTCCCAGATGCCAAGTGTGCTAATCATTTTGGCCACCTATATATATATATATATATATATATATATATATTGTGTAACAGTGTAACAGTTATGTTCAGTTAGTTTAGTTTTCATGGACTTTTAGTATGTAATCGTTAGTTCCTCTTTTCCTATGTATGGCTTTCCCACTACTTATGAGTTGCTATGGAGATTCATTGGTCATCACAGGTCTTTGTCATTAATTACCCTTGTTTTCCTTTGTATATAAGTTGTTGTGTTTTAGTTCTCTCTGTCGGTTCTCGCTACGGTAAGTTTGGTTGTTTTTTGTCCGTGTTAATAAAACCTGTTGTTCATATTTCGTCTTCATCGCGTTCCTGTTTAACCACGCTTTGCCAAGCGTTACAGTATGCTCATACAGCCTGCATTTATGTGATGGCTCCAGTCTTCAGTGTCACATGATCCTTCAGAAATCACTGTAAAATGCTCATTTGGTACTCATGAAACATTTATTATTATATTAATATTTTTGTGGAAACCGTAATACATTTTTGAATAGAAAGTTCAAAAGAACAACATTTATGTGAAATATAATTTTTTTTTAACAAGGTTTCATTCATTAACATTAGTTAACTACATTAGTTAACATGAACTAATAAACATTTACTAATACATTATAAATCAAAAATTGTATTTGTTAACATTAGTTAATGCACTGAGTACGAACAGCTGTATTTTTATTAACTAACATTACCAAAGATTAGCAAATACAGTAACAAATGTACTGCTCATGGTTAGTTTATGTTAGTTAATACATTACATAATGTTAACAAATGAAACCTTATTATAAAGTGTTACCTAAAAGTCTTTTAATCAAATTAATGCATCCTTGAATAAAAGTATTAATTTTTCGAAAGGTAGTGTATGTATATATATATATATATATATATATATATATATATATATATATATATATATATATATATTACCAAATGTTAATTATATTTTGCTTTTATATAAAACATTTTTTTTAAAATTAATGTTATATACCTATATATAAAATATTAGCACATTTTCTATCATAAATTAACTAGCATACATTTTCTAGCATAAATTAACATTTCCTGAAGTTGTTTCCAACCAACGTGAGACTATACACTATAAACACCGAGGGGAAGATCTAGTATTATGGTATGGTTGGATTATCTGGCAGGCAGGAAAGCAAGATGAACGCCAGAGTTCAACTGAAAAAGACAACACAGGAAGGACTGTCTTTCCATCACAAGCAAAAGCAAGCGCTTAACCAATCACCAACTTAGTCACTCTTATGAGTATGATGAGTTAACCTTTAACCAAATCACATCATTACTCATCATGTTTCTCAGCTGACTACCTAGAGATATGGACATGTTTTTAAGGTGACGTTTAGATTGATAAATGAAAATACTCAAACAGTGCACTGAACCCTCACTGTTAAAGCCAGTGCAATATTAATCCGCATAAAAACAAACAGAAAGAAGCAGGGCATGTTACAGTTCGGCACCGTGTCCCAAATGGAGAATATTTTGCTTTTGAAAATCAGTCACCAAATATGAAAACTTTAAAAGCTTTAAAATAATATATAGTTTGTCAAGATTACTTTAGGATTAGACTAAGATATTATTGTTATAAATGTGTAATGGCAAACATCCCACATGTGTGGGCCATCTTCGTAATGTGTGAAAAGTATTGATATTAAAAGTTCATTGTTTGCACCCGATTCTCTGTTTTCATAGTGTAATTTTTGGGGAATTGTATTGAATCTGAAGGGGTGGATTCCGGAATCCACTGCCACTTCAATATTCAGTTCAATTCACATTTATTTGTATAGTGCTTTTCACAATACATATTTCAAATATTCAATATATAGCCTAGGTCACTGAGGTCAATTCTTAGTTATAGCATTTACTTAACTTTTCATCTTCAATCACTAGAGAATAAAGACAAATATTGTCTGAACCTCTTACTGAGAGAAAGTACTGAGAGAACTGAGAGAACCTCTTAATGACATCTTATCAGTATGTTTTAAGAAAGTTTCCTAATCAGAGCTAGAGCTCGACCAACTCCAACCTTGTAGAAGCTGTTTATCTGTGGTTGTGTGTCAATATCCTTTGTTACAGGACCGGACGTTCGGGAGGTGAGCAACTGGCACACCAGGGAGACGAAATGACCATCTGACAGACATAGGAACTCAGATTTGTGAACACAGTGGGTCACTTTGTGCCTAAACTGGGATTTTGGTCATCATCCTTATAATCAATGGAGATATGTTTCTGACTAACTGCCCATATGTTGAAATTTTCTACGTTTATCTATGCCTTAACCAATCAGAATCATTCTACTTGATGTGATGACGTAGTTTTGTGACCTGTGTTAGATAAAAACTGCTGCTGTAATGAGTGTGTACGCAGAGCGGCCTACAAACTCCTTGCTGAGTACGAAGCTGACTTCTGCTGATGAAACGGAAAACTATTCTTCAGTGAAATTTTCTTCAATTGATTGCATCTCTAACTCCTGGTCTTCATTCATCATATCTGGTCCTCGGTCTTAACTGTAAATTCCCCTACAAATCCACTCCAACAAGATTGTATGCAGAATTCAAACATAACATGTATTAAAGAAAATGACCATTTGTACTTTCACTTGATTTGAAATCAAAACTGTCATCATTTAATTGAACACAGATTCCTTGTCTTACAGTAAACAATTAATTAAGAAGACAATGTCTGTAATCTTCATCAAAATTTTGGCTTAGGCTTTGAAATAACATTCCATTTATAAAACAGCCTGTCATCTACAAGTTAACATTACAATTCTTCTCAACACTGTGATCAGAAATCAAGGAAATTTCCAATCACAAGGTGAAATCAATTTGAACTTATGGTCACTGGCCCTATTTCACTTCCTCTATGGGCTTGCAAAAAAATATGATGGAAATACCCAACCTCGAACCCGAGTCTCTGAGGCCTTCTATGCTCTGCCGAAGCCTTATCAGCAGACCTGCAGGTATACATAATGGGGTGAGGTGCCTTGGGATAGGAAGTCAGAGAGGTAATGAACTCTCTCCCCCCTAGTCTGAGTGACCTTGAATAATACAGGCAAAGCCTGACCTTTCACCACATGCATGTGCCACTTAAAGTACAGGCTTATTAAAAACACAGCAGGCGGAGGTCTTGCTCCAGTGCCAGACGCGCCGTCTGGTGTTCGTTGCAACCCCCCAGGAATGAGAAAGTAGTTTAATTCTCTGGTGCCTCAATGGAAAACAAATGTCTTATTTGTTTTGTAGAATAGGCTGAGCGGAGAAAATAATGATTTATCTAATCCATTTCAAATTGCATGAGTACTTTTGTCTGACGGGAACAGATAGAAGATGATTTGAATAGAGGGTGAGATAAGAAATTAAGTGAGGACACTGACCCAGGTCATTGAGATTGCAGTATGCTCTCCATTCTGAACTGTTCCTGTCTCCTTTCTAAAGGGAAAAAGAAAACATCAAAGACACTCTGAACGACCATTGTCCTGATAGACTTGATGGAATTAAGCAATGCAGGGATTCATTAAGCTATAAAAATGTATCTCACTGGCATGATTACATAACTTGAAAATGATTGTCTTAGGAAAACAACAAATTTTACTAACAAGTCCATTTTACTGTTACAAGAGCTTTATCATTTGGTCACTGATATTAACCCTGTCTAATGTACACTACGGTTTAAAAGATTGGGGTCGGTAATATTTTTTTATGTTCACCAAGACTGCATTTATTTAATTAAAAATACAGTAAATATTGTGAAATATTATTACAATTCTAAATAAATGTTCTGTTTCAATATATTTTAAAATGTAATTTATATATCATATGTGATGGCAAAGCTGAATTTCCAGCATCATTACTCCAGTCTTCAGTGTCACATGACCTTTCAGAAATCATTCTAATATGCTGATTTGGTGCAGAAACATTTCTTTTTATTATCATTGTAGAAAACAGTCGTGCTGCTTAATATTTATGTAGAAACTGTGATACATTTTTTTCAGGATTCTTTGATGAACAGAACTGCATTTATTTGAAATAGAAAACTTTTGTAACATTATACATTTCTTAGCTGTCAGTTTTGATCAATTTAATACATCCTTGTTGAATAAAAAATATCTTACTGACCCCAAACTTTCAAATGGTAGTGTATATCACACAGCTTGCCAAAGTCTGGCATTATAGCTGAAAATGCACATCTTTATATCCAACTTCGGATCATTATTTTGTCTTGATTTAAATAAATGCTGAATCTTCCCTTTAACAAATATGTTTATGGATACAAAGGAGTGAATACGTAGAGATTTCCCTTGTTTCTGAGTCATGTTGTAGCATATATTTTTTTTAATGTAATATTCTAAGCACAAGAGCAGCTACTACAGAAATGTAGTGAACTTTAGTGAACTTTTGAAAATAGTTAATCTACCGAACCTACATGGAGTCGTGATCCGAATGTGCTCACCTTAAGAGTGAGAGTGCCGTCCAGGTTGTTTGTGATGGAGGACGAAATGTTGCACTGCGCCACAGTGTGGTAGCTGGGATTGGAGAAACACTGGCCACTGCTGCTGCTCTGAGATGTTTCTAAGAGTGATAGCAAGACAACAGTGTTCAAAACTCCTACATATCACACTGTACAAGTATACAAACTCCTGTCTGATAATGCATGACATCCTGTTCTTGCAATAACAGAGTAGACAAGGGCAGTTTAATGGACAGAAATTCATGATACTTAATGGAATTTGTAGAGCCACTTATAGCCACATCAATAAAACTAGCATCTATGCAGCTGACATAAAACATTACCATAAATATGCAGTATTTTAAAATATACTTGAGAAAAAGTTATCAGTATACAGTATGAAAAGTGTGGTAGCACGATGGTAACCATAATACAATGCATAATACACACTGTTCAAAAATATGTACTATTATAAGCAGAGGCATCATGCCCATGCCCCCTCAGATTTTTGAGCCAAATGGATTCAAATGCAACTTCTATAGACAAAAACAATATTTTTACATTTGATAATTAACCCTTTGAAATGTACGATTACACCGGTGTGATAAGAACGTTCAGAGGATCATGTCATCAACTACTAAATTCAAATCTGTGTGCGTCCTTTGGCTGGCGCTGAGCCTGAGACGGATGTGCTCAGTGCTTGCCATATATCACAACTGATCAGTGCTTTCAACCATATAAGGTTTATTTTATGTTTCTGATATTTAAATACAGATAAGTACTAGCAAAAAACATTCATAGTTTGTAAAATATACACTCATGTCTGCAATAATCCTTTCAAATATACAACGTTTTATTGATATCTTCTACACATTGCATAAGTAACTATAAAGTTTACTCTAATCTTCGAATATTGCAGGTACAAAATGAATAGTGCCCCAAAGTTGTTGTCTTTTGGTGAATTTCTTAGTTTTGAAGCTAAAATATGTCACACAGCCTATAGGCGGTTCATGCCGAACCTATCGATTTTTCGCATGCGGGTGGCTGGGGTAATCCGTCCAAAATTGTACGAAATATAATTTTTTTTGCCTTTTATTAAATGACCGAACTCAGCGTACGCTAGGTAACAACAGAGGACGTTAGGTTTGCACTTTGCAGGACTTCAAAGAACAGTCTGATTCACAAAATGTGCAGTCAATTGCCGAGATAAGGAGCAGTTTGCCTTGCAGTGTCAGTGCATTCAATTTGTTTGTTTCTATGAGCTGCAAAACACGTGGAAGACTGAATCGATATGGGACTTATAGGCCTAATATTCTGGAATAGCGACAGTAAATGCGTTAATAATGTATGTTTTTGCTTTGATGATTAAAAAGTATAATCGGATATGATGACATTGCAGTAATTATTACAGTGAAAGCTAAAGTAGTTTTATTATAAATAATATAGTACCTAACAATGCCTGGTTGGGCCAAACAAGATAAAAAAAACCCTGCAGATATTTCAATGTCTTCAGGCGCAGTAAAGCATAAGGCTTAAGGATCTTGGTTTTGACGCGATCAACCTGGGTTCGAATCCGCCTTTTGCCGAGCTTGCTCTTCTCCCTTTTCCCATCACATCAGAAAGGCATTTACTTTAAATAAAAATTAAGAAACTGTTCTAAAAATGGAAATAAAGTGCCTAACGAAACGTTTAATAATAATAAAAGCATTTATTGGGTAGGGTTAGGGGTAGGTGTAGGGAGGGCTTTTATTATCCCATTTAATAATTTTAATAAATATAATAATTTACACTCTATGTTATTATTGCATCTTGTTAATGTACAACAATACTGAGGTGCAAATAGTATGTATCTGTCAAAATAGTATAAAAAGTAAAAAAAAAAAGTAATAAATTGCATGCAATTACTATTTGCACATATTGCAAAGAACTGCTACTTTTACATGGTGTAAATAGAATATATCACTATTTTCACTTAGTAAGCTATTTGCACTTAGTGTAAATATCATCTATTGCTAAGAAAATGTTATTTTCACTTAGTGTAAATAGAATGTAGTTGCTATTTACACTTGGTGTAAATAGACTCTAGTTGCTATTTGCACTTAGCCGCTGCCATTTTTATATAGGGTGCATGACGCCCCTGATTATATTATCATATTTGTAAAAACATTTATGGAGCAAGTTGTTCATAGCAGCTTATTCAATATTTGATGATTAGTCTCAAAGGAGGTTCTCACCAGAGAGGGAGTAGTCAGTGTTGGTGACACGCAGAGCTGGTGTGTACGAGACACTAGGCATGTCCTGGCCTTTGTCTCTCTGTCTCTGCCTGAACCAAACAAACAAGCTGAGCATGGCCATGATGATCAGGAGCAGGAAGATGATGCCCATGACAGCACCTGCGGACTGGCGCTCTGAACCCAGAGCGGGACTGATCTTAGTGTAGGGGTTCAGCTCCTCCATCACTAGAGCCGCTGGGACACAGAATATGATTATGTTGAAAATGAAATCAAGTAGAGTAGATCAGAGTACTTCATTCCCGAAAGCACAGGTACAACAGAATTCTCCTATGCATACTAATCTCTTGTTTCACCTACAATAGCAGACATCAGAAAAAATGCATGGTGCACCACTCACATTTTCTTCATAAAATATCAAAATCTTGTTTATTGTACTTGTGGTTGCCAGGGTTGTTGCTATGCAGGCGCTAAGGGTTTGTGTATTTAATCTCACTTTATTAAGCAATGTCTTTGCTGCTGACCTTTGATAATCCAATTCAACTATACTAATAAGCAAAATGACTTTAGACATTTTTTGTTTTTATTGCTGAAGTAAGAGTGTTGAACTTTCTTCTCCTGCATTCAATTCATCTGCAGGCCATAATGGCCAGGGTTGCCAGGTCTGTGCAACAAAAGTAGCCCAATGGGCAGTCAAAAGTAGCCCAAAAATGAACGTCTTGTGCATATGGCACACTTTTCTGGAAACACTTCAGGTTTCAAAGTTTCAAAGTCAGTTTCAAAGTCGTCATCTGATTGGTTGAATTCTACAGGATGCAGTAAGTCTGAAGGTCTGGCTACACGAGAATACTCAAAAATAGCCCAATGCGATTTTCTCCATCAGGCGGCCGAACTGTCCACTGAATTCCACAGGGGTGGAAATCAACCCACGGAAAAAAAACGTTACCCATTGTAACAACTTAAAGGTAGCCCAGTTCCGCAGGAAAACTTGGCAACTTGGCAACACTGAAAATGGCAGCACAGCTGAAAGGTTTGTTTGAGCTGCGCCCTCTGTCCCGGCCTGAATTTGCATTTCCTTCAGCCTGAGACTTATACATTTCACTTTTGGTGTGAAAGTGCCTGTACACTTGCCAAAAATAGAACTTAAATTTTTGTTAATAAAAAAACAAAAATCAAGCCCAGCCCAGGTGAGAAAAAGTAACACAAAAGTACTGTAACATTACTTTCCATAAAAAATAACTAAGTAATGCAGTTACTTAAGTAATTAGTTACTTTTTTATGGAGTAACCCAATATTGTAATGCATTACTTTTAAAAGTAACTTTCCCCAACACTGTTGGTGTGTTTATATGTAGTTCCCAGGATATTCTGTGAAGTTGCTAAAAGTCAAAGTGGTTGTTAGTGTGTTGCTATTTTGTTGCTAGGATGTTCTATGTAGTTGCTAAGGGTCTGAATGATTGTTACTGTGTTGCTATGTAGTTGCTAAGGTTTTCTTTGCAGATGCTAAGGGTCAGATTGGTTGTTAACGTGTTGCTATGTGGTTGCTAGAGTGTTCTTGGTGGTTGGGCTTTGAGGCCCAAGTCAAAAGAACTTATCCGGGTCCTTCGTTTAGTATGAACGTTTGGAATTTTCCATCAAAAAGGACATAAAAAGAGAGTGTTACCCTGGTCACAGCGGATTCCTTTGTATCCCGGGCTGCAGTAGCACGTTCCGGTCACATAGTCACAGGTGGCATTGTTCATACATTCACACAGCTGCTGACAGCCATAGCCAAATGTCCCGGGAGGACACTCTGTACAAAAACACATACACGAACACCATTATCCAAACAACTCCTGCTAAACACTGTGTAAAACAAGCACTCAGACAAATGTTGTGATCGACTGCCTGAGATGGTGGATGGGGAACATACACACACACACACACAGATCTTCAATTCCAACCATCATCAACATCATCAGGGCAGCTAAACGTCTCTTTCGAACCGACATTCTCACAACCGCCTAACACAAGAACACACAATTCTTAAAGAGGCTACAACACTCACTCTGTTCACAGTTGGTCCCAATAAAGCCAGTCCGACAGGCACACTGGCCAGTGATATGATCACAGTCAGCTCCATTTTGACAGCGGCACACCTCTGCACAGTCTCGCCCATAAAACCCTGAGGGACAGCCTGAAGGAAAGAGATATCCTGCTACATCACATTAACCTACAACACACAGTTGGTGTATGCTGATGGAGCCGGCAACAGGAAACCCAGGGTGAAAGAGAAGCCGCAACATTCCAATTCGGCAAATGACCAGAATTTATTGTAACGTGTACCTAATTTAACTGTATTAGCATGGCAGTGTTTCCCCTTTCACAATGGCCTCAGACACTAATAGCAATTCGTAGACAAACACAAGTACAGTACATAAATACACAAACACTCAAAGACAGTCTGGCCACTAAAGATAACAAGCCTACTGGAGCAAACATTGCAACAAAACGCAAACTGATTTCATCATTCTCAAGAAAAAGTGTATATCACTGCCGTCATAAAAAAAAGTTTCAAACAGTGGCAGCAGAGGAGGGATCAAGAAATGATTGACGTAATGAATGAAAGATGGATTTTGTTTTTAGCAGGCGTGATGCTGATGGTTTTTGATTTCAGCCTTGAGCAAGGTCATATAATGAGTGAAATGACTGACATGAAAAAATTAGCATTTATTATTAAGGACATAACATCATGAGACTTCACAACTGTCTGGTGCAGTTCTGAAATACTGCCAACAGGTGTCACTGTGTCACTTTATGTTCATTACATGTTTGTATATGTGTATAATAGAGGTTTGTTTAATTGTACATGTAATAACTGTAAATGTGTGTGTATTTGTGTGTGAGGGAGACTCACGCTGCGTGCAGTAGAGGCCGGTCCAGCCCAGGCTGCACCTGCACTCTCCGTCGTAGGCACTACATTGGGCTCCGTTGTGACAGTTACATGAGTTCAAGCAGTCAGGGCCCCACTGGCCTATGGGACAAACTGCGGAGCCAGAGACACCGTCAAATGAAGACTAACACACGTGTACTGTGTTTTAATATAAAACACGCATGTAAACGCACATTTACAGGCCACTAATTGACATAACATGTATACAAAATGATGCATTTGATGTAAAATTAGCATGTTTTGCAAATAAAATGTGGTACAGCCAAAATAAAGAGGAAATCAAATTGAAATGAGGGCCATAGCTAAAGTATAATCCTTTTAGTCAATTTAAAGCTGTATTTTGTCTGTAAAGATGTCACTGTTTGGAATTAATAATAGAAATCCCTCACTTTTCTCACAGCCAATCCAACACCCCTTCACTTACAGCAAACAGCGTTAGATTAACAGCTCGAGAGAGGAGGGAGTAGAGCGAATAAGCGATAAATTCTCTGGGACATTGTTGCTCTCGTCTCTATTTCATATTGCTGCTCTCTTGCGCTGTGTAAATTATTGAGAGTGTGCTATCAAGTAATTTATTGAGGAAATTGTTGGTCTCCCATCAGCGGTGCTTGTGGGGTATTTGGCAAAGAAAAATCGACGTGGTCATGATTTACATGGCACTATGACATGAGACGCCCATGAAAGAGAAATGGATGAAAGTGGATGGGACATGGTAGGACTAAACACAAAGAGTGAGAGAAATAAAGAAGACAAAAACAGAGAGAAAGACAAATTGGTTCGTACTCTGTGAACAGTCGTCTCCAGTCCAACCTGGGAAGCACTGGCAAGAGCCGTCAATGGGGTTGCAGGTGCCATTGTTAGTGCACAGACAGATCTCAGCACAGGCTTTCCCGAATTTGCCACTGGGACACACTGATGGGACACAAACCACATAACAGAGACACAAAGCACAACACTTAAATCTGTGAGTCATGTTGTCAGTGGTAAATCACAGAATATCTGTAGCATGCTAAAAATGTTTTTTTTTTTTTTTTGTCCACAGTAATGTGTTTTCGAGTCAAATATTTGCATTCAAATTACCATTCCTTCCAAAATAGCTTTTGCTTTCTCAGTGATGTGAAGGTGAAATGTGTCAGGAGCGGCACTAAGCAAAATTATTGAAATGATGAAAAATAATAATGATTATTACACGAACTCAACCACACAGCACCATCCCTGTCTACTACTGTTTTGAAAACACAAAATGCTTGCATGCTCTCCAAGGCTGCAATTATTTGAGTAAAAATACATTAAAAAGTAATATTGTGAAATATTGTTACAATTTAAAATGACAGTTTTTCTTTTAATATATTTTAAAATATAATTTAACCTTGAGATGACAAACAATTTTTTTTGTCACATGTGTACTGATATGGAGCTCAAGAAACATTTTGCTTTTATTATTATAAATGTTGAAAACTGTTGTGCCATGTAACAATGGCATTTACTTTCTTCAAAATTCTTATGTAGGATATTCTTATATAGAATAACATTTGAGTTTAAATTTTTTACATGTAACATTATAAATATCTTTACTGTCACTTTTGATCAAATTGAATGCATCCTTGCTGAATAGTAAACTATTAATTCATTTAAAAACAAAATCTTACTGACCACAAACTTTTGAACAGTTGATCTAGTGATGTTAAATAATATTTTTGACTTAAATAAAAGTAATTTAGAAGAATTTAGGTTAATTGTTTAGTGTACTAAAGTACTATAGTTTTTTCTGAACTTTAAACTTTACTGTAACGTCTTGCAATTCACCATTTGAAACTTTTCACAGATCACAGATGTCATGCTGTGTGATTTTATGTTTTATAATAGTGCTGCATGAGAAGTAACTGATGATAAACCAGAGTGACATGTGCAAGAGTGATTGTAAGTCATGTGGTCTGTGTGCACTTCAAAGCTGAATCACCCTTCAAACATGTGGTCGACTGAAGTACTACAAAATTAAAAATAGAGCTTGTGTACATTTTTAATAAAATGAATATTTCACCACACTCTGACACTTGCCTCAATTAGAAATTTCAGTGTAGTTTAAAGCCCATCATGTTTTGCACACCTCTCCCTTCTTGCTTCATTGAGTTCACAGCAAGGTACGTACAACGGGATACTATTTCCTCCCTTGTCGAAGAGGGAAATACGGCCACACAACGGAATCAGATGTTCCAATCAGATGAATTGTCCATTGAGGTGAAGCTGAAGCTAAATATTTGAGTCACTGGGTTTAATAATTATATTTCCACACTCTTCTCATTTTGTGTAAACTCTTTCAACTAACTCAAAGCTTCCTCTTATTAGCTAGTGGCCCCCTCATGTAACGGCTCCGTTTCATTCTGACTGTGACTAGCTGAAGTTCATTAGCTCGCTTTGAGACGGGTGAACGTGGGCTCAAGACACACGAGGACGCCGACATAGACCAAACTACAAAAAAGTAGGTATGTGGGCTAGCCATGATCCCCCGGAGGCCTGCCTTTCTTTCAATAATTATGATCTGGACAAATTAAAACAAGCCTTTTCTCGAACCTTCTCCTTCTTCTCCTTTAACATATTAAATATTTATTCACGAGACAGTTCTGAAAGCAATGAAAGTGAATTCTATATATTCATGCAGCCTTTCCTTAATTCATGAAAAGACTGGTTAATTATTATGAGATGGTCTATCTATATTTCATCTGGATGTCTCAGTTGGGTGCTGTGGTGTGGGAAGTGAGTGTTAGGGTTTATTAGTTTGAGTTGGAAATCTGCCTCTTTGACCTGAAACTTAACTCAAAATCCCGTAACTATGTCTATATAACAGTCAACCGGGAGTCAATATTTACAGCGCTCCTTTAGTGTACGAGGGCAGCGTGAAGCTTCATTTGACTAACTTCGGAAAAAGTGAAAACCACAGTAGAGGAGTGATCCCTTGGAAAAGTAAATCAAGTGCTTGGGGGTTTGGCTGATCAACCCCTGCTGGTAGAAAGTTGTAACTATGACATTTTCATAGCATCCCTGATAGCTATTCAAAAGTTGCCATGCTTTCTGATGAAATAAATTTGTTTTGCAAGCAACATATACAGTTTATCGCAGATATGTCATTATATTATAGTAGATGTTTTCTACCAGACGGTAGAACTTCTCAGGTTTATGCCTAAGCAGCACAACTGCCATTGTGATGAATAAGAATGTTAACGGATAGCTCTCTCCAGGTATTATAGACCCCCTAGATGTAAATCTCAAAGCATGAAGTATATTAGTGGAAATTAACAAATTATTGTTTCAACACTGTCTCTGGTATTTCACAGGAGCTCAACAAAACCGGTGATATTGACCTGACTCTTCAGTGTTTGTGTCTTGCTCAGAAGAATGAACTCAGCAATATTCAGATTTCCTCTGAAGGTTATTTGTCAGAGTGTCAGTGATAATGCCAATTATTTTCAGTATGGCAGAGGAACCGAGTCAGCGTAGCGTTCTGCGGATGGGCATGTTGCCAATAGCAGTACACACACACACACACACACACACACACACACACAGAATGGCATGAAGTGCCATGCGGGTCGAGCACAGCTCATTTTAGGTGATAGGTAGGTTGGATGGGGTAAATCTTCATTTATGTGCAACATTTATGTATATAATCCCAGAAAGAAGCACAAGAGCATCTTTATACACCGATCAAAATACATGTAAACAATACATTTTTGGCAGTGTCTTAAACTAAGTACAAATACAACTTCCTTAAACACACAATTGTGCCACATTATTTTATCTACATAACAATTGATTCTGGTTCACTCTGGTTCATCAGCAGGGGAAGTAGCAACTAGAAGGGAAGACCTTTGGTGTGATGTCATTACAGTTATGTGATTGGTGAGATAAAAATCTCACTAATGATAATAAATTATTTTATTATTTTATTAATATTATATTTGATTAATTATACGTTTTAAATATGCCATTAAAGATTTTCTATAAATACTGATAAATACTGAAATAAAAAATGATAAATATGATCAAAATTCTAAACATTACTACGGAGCCCTGCACATGACATGCGGACAAAATATACATATTGTGGCCATGAATAGAGAATTTGTTCTCTCGCTTTAGTAAATTGTGGTCACGTTGTACTAATTCGTTCCCTCATTTTGATTCAACGAAAACAAGGAAACAAATTATTATATTGTGATCACGATTTACTTAAAGGACGTGGCTATTTGCACTAAGTGAAATTAGTGCTAGATTCTATTTTTACTATGTAAAAATAGCAATAGGCCTATTTTCCATGTATTACTTACACTACTTATAAATAGTGGCAGATAGTATTTGCTCCTCAATGTTGTTGTACATTAAGCGGTATGTGATAATAACAGAGCGTAAATTATTATATTTATTAAAAATTATTAAATGGATGCTGCCTTATTGAGACAATAAAGCCCTCCCTCCACCTACCCCTAAACCTAACCGATAAACATTTTATTATTAAACACATGTTAGACACTTTATTTACACTTTTCAAATATTTTCTTCATTTTTATTAAAATTAAATGCCTTTCCGATCTGATATGTGATGGTAAAAGGGAGTAAAGCGAGTTCGGCAAAAGGCGGATTTGAACTGAACTGGCGTAAATTTGAGTCAAAACTTTGTGCCACACGCCTTACCCCTACTCTATTGTTACTGTTGACAATTTAGTGTCTTTTGTAATTTTGTCTGGACCAACCGGATGTCAGTGGGTGGAGTTAGTGAACCCTCTGCCATAAAAGCCGGGCTATTTGCACTTAGTCTAAATAGACACTCCATTATTTAAAACGAGGGAACTAGGGTAATATTATATGTTATTATTTTAATATAATCGTGGGAATGATTTGTTAATTTGTGGCCATGAGATATATTTCCTTTATGTCATATGCGGGGTTTCTAACAGTACAACTAAAAACAAACTTTAAAACACTATACATTTAAGGTAACTCCACAACAGCTACAATTCATCAGCACACTATTGCTTCAAAACAAATTGCTGTAATTTGACTTTTTACTGATGCTTTCAAGAATACAAGTTATTCCCGCAATCCATGTCAGCCAACTAGATAATGTTACCTTGGTGAAAAGTTTAAAACAGCAGAATTTGCAACAACACTGTTCAATACACAAAAAAGTTTTTAAAGCATAATAATTATTGTAAGTGACAGTTCCATCAACTGGCCCGAAACACTCCCACATTGGCCCCTGAGAGTTGTGCAAAAAAATCCACCAGAACTGCAAATCGTGTGGAACCAACAAGAATGTGTCAACAGTTTTGCAGAAACTGCGTATTTCTGGCACTTTATCATGAGAAATGGATGCCTTGGTGTATTGATTCAGTTATGGTGTGTTTCTAATTGAACAATACTGTAATTATAGTAAAGGTAGTCCATGGGTGAGGTAGAGAGAAAAAATAGAGAGAAAGCAGAGAAACAGAGGGAGAGGAACGAGAGCTACTTGCCTTGGTTGCAAAGTGAGCCGAAGAAGCCGGCCAGGCACTCACAGTGACCCGTGACATGGTGGCAAGGCCCAGTGCTGTGCACACACTGTGGGCATGACTGGCTGCAGCGGTGCCCATAGAAACCAGGAGGGCAAACTGTCACGGGCAAAGGACAGGAAGCAAAGGAGAGGAACAAAACAGAAAGGATGACATGTGGAAGAAAAGATTTCGTGGGAAAGCAAAGAAGACAAAATAGAGATTAGACACAAATGGAAAATATGAATACAAATTCGTATTATCACATAGGACATACAGGCAATAACAGTTAGAAAAATATTGTACAATGCATTGCACAAAGCACATTTGGTAACACTTTAGAATGTGGAACACATATTCACTATTAACTATAAATTTTGCCTCAATAAACTCCTAATTTACTGCTTATTAATAGTTAGTAAGGCGTATAGCGTTTAAGTTTAGGTATTGGGTAGGATTAAGAATGTAGAAAAAGGTCATGCAAAATAAGGCATTAATATGTGCTTTATAAGTACTAATAAACAGCCAATATCGTAGTAATATGCATGCTAATAAGCAACTAGTTCATATCAAGAACTGAACCCTAAAATAAAGTGTTACTGCACATTCATATAACCATTAGAATTGTCCACATTTTTCTCGTCACCCAGTAAAAACAATATTGTATAATGTACCGTGCCGTAAAAGTTTGGAGTCAGTATGATTATTGTTTTTTTTTAAAGAAACTACTTTTATTCAGCAGCAGGGGATGCATTTAATTGATCAAAAGTGATAGCTTTTATAATGTTACAAAATATTTCTATTTTAAATAAACACTTTTCTTTTGAACTTTCTATTCATAAAATCTTGAAAAAAATATACTGCTGTTTTCAACATTGATAATAATAATAAATGTTTCTTGATAAAACATTAAAAAACTTACTGACCCCAAACTTTTGAAAGATAGTGTATATAAATATAATTGAACATTTCATTTAACCATTACAATAATGTTATCATCTATGGCCAGCTGAGATTTTAAACATTACTCCAGGTACTATTCTTTAACCCTAAATCACCTGTACAACTAATATAGGCAGAAATAATGAGGGGGTTTTGTCGGCCTCATGGTCTGGCTCATTGTTTCACAGAGCATGAGGGCTCAGTCTGTCTCTGTCACTCAGCTCTGTCCGAGACGGGAGCTCCTGTGGGTCATTTTTCTTCATTAGAGTCTTAATTCGCTTTAATTGCTGTAGCTTTGTGTAATGCAGGAGAGTAGTGTGTGCTGACCTTTCCACCATGGGTGGTGGGCCTTTGTAATTAAGATAATTGTACAACAACGAACAGTGTGGTGAAGATTAATCACATTCTCTTTCCCTTCACTTTGTAATCTTCAAACACACACACTTGCAACTCCTTACTAGGTGAATCTCATGAAACATGCCCAGATCATTCTCCACCCCAAAATCAAAATCAAGAGAAATAAATGATAAATCATATTTTGCTTAAAGCATTAGTTTACCCAAAAATGAAAATTCTGTCATCATTTATGTTGTTCCAAAAGTCAAGCGTAACCATCTTCGAATTACTGTCACACCATTGACAGTCCACGCAACTACAGTACCACTTTGTTGCTTCAAAAAGTTCATAAAAAGATTGTAAAACTAATCCATATGAATTGAGCGGTTTAGTTCAAATGCTCTGAAAAGATTTTAACACTTTATATGATGTGTATAATGTGTATATTATAGTGCCTGACTAAGAACTGTCGGTCGAAACGTTGGAGCAATAAATTGGAGCAGTTATATCAGTGTGCAGACATCACGTACGTTTTTTGCTTCACTTTATATGATGAACAGATTTAATTTAGGCTTTTATTCACATATAAACATTCATCAACACACATCAGATATGGTAAATGGAAGCTCAAGCATGTTCGCTTGATGTGCGAGAACCAATGAGGTTATCTCGTGTCACGCGGGCACATTTGAGCTTCTGCAAAAACCAACAAGGTTCATTCTTGTGCATCAAGCAAGTACGGTTGAGCTGATCAATGTTTATATGTGACTAAAAGCCTAAATTCAAGCTGATCAATGTTTATATGTGAATAAAAGCCTAAATTCAATCTGTTCATCGTTTTGTTTTATGATCTCTTTATGAACTTTTTGAAGCGACAAAGTGTCAGTTGCGTAGCGGTCAATGGAGGGACGGAAAGCTCTCAGATTTCATTTAAAATATCTTCATTTGTGTTTCAAAGAAGAACAAAAGTCTTACGGGTTTGAAACGACATGAGGATGAGTTCTAAACGTAGTTTCGGGAGGAACCTGATAATTTAGTCCTGTCAGTCATCATTATAAGCGGATGTGAGCAGCAGTCACTGTATTTAACTCCATCATTAACAGTCACTCCATCTAAAAGTATTTATACATCATGTTAGTAGATGTTGTACTTCCTTAAATTTACGCAGCTTTTTACATTTAAAAAAGCAATTTATTCCAGTGTTATTTTTCTGTAATACAGTAAAAATGACTATTAAAATAAAAATTTGAATTTAAAGAGAATCAGGCCCTTTTTACACTAGTGCGTTTTTGTTTTAAAATGCATACATTTTGTTACGATTACGCCTGACGTCCACACTACTCCGGAGTTTGCGACCCTCGAAAACAGAGACCTCGCAGACCTTGTTTTAGTTTGAAAACTCAGTTTACACTGAAACACTTTTTTTTGCATTTTAGTGTAAACGGACCAAAATGGAGACTTTTGAAAACGAAGGTGTGGCTGCCCACATTTGCTCCCTGATTGGATCTTCCGGAACATTGTGTATGCTTCATTGATTCGTCAAGCCCCTATCATATGACTATTACTCTACCGGAACACAACAATAACAGACCAGAGCTGTCTCTCTCAAGGCTGGCTCTGTAACAGACCAGCCTTGACGGTGAGACAGTAATTCGTAAACAATAATGGAGACGGAACTGCAAGCTTTGCTGACTTTGTTGTCCTTTTTAGCAGCCATTGTGCAATTAAACTCTGCATTTTATAATATAAAAAGCAAGCTATTATTAGAGAAATAGGCACCAATTGGCAACTGTTTACACAATGTGCATGCCCATGCGTTTTCGGTTGTGTAGAGTGGACGGAGATCTTTTCTGAAAAGCAGTGGAAACAGCAGTATGGACGAGGATCGTTTTCATTTTAAAATGCTGTGTTAAAATGAAAACGCACTAGTGTAAACAGGGCCATAATAATAATCCCCCCCCCCCCCCACCAAAGTAAAACACCCAGACGCATTAAGGTAATGAAACTTTTTAGATAAATGTATTCATTCATATTGTATTTGTATTTCATCAACAACAAAAAAAGAGTTAGATAGATAGATCGTAACCTGGACATGTATTTGTGAAATTCACCTGCCTCCTGCCATATACAGACTAACCATTGTAGTATTTTGTGTTTTTGATCCTTGAAAATGACCAGCAATCAGTCGGCTTATCTGTTGAGGGCACAGTGTGGTAAAGAGAGACAGCAAGAGCGAGACAGTGTCTTCAGAAAAACACCCCTGAGAAGCCGAGTAAACACTTCTCCTCATGGAGAGGCTGACGAGAGCCCCACATGGACACTGCATCTCTACAGCGATCCAGGGCTGAAGTGATTAAGATGTGTGTGATTAAAGATTTGTTCATGACTCTTCACTAAGTGCTTCCCTCTTCAACCGTCCCCACTCCACTCCCAGAGGGTCACCGTCTTGATGTAACAGTCGTGACCCCCTCTCATTCCCACCAGTTGTTTATCATCTTGTTTGAAGTGTGTTCAAATCAAACACTTACGTGACAAGCTTTGAGAAGGTGACAGGAAGGAGAAAGGAAGTCGAGAAGAAGCTTACTTCTCTTGCAGGAAGTCCCACGGTAACCAGGAGCGCACACGCAGGTTCCGTCTTCAGGAGAGCAGGAGCCTCCATTCTGGCACGAGCAGGTCATGGAGCAGTTAGGCCCCCAGAAGCCTTGAGGGCAGATGCTGTCACAGTGGATGCCTGTTATAAGAATGAGGGAAGTATCACTGCTTGTTCTCCATGTGCTTCCATATTTTCTATCACAGCAGAAAACAGAAATGGGAATAGATGCAGACAAGTGAAATAAACAAAAGCAAAATAAATCAGATGCTTGTTTGAAAAAGAGGGGGCATGCCTGAACCTTAAGGGCACTGCTTTTATAGTAAGTATAAAATTTTCTATTGGGACAGCAACAGAGCACCAAGCAGTCTTATCTGAGAGCAAAGTCCTGGTTTCAAAAGCTTGGGGTGTGTGTAGGTTCAGGCATCTCTTGGCCGCAGCACTGGGCCGCTCTGTATGTATTTTTGATCAGGCTGGGCCTCCCTGCCAGTGTAGAGTGTTCATTAACAGGGCCAAGTCCCTCGAGTGGTTGAGCCTCCTCTCCCATTCTCTTTTAGCTGGTTTGTGTATAGAGTTCCACTAGGGACATGCTCAAGTACACACACACAAAATATATAAAGAAGAGACCTACTATATTGTTTCAAAGTGTTGTAATGTAATGACCTTTCTTGTCATATTGACGTTACAACACAAACAGGAAAACAACAAGGCACATGGACACACACTCTCACAAGCTTACCACAGAACTACCATAGTAGAAAAAAAGCTAAATACATACTATAAAACAGATAATGATAATAAACAATAAAAATTAATATAAATATACTGTATATGACATATTATATAACAGAGCACACTGATCTTCAATAAATGTATATCTTCTGTATATACACAGAATAAACAAATATGTTTGTAATATATGAATCTATTGAACATTGTGTGTGTATGTATATGTATATATATATATATATATATATATATATATATATATATATATATATATATATATATATATATATATATATATATATATATATACATACATATACACACACATATATATATAGTGGTGGCCAAAATTATTAGAACACCTGACAGATCTGAAAATCTTTTTTTGCCTCCAAAACATGTTTTCATTTCATAATGTTCATGAAACATGCAGATGGTTCCTCTGACCATCAAATATCAGATGAAGTGAGTCGTACAGTTTTTATCCACTTTTAACTTTAATATTTGGTATGTCCACCTTTTGCAGCATTTACAGCAACACATCTCTCTGGCATAGTGTCAATATATTTCCTCTGAGAACTTCAACACTAATGTTATCCCATGCCTTCTACAACTGAAGCCAAAGGCTATCCTTTGAATGTACAATAGAAATTGAAATTTAGGGGTGTGGTCCTGGTCAAGACAATCTCCTGAACTCCAAACTGAATGTCAGAATGGGAAAGAAAGGTGATTTAAGCAATTTTGAGCGTGGCATGGTTGTTGGTGCCAGACGGGCCGGTCTGAGTATTTCACAATCTGCTCAGTTACTGGGATTTTCACGCACAACCATTTCTAGAGTTTACAAAGAATGGTGTGAAAAGGGAAAAACATCCAGTATGCGGCAGTCCTGTGGGCGAAAATGCCTTGTTGATGCTAGAGGTCAGAGGAGAATGGGCCGACTGATTCAAGCTGATAGAAGAGCAACTATGACTGAAATAACCACTCGTTACAACCGAGGTATGCAGCAAAGCATTTGTGAAGGCACAACACGCACAACCTTGAGGCGGATGGGCTACAACAGCAGAAGACCCCACCGGGTACCACTCATCTCCACTACAAATAGGAAAAAGAGGCTACAATTTGCACGAGCTCACCAAAATTGGACAGTTGAAGACTGGAAAAATGTTGCCTGGTCTGATGAGTCTCGATTTCTGTTGAGACATTCAGATGGTAGAGTCAGAATTTGGCGTAAACAGAATGAGAACATGGATCCATCATGCCTTGTTACCACTATGCAGGCTGGTGGTGGTGGTGTAATGGTGTGGGGGATGTTTTCTTGGCACACTTTAGGCCCCTTAGTGCCAATTGGGCATCGTTTAAATGCCACGGCCTACCTGAGCATTGTTTCTGACCATGTCCATCCCTTTATGACCACCATGTACCCATCCTCTGATGGCTACTTCCAGCAGGATAATGCACCATGTCACAAAGCTCAAATAATTTCAAATTGGTTTCTTGAACATGACAATGAGTTCACTGTACTAAAATGCCCCCCACAGTCACCAGATCTCAACCCAATAGAGCATCTTTGGGATGTGGTGGAACGGGAGCTTCGTGCCCTGGATGTGCATCCCACAAATCTCCATCAACTGCAAGATGCTATCCTATCAATATGGGCCAACATTTCTAAAGAATGCTTTCAGCACCTTGTTGAATCAATGCCACGTAGTGGTCCAAGGAAGGAACAGTGGTGAACCAGCAACAGGGTCATGGCCCATGGTGGCCAAGGCTCATTGATGCACGTAGGGCCATGTGACATCCGTGTGGTGCGATCAAACAGACAAGCTACTGTAGCTCAAACTGCTCAAGAAGTTAATGCTGGTTCTGATAGAAAGGTGTCAGAATACACAGTGCATCACAGTTTGTTGCGTATGAGGCTGCATAGCCGCAGACCAGCCAGGGTGCCCATGCTGACCCCTGTCCACTGCCGAAAGCGCCAACAGTGGGCACGTGAGCATCAGAACTGGACCACGGAGCAATGGAAAAAGGTGGCCTAGTCTGATGAATCACGTTTTCTATTACATCACGTGGATGGCCAGGTGCGTGTGCGTTGCTTACCTGGGGGACACATGGCACCAGGATGCACTATGGGAAGAAGGCAAGCCGGGGGAGGCAGTGTGACGCTTTGGGCAATGTTCTGCTGGGAAACCTTGGGTCCTGCCATCCATGTGGATGTTACTTTGACACCACCTACCTAAGCATTGTTGCAGAACATGTACACCCTTTCATGGAAACAGTATTTCCTGGTGGCTGTGGCTCTTTCAGCAGGATAATGCACCCTGCCACAAAACAAAAATGGTTAAGGAATGGTTTGAGGAGCACAACAACTAATTTGAGGTATTGACTTGGCCTCCAAATTCCTCAGATCTCAATCCAATCGAGCATCTGTAGGATGTGCTGAACAAACAAGTCGGATCCATGGAGGCCCCACCTCGCAACTTACAGGACTTAAAGGATCTGCTGCTAACATCTTAGTGCCAGATACCACAGCACACCTTCAGGGGCCTAGTGGAGTCCATGCTTCGACGGCTCAGGGCTGTTTTGGCAGCAAAAGGGGGACCAACACAATATTAGGATAATGAAATGTTATGCCTCATCGGTATATATATATATTAATCATAAATTAATGTGTACATAAAGTTTGATAAAGATAAAGATTTGATAAAGATTTACAGTCTCCACAGTTTTAATCATGTTACAATTCATGTCACAATTAATTTCAGTTCATAAGGTCTCATTAATTTCTACCACTTTCTGAGTTAGCAACAGTAACCACATGCAGAGATTAGTGAAGGGTCAACTGGCAGAACTATTGTTTATTTTGTGACTATTAATATCCTAACTATAAATAGATATATTTATTGAACACTGGTGTCACCGCTGACATTATAAAAGCAATCAACACTCGGTTATGCCTACGGTAAGTACACCATTTACCTTTAATAAAATTAGTGTAATGCTCAGCCTCGAGTGGCTTACTGCTTTAATAATACAACTTAAATAAATTAGCATCTATATATTTCACACTCCATAAGCAAGATGGCACACACATACATGCATATTCTCACACACATCCTTTCAAGCTGCAGCTCAGGAACCTCATTTGCAATTTCCTTTGACAGAGACTTTTCTGAGTGAGTGGCACGGCCTATTAAAATGGAATTAGTCCCAGGTCTTTGAATTAGACCAGGTCTAAATTTCAGGGACAGGCATCATAAGTGCTCCACCTCTGTGGCAGAACAGAGAGGTGCCCGGATGGGGGTCAACAGGGATGTGCGATTAAGACAAGCCCAGCCACCGCACATCAAAGAAGGGGCGAGCCTGTTTGAGCTTCTGCTAGGCTAGGCGGAAAAAAGTCCTGCACTTCCTTTATTGTCAGCAATGAATGAGAATAGAAGAGTGCCCTGAAAGCCTAATAGTGACAAAAAGAGGGGCTTTTGAGCAGAGCGAGAAGAAAGAGGAGAAGTGACTGTCTGCATATGAGACTTTTCTAGAAGAGAAATGCCAGGGGGACCAGCAGCCAATTTAATGAGCGAAGAGCAAGCACCATCATACACCATCCCTTTCCACTGCACTTTACATGTTTAGTGGACACACGAGCACACATGCCTGCACACGTAATGCAAAGATTTCTGCAGGACACTCTGTGTTATACCCACGATCATTCAGTCTAGAGCCCCTGGAGCTCCTAATATTGCACGTCCACATTTTTTTGCTTTCTCAGTCTATCTTTCTCCTGGTTATTTTGTCTCTTCCTCCTTCCATTAGACACACGCACAGTTTTATTGAAAGTGACCATTTAATTCTCGTCTCACACATCCCTCTCTTTCTCTCTTTTGATAAAACACACTCTTAGCTTGTCTGTCCTTGGGCGTATCTTTATATTTTACTCTTCTGTAGTCACTTTTTTCCTTTGTATCACAAAAATATACTGCTCTTCAAGACTTTCTTTTTACTTCATCGCTTTACTGCTTCATAATTAAAAAGGTCATATACTTTTTTTCTTTGTGATGAATGTATTTAATTTATTTATATGATATTTTTTTCACAATTTTCACCCTCTTTCTGGTCCTTAGAATACTTTTTTTTTGATTGATTGATTGATTTTGTGATTATATTTTAGGCCAATTTCCATGACCTTTCCAGTTTGTGATTAATATTTGTAACAATAATTTTGATTCAGGTGATTTGCAATTTTATTTGATGATTTAATGAAAACAACCAAATCAAAAGAACAAGTTAAACATGACTATGGCTTGCAAGTACACAAGAGTAATATTTAGCCAATCAAATATTTCACAGCAGAGAAAAGCTTAAAAATGTATATAGTGCTAAGCAATCGATTAATCGTGATTAATCGCATCCAAAATAAAAGTTTGTGTTTACATAATATATGTGTGTGTACTGTGTATAATTATTATATATATATATACACACACACATGCATGTATATAACAAAAAAAAAACACAAAAAAATTATAATGAGGAATTAAAAAATGTATTATTGCTTTGCAATCAAGTAAAATTTAATGATAGGACCTATATAAAAAAACAGCCTCAAAAACCCATTTATGACTCTGTGTGAGATTCTTTATGATATGTTCTGTTGCAATATCTTGCTCTCTCTCCATCTCATGTGTAGCTCATTCTCTTAAAGTCTTAGACCTGATGCTATCTTCTCACATATGTGTGCCTAGCTCTGTCTCTCTCGATAGCTTCCATAAATCACCGCTCTGCATAGTCTCTTTGTTCAGATGCTCGGAGTCTCGGAGGCCTATTTGCACCCTGGTGACTCCATTAGGCCCGGCAGATGGCAGGGACCTGGGCAGGATACAGAGCATGAGATTTCTGCGTAGCTGGCTCCTTCTTGCAGATAATGAAAGCCACATCATTTCCCAGTACACATGGCCAGAATTTGGAGACCTGCACGGAGAGAGCTATGGAAGGCCTGCAGGCAAAGCCACATCTACCAAATCAACCTGCTCCTTTTCTCTTGTTGTATAACATGTTCACATGCTATTGTAATGCTGAAGAACATAGCAGACAGCCCTTCTGTGATATTGGACACACAGTGCTGAGACCACTGCAACAGAAGGTGTAAGCACAGTGTGAAAGCCATATAAGCAGTCGACTATACAGAACGACTGCTTCATTCTGGGTCAGTGCAATCTAATTAGGTAACATGTTCAGCAACAGTTATTATAAATGCTTCATGCTTTGAGAGATTTCATATTAATCTGCCTGCAGGCTGTGTCCTGCGATAACATCTTTTGGAGGCATGAGTCCTGAGTCAGAATAATCTGAACAACATACACACACACACACACATATACAGTCAAATCAAAAATTACTCTGACACCAGATATCATTTTTTACTAGTGGGTGCAGGACACTATAGTTAATTTATGTAAGTGAGGATAGCAAAATAAAGTAAACTGTGATATATTATGCTGACCATGTTTTGCTTAAGTGTTCTTTTTTTTAATTGCTAATGCAACCTTTTACACCACAGACTGAACAAAACAAAGCATTGCTTGGTAATTGGTTGACCTAAATTGGTATTATCTAATTGTGTACTTAAATTTAACAGCTGACAACTGATTGGTTGATTTTAATCCATTACATACCTTTCTATCAAAGTTATCTGACATTATCAAGATTAATTTGTTCTGACACAGTTTAACTCTTCTTCTTCAAGTTCTTGTCATATTTTATTACCATTTTCTAAACTATAGCGAATAAACTGTGATAATGTGAGAAAATGTTGAAGGTGTCTGAATAAATTTTGGTTTGACTGTATATAGAATTAGTTTAATTTAAACATACAGCATTAACAGGAACTGACATAAAAATGTGCCATTGCTTTGCTATTGAATCAAAATGAGATTTCAAAAATATCATGCATTTCCCACTGGATGAAGGCAGTTTAAAGATGAATACTTTCCTGATTAAAAAGACAGACCACATTGATTTTATTATTTCTTGTTTACTTTAAAAGATAAAATAGATTAATACTGCAATATTTATTGGAAAAGCCATTATTATAACAATAAACTAAAGCAGATGTTTCTAGGTGGATATTACATATTATATTTGTCTCATGAAAACATACTGTGGTATCTTGAGAGATCTCAATATCTTAAAAATTCTGCCAGCTGACTCTTATAATGATTAGCATTAGTAAGACTAGTAGTAGTAAGTCTCTGTTTCCACACAGTTTGTGAAGGGAGTGCTGCAGCGTAACTGTAACAGCAGGCTCTCATTGTGCTTTCACACTGACTGTGTTTCTGCAGCGTAACAACTATAGCTCTGTACAGAAAGTAAAGTCATTTCTGGGTAACCACACTTTAAAAATATATATATATTTACAATAAATACAGCCATGATATATAAAATGGGCTACTGATATTTAGTACTTCATCATGTTGAAAATCATCATGAAGGATGAGGAAAGGGGTCACATTTACCTCCAAATCGGGGTAATTAATCTACATGGAACAAAACCCAAAACCTCAAAGTGTAGCTAAAATCTAAAGTGTTTACACTATAGTGTTCAAGGTTAGTCTTTTCATTAATTTGATCAAAAATACTGTAAAAATAGTACTATTGCGAAATATTACCAGCAGTGTTGGGGGAAACGCATTACAAGTAACTTGAGTGACATAATCAGATTCGTTTTTCAAATAACTAGTACAGTAACACATTACTTTTAAAATTTACAACAAAATATCTGAGCTACTTTTTCAAATAAGTAATGCAAATTACTTTGTTTTCCCATTTATTGACTGACAGCTCTCCTGTCCCAATGTTGAGAAAAATAAGTGCAGAGGCGTTGTGTGTAAACATGAGGGTTATTGTATTGTA
The DNA here is from genome assembly GCA_039654625.1 of Rhinogobio ventralis. Lineage (NCBI taxonomy): Eukaryota > Metazoa > Chordata > Actinopteri > Cypriniformes > Gobionidae > Rhinogobio > Rhinogobio ventralis. The sequence continues at coordinate 10,576,575 of CM077206.1, read as the reverse complement.
TTGTTTTAGAATAAATGTGAGCATGCATTTACTAATCTCACTTGCACAAAAAAGATTCAGTATTCCTTTAAAATGAAAAAAATCAGTCAAATGCAAAATCAGAATAACCTCCAATAATTAAATATGTAAATAAATAAAACAAATATTGTTATGTATTTAATCTCACTTTATTGACCAATGTCTTGCTGCTGACCTTCGATGATTCAGTTAAAGGGGTCATGAATCGAGAAATAAATTTTTCATTCAGCCTTTGATACATAAAAGTTCATTGTGATATAAGAATATCCTGTAAGTTTTGGAGCTGAAAACTTCCTTGTTATTCAAAGAAAAGCTTCTATTGACACCAGGCCCAGCAAACGCTCGATCTCAGAATGTGCCAAGCTGTGACGTCAGAGTGTGGTGAAACACCGCCTTAACCGAAGAAGAAGAACACCTGATTCTGTAGCTCCGCCCACCGATTTGTGCATGGCATGCTATAGATAAATAACAGGCCTACGTGGAGCTAAACCGGATCAAACTTCCAAGCAATAAACATGCTGCATAAGCTTCATTCGGATTCCAATATTATGAATGCATGGATGAACTTTATTTTTAATGAATCTCCAGCTCACGTGGGTAAGACATTGTACGTTTGTTCCATCATTTCATCACAAATTCATTTGTTAACAAGAGACTGGATTTGCAGACAGGATGAGATTACATGAATGAATGAAGCAACACCATTATGTGAGTAAAAAAACGTTTTTTTATATGTGATAGTATTGCATTGTTACAGATCGTTTGATATCTATTGATTATGTGTACGTGTCTAACTGAACATAACTTAGCACGCTGTGTCAGACTGGAGAATCCTTTATTTGAGTTGTTGGTTTAATGTGCTGCGAGATGTATGGGCCAGGGCTCGCAAAGCCCAACGTCCCGGGGCTATGTGTTTTCCAGACAGGCTAACAAAACGTATCACCGGCCTGCCGACGGGCTATCTCAAAAAGTGAAATAACATTCCTTTCTTGATGTGCGTTGCGCACTCTCTTGACTTGATATTTGAAGGAAAATACAATCGCAGAAGTTTTGATCATGCTGATTTGTCTGACTCTGCAATGAGGCTTGTGCGTGCGTGCGTGTGTGTTAGTGATGCATGGTTCACGGTTATATCCACTGCGGGCCAAGTAATAAAAAATAACATTCCAATTAATTGCGGGTGGATGAGAGATAAATCATTGTGTTTGTTTGATAAAGACATTTTGCGAGCCCTGTGGGCGAATCATTCAGGTTGCCGTTTTCCCACATGCCTTTAAAACAATTCCTCATGTGTACTCACGGGGGAGCAGAAACTCTTATAATATGCAAAGCTTATCCAATCATAGCAGTGGGCGTTTACTTCCAAGTCTTCAGTGCGGCACGCCCATAAAAACCGAGCGTTCCAGGAGAGAGGCTCAAAACCAGGGTAGAAAATAGCCTATTATTTATTCATTATGATGTTTTTGAATGTAAAAACCACGCAAACGTCACAAGTTGACCTCAAACAACAGTATAAAAAAGTTCATGACCCTTTTAAAACCATAAGAAAAATTACTTCAGATTTTTACTTCCTTCAGCCTGAGGCTTATTTAATTTTTGGTGTGAAAGGGTCTTTACATTTGCCCCAAAATATAACTTTTTTGTTATATAAAAAAAAGCCCAGTACAGGTGAGAAAAAGTTCTTAAAAAGTAACTAAGTAACGCAATTAGTTACTTTTTAAGGGAGTAACGCAATACTGTAATGCATTACTTTTCAAAGTAACATTCTCCAACACTGATTACCAGTATGTTCTGTTCTGTTCCGTTGCATCAAGCCTTTTTTCAACAATGGGCAATTCACACCTGCATTTATGTTGCTTCATAAAAGCCTATTTTAACATGTCAATGTGATTATGTCACTGGTCTCACACTCACCTGTCCATCCTGGCAGACAGCGACAGAATCCACTCACAGGGTTACATCCATCAGCGTGGTTACAGTCACAGCGCTCGCGACACTCCAGCCCGTATGTGCCATCCTGAATAACCACACACACAAACCATCTTGATAAGCTTAAACTGCCCTGTCATGACAAATATTTATAAATCAAATGGCCAGTCTTGCTAGCCTCTGGCAGAGAGATAATGGAACCAGTCCCGGGAAGATACTCACAGGGCAGGACTGCTGGCAGCGTTCCCCTTTCCAGCCCGAGGAACAGGTACAGGAGCCATCGATTGGGTCACAAGCTGCACCATTGGCACACAAACAAGTCCGGTTACAGCCCAAACCCCAAGTCCCGCTGGAGCACAGGATTGAGCAGTCGACACCCTGCCAACCTATAAAGCAAAGAGATACAGATATTTGTTAATTTATTTGTCAACTCAACCACTGGTTCCTTCACTTGTTTATTTGTTAAAACAGACATTCTCTTTCGGAGTTCTATCCAAATAAATTATCTCTGGTTTATAACAGAGTTTAATTAATAGATCGGGAAGAGGGGGAACTGAGGTCACATCTTGTCAGAAGCCAGAGGATTTTTGTCTCCCCCGACTCAAACCGCAAAACAGTCAATGAGTGGAATATATGCATGGTTTGAGGTCAACATAAGAGCAGAGTGAGATAGGCAGAGAAGTTGTGTAGCACACTGGGGTTCTGCATTATGAATGGGATGAGGATTTTAAAGGTACTGTCTCTAATGAGCTTCCTCCCAAACTGAAGGGACCTGAGCGAATACTCTTCTGGTGCAAGCCTTTCCGAACGAGTCCATGTTTATGCAACAACTGAGGGCCGTCCCGCAGGTACGGTTAGCTGCGGTCAGCCAAACGCTGAGTACTCACAGGGCTCTTGTGGATTTACACCGCATTTTTTATGCTTTTACAGCCCAAAAATCTATGTGTGTATGTAAGAGCTAAGTGGTTATGTATCCTTTGAAAGTGACCTGTAGGGCCTTTGGATCCTTTGATATTGAAACACCCGTTTTTTTCATAATGACAGAGAAGGATATATGGAGAAAGGATGGGGATATTATATACTATTTTTTGGGAGTGTCTGATGTGTGATGTCCAGAAAGTGTTTGGAGTATAATGGGCTTGTTAGGCATGCCGAATTTCAATTTATAGACAGGGTTAATTCTCTAAACATTGATGTTTTAGAGGGAATTGGAAAATGATTAATTAGTCCTATAATAATCAATTGTAAAGCTTATGACTTTTCCTTACTATTTGATTGCATATTGATTTATTTGTACAGGTCAATCTATAATCTTGTTATCAGGTTGGTTGTAAACCCACAATCTCGCATTTCTGTAAGAGAAATGAGGGAATAGAATAAAGAAAGAAGGAGAGCATATTAGGCCGTACCTTCTTTACAGATGCAGGAGCCATCGATTGGTGAGCAGGACGCCTGGTTGTGGCAGTGGCAGGTGGAAGTGCAGTTAGTACCGTATATTCCAGGTGAGCAGGTTTGGGAACAGTAATCTCCCTGAAAATCACACACCAGAATAGCTGAACTACACATTAAATATACATATATTCAAATAAATAACGTACAATAATTACTATTACTCATACATGTCTTAAATTGTTCCGCACATGTATGACGTCCTAAATACCACCCACCATAATCTAGCAACAGAACAGCAATATGCTAAAGCCATCCACCTAAGCAAACACCTAGCAGAACATCCTACAAATGCATAAAAATGTGTAAAACCACCCAGAACATTTTAACGACTACATACGTAGCAATGCCCTGGCAACCACTAACAATACCGTAGCATTTCTTCCAGAAAATGTAAGATTCTAGTTATTAGAATGATTCTGTTCTTATGTAACTTTACACTGTAACATGAGAAATGTGTGAACTCTAAATCCCATCTGAGGATTTTGTAAAACTTACAATTTCCTGCAAAACATTCTCTGCAAGAAGGCAGCATATGAGTTAGATACCGTTTCAAGCAAATAGAAAAGTAGCGGGCACATTTGCACAGCAGAAAACCTGAAGTCCGTGTGTAGCTTGTGTTCTTGTTGCTATCACACAGAGTGTGGCAGCGGATGCTCAGAGCTCAGTGCTAAAGGCCCGCTTTCCCCAGCTGCATTAATGAGCTGACAGCCCCTGGCCCTCTGCACCTCCGTCCATCCCCCAGAAAACCATTGCTGATGACTGGCAGACACTGTGTTCTTAAACCCTGTTCCCCAGCCAAACAACACCAGCACAATCTCTGCGCTTTACCAGGCTCAGCAGGGGAGTCGCCTGTATCTTAGCGCCGGTTATCACCGGTGTCTCCTTGCCTCATCCCTGGCTCTGACTGACAGCTGACAAAATGATTTAGACTCCCAATTAGTGGGGTAATGGCAGTGTGCCGTGCACCTCCTGCCTCTGTCTCCCCGGTGCCGGGGATTGAGCAGCAAAGGACCCGCTCTCTCATTATCATCTGTAACTAGGTCTAAGAGGAAGGCAAGATAAGATATGCCACAGGACGCCATGGGCACCAAGAGGGACTGACTCTCGCTCTCTCTATATATGTTTTGTTTCTCCCCTCTCTTTCAATCTGCCATCATTTATCTCGCTCGCTCACTTTGATACAATCATCTCCAATATTTTTTCTTACTCCCACTCTTTTCTTTCTTGTGTGCTCTTTCTTTCTTTTTCGTTCTCTCTCTCCCACATTTCCCCATTGTATTCCCCATTTCAAATATTCTACCTCTCCATCTGCTTCGCTCGTCCATCCACTCCCCACATGAAAAGCTTACATCTGTGGATTAATTTTTCATCAATCTACGTGCAGTTATCTTTGTTCTGCTCAAAAGTGACAGCAAGCAGACTGCTAACAATGGCAGTTCTGTTCAGCGGAAAAAAACTTAAAACTATTGGTGCAGGCAGATGAATATGGGGCGAGAAAGTTAGTTTTTTTCGACTTTTCAGCAGACCTGCAATTTACTGGTGAATGGGTTGGAGGTAAAAGAGTCTCTGGCTTACAAATGACCACAGGGATTTATTGAGACCCGTGAATGCTCCAGATTACACTGACACGGGCCTGAGAGCTCATATTCAACTGGGTGACTAAACTTCTCTAAAAGCAGGCTAAAGCAGGACTTATGTTTAGAGGCTAAATATTCACTTAATAATAACATAACAATAGAAATATCTTCAAGCTTTGATTGGTACATTTTCATATTCAGTGGGGTCCAAAAGTCTCGGATTCATGTTTTTTTTGTATGAAAATAATCATTTTATGATTTTTAAATAATATATTCCAACATTGATAATAACTGAGTATAAAATCAGCAAATTAGAATTATTTCTGAAGGATCATGTGACACTGAAGACTGGAGTAATAGCTGATGAAAATTTAGCTTTGCATCACCGAAATAAATTTTATTTTAAAGTATATTAAAATAGAAAACCATTATTTTAAATTGCAATAATTGTTCACAATATTATTGTACAGTTTGATCAAATAAATGCAGGCTTGATGAGCATATAAGACTTATTTACAAAAACATTAATATATATATATATATATAAAAGCAGATTTGTTACTGATCATGTGCTTTTTGGACAATTCTCAAATCATGCTAATAACAACATGATGAAATGTAATGTCATATAATATAATATAATTTTTTATAAATTAGAAAAATGCTAAATAGCAAAGGTTTCACTAGTGGTCAATCATACAATGTCTAAATGTGCTGTAGTTATGACTGTTATTTTGGTAAAAAAATAGCGTAAAGCATTAAAATTCCTACTAGTGCATCTGTGCATTCTAGTGAAGTGTCATGAAAGCACACATGAACGTGGCATGTGTGCTTTCAATGTGGTACTACCAGCACATTTGGTCCCTCATTTACCCACCTGCATTCTCTCCAGTACCAGCAGCACAAGCATATATGTTCCTTTCCCACCCCTATAAATATCACTCTCTCAGAACTCTATGGATGATAGCATTTTTCAACCAGACTGCGGTCAAACTGTTAACCTTTGCTGTTCTATAGGTCCAAATGGAAGTGCTGGCCTGGAAATAGAGTATTGTGTCCCAATTCCATTGCATCTCGGTCAGACGCCTTGGCCAAAGCTCCTCGAGCAGTGTTTAATAGAACTGGCAGCAGGCCCCTCAAATCTAACACAAAAAACAGGTGGTGAAAATGAAGATACAGTCTGTGCCTCCGCCTGCTAGTTCAAATCGCTGTAGTAGCTCTGCCACAGGACACAGCAACAGGCCAAGGCAGGAGTTGGCTAGAGCCTCTTACTGAGTTTGTCTTAATCATCACTGCCATTCCAGTCTTTACCTGCGGCACTGTCTTTATTTTATCTGCTTTGCAGTATTTTCATTTTTTCTGAATGCAGCAAGAGTAAAATCAGTTCAGTGGAGAGGAATATACTTGAAACTGTAGCTTTTCTATTGTAATTATTAGGGATGTTGAAAACAGTTGTGCTACTTAATATTTTTGTGGAAAACAATACTTTTTTTTTTTTTTAGGATTCTTTGAGGAATAGAAAGTTCAAAAGAAGAGCATTTATTTGAAATAGAAATATTTTGTAACATTAGATAAGTATTTACTGTCACTTTTGATCAATTCAATGCATCTTTGCTATTATTTTCTATTAACTATCAATAGTCTCCCTATCCTTGAAGTCCCTGTCCTCCGTAAAATGAGTTTAAATTTAAGTTAAAGTCATATCTTTTTACCCGAGCATTGAACATATACATACATACATCAGACGTAGCTTCTGTACAGCACAGTGGTCAACTATTGTTGTGTTTATTTGTGCTTTATAAATAAATAAATGAAATAAAATAGTTTGTTTTAAACAATAATCTTACTGACCCCAAACTGTCGAATGGTAATAATACAAAAAACTACCAGAAAACATTATTTACAATCAGCAGTATTTATCTGCCCTTACAAAAAAATAAGTATACTTCAAGATCATTTTATTAAGTATACTTAAGTAAAGTTCAAATATATTTTAAGTATACTTTATGTAGTAAGTATACTAATATTAATGTACTAGTAGTATACTTGTAAGTGGGACTAAATTGGACCACTTTTTAGTGTATAAAACAAGTATACTTTAAGTGTAACAGTTTCTTTCAGTTCTCTAACTCTGAGCCTACTAGCTGTGTAGGAGAGCATGTTTGCTTCTCCAGATGTACAGGAGTGTAAGAAATATATAACACATTCAGTAACAAAATGAGTCATCCATCTATTTTAACATCTCTGTAAAATAAATCAAATCACTCATATGATCATCTCTCTATCTGTTTTCTCATGCTCTTTCCTTGCATCTTATCACTTTCATTTTAGCATCCCCTTTGTTCATCATCGGGCACGGAGCCAGGTAGATTTTGTGCCTTATGCAACCAACTGAATAACAAAACATTTCGGTATTCATGTCATATAAAATCTTGCCTAGAAATCACACTCTATTTTGGAGTCAAACGCTTCTTTTTGTGTTTGGCAAGACACCATCATTGGGAAAGTAGCATTACTGAACTTATAGACTCTCACCTTGTTCCCAGCCTCCCTGCAGGAGGTGATGTGTTTATGTGTGTGTGAGAGAGAGAGAGAGAGAGAGAGACCACTATAGAGATCATTTTCAAAGCAATAAACTGTATTCGCTGACACTTCTGCTTTAAGTATGAAGGCACAAAAACTTTTCTAAGAAAGATCAAGGAAAGTGCTGACTAGAAATATTCCCTGAAAGGTGCTTCCAGTTTTCACTTAAAATCCACAATCATAAACCTTTATTATGTAATTATGAATTTTGCCACCTTCATATGTCATATCAATGGCCCTGTTTAGACGTGGTATTGAGCCAAGACACACTGTTGTTTGCACCTGCGTCACAAATGTGTGTCCTGTGACCACTTACTACACTTCTCACTTCCTGCACGTTACTGCACGGTGTTAAAAGTGCAATATAAAATACACAACAAAAAAAAATGCGTTGGCTCAACAAAAAAAAATGAATGCAACATTTTGCATTTTTTTTGAGTTACGACAACTTTGAGTGAATTTACGTTCAACCAACACGCTGCACTGAGTTAGAGGAACTTGATAATTTGTAGCATAAACACACATTTTTAAGTTGATTACTCAAAATTAAGTTGTAGCCCTGGAACCAATTAATCTTATCCATTTCAGTTCAAAAACAGCTTTCATAGCACATGCTAACATAACTTATTTAAAATGTATATTTAATGAACAACTAAGACATTACTTGTCACTGGCATAAGCGCATTCATTGATTATAGAGTCAATGTAGTGTTTACCTTCATGTATCTACTCCTCAGCACAAAGGTAACCACAAAAACTCTTTTAAATGTCAAACATAACAGCATTAAACACTAACAGGTCTTTCCCTTCACTAAAAACAAATAAATGAACACTTAATTTCAACATTTATTCTTCTTATCCAGTGCTATGCAAAGGATTCTGGGAACTAGAAATCCACTGCCTAATTTCCAAAGTATTTCATTAAGTTACTATACATTAAGTTGTAATGATCAACAGAATTTTGTCAACAGAACTCCACAAAATAATGTTTGCAACTTAAAAGGTTTAATTAAAACATTAAATTAGACTTTTTAACTTGCAACCATGCATTTATTTAAGTTGTGGTAACAGGTTCCCTGAATTACTTTTTAGAGTATATATTTTTTATTTTTTATTTTAACTTAACAAATTAGATGTTTTGTTCAGGATTCTCACCTGGGGGCTTTTTATTTAAAGTATGTAATCAACTATTAAAATCCAAATTTTTTTTAGTGCACAGGTTGGTCCAGACATATTAGTTGATCTGTGTCTATTTTTTATATTTTCTATTCTTAAATGTTATTACATGTATTGGTATATTTATATGTGTGTACTTGAATACCAAGGTAAATTCCTTGGCAATAAAGCTCTTTCTGATTCTTCTTCTAACGCTACTAATGAGAGGTTTGAGTGATGTTAATGCCAGATGTATAGGGGCCTATATGTCATGGCAATTGACAAAAGACCATCCTTTATTTCAAAACATTAGCAACTGTAATCATCAATGCTCAGAAGTCAATTTCAGGTGACAATATTTCAGCATGGCAAGATTTACTAGCATTTAATGACTGTAGACAATGATAAACGATAAACATGGACTCACTGTGTAGCCTGGGGCACAGATACAGGCCCCAGTGAGACCGTGGCAGTCTGCTCCATTAGCACACTGGCATGGCACACTACATCCTTCTCCATAGTAACCCGGGGGACAGGTCTCATTGCAGTATAGACCCGTCCATCCAGCTGTACACGAGCATTCACCTGTCAGGGGGTGGCAGCTGAAAAAGAGAAAGACAGATAGACATTTAGGTACAAATATGCCTAAAGATACGCTGTGTATACGGCATCTAAACAGAAACACTTTGGTTTCCAGAACAAGGGAGCCAAATCTGAGAACTAAAACCATTGAGTTCATCCATCCTGGTGTCTGTGAGCTCCACTCAGATAAATGGGGTGTCCTTTCTCTTCTTCGTGTAGTAATGAGCCCCAGTGTCTCAGGGCCTAATCTACCCATACCAGACATTAACATTGTATTAGCCAGGAACACGGCTAAGAAATAATGAATGAAGCACAGGTCGCGATAAAGAGCAAGTGCTATGCAACTGTTGAAAGGTGTTCAAATTTTTACTTGCAAGTCAAATGAAGTCAAATGGACTCAAATGGAGCTCTTTACTCACCCATGGCTCCAGAGGTTAACTCGAGAGGAGTTGACTGGAAAAGTGATGAGTGTAGGACTGAAGGTTCTGTTTAACCGTAGGAGACTCCACAAAGATGTATTGTTTGCGTGAAATAATTTAGCTGAATTATTATGTTAAAGGTGCAATAGGTGATCTAGGAAATGCTAACTAATTCCTGCTAGCATTGAAAGTATACGATAAAACCCTACCTGCCAATCGGCGTCCAAAGCCACACCTCCTCCAAAACACATGAAGGTGTACAGACCAGACGACCAGAGATGTTATTGGATCATGTCATGTATCATTCACCAGTTAGAAAACTTTACAGTACAGTGAGTAACAGTACTTCAATAATGAATGTAAACAACTGTTTGCCTGCCATTCTCGCTCTATCTGCACAGCATTCGTGAATGCCCTGATGACATATGATGTATGCAAACACGTGTTGACTGACAGGGAACACGTGCTATAATTTAATTCAGACTGAATGCAGTGATTGAATGTACATTTTATGGTCCTATGCCTTCCACAGACAATATATATTTATAAAAATACATTTAGACCGCTTAACATAGTGATTGCTATCAAGATATGAGGAGACTTGCAACCAGCAAAACAAAAAAAAAATTCTGTAGAGAATCACCTATTGCACCTTTAAGAGTTTACTGTTTAGCTGTGGAATTTAGTCAAATTAATTACATATATATAGACCAACTGTTTAAACATGCGACAGAAGAAATGCAAAAATGCGTCATTGACAAATGATATGTAAACAGAACAAAACATGCTTGTGTGTGTGTGTGATTAATTTGATTATAAGCATCTTATGCAATTAATTCCATTAATTTTAACTCACTTGACAGCCCTAGATATAATCCATTAAGAAATATCCTGGTTATTTGCTTTGCAAGAAAATAAGGTGCATTGTAGGGATGCACCAAAACTACACTAATTAAATTACTGCATAATTCTAGCTGAAAATGATTTTCAAATTAAGGCCGATATTAAAATTCTTTACTATTTTGTCTAAATAAAAAATAAAATAAATACAAAAAATAAAGCACTAAAAACTAAAATTGATTTAAATACTAGAAATAAATTAAGGCATCACAAAATTATAACAAATATATAAAAAATTTAAAATGGATATTCATTTTGAGATTTGCTAAAGATTACATTTAATAGTTTTATTACATTTTTTAAACATTAACTTTAAGTAAGCATTAGATTATGGTCAAGGTAATCTAACTGTAAAAATAGGGCATGCGGAATTAAATATATAATATTGGCTATTACCAATACATTTTTAAAAAATCAGCTGAATATCAGCTGATAACCATTATGGTACAAATATGCATCTATAGTCCATTAGTTCCTTGTCAGTTCAGCAGTTATCATTATACTGCGGTCTGTTGATGTGAGGTAGCGTGTCTTACCTGAGTGTGTTGGTGGAGTTACAGGGGCAGTATTTGTCACAGATGAGACCGTATAGGCCTGGTGGACAGAACCTGTCCTGGCAGTGAGGCCCTTTGAATCCTGTATCACACAAACACGCTCCATTGATGTGGTAACACTTTGCCCCATTCTGACAGTCACAGTGGAGGGCGCACTGGGGTCCGTAGGTGCCAACCGGACACTCTTCCTGGCACCTGGGAACATTTCAGACACTTTAGAGGGAAGAAAAGCCCAGTACAGTGTTCTGTATACATTATTAGTTACTCAGAGCAGCTCTGGAAGAAAAAGGAGCCCGTCAGAATAACCCAAGCAGAATTAGTAGACTACAAAGTTATTCTAATCTAAGGGTCAAGGGTCAATGCTCTGGGTATTTCTTTGGTACCTCAGGTTCATCAACCCCTTGGCTTCGCCTATGGGGCGACAGGAAACTAAAACTGCAGTCATTAATTACCGTGAATACAATTAGACACAGGCTTATTCTCTCTGTTGAATAGCAAAGTGACTTAAGGAACAACGACTTCCACAAGATCTTCAATATACAATCCTGGCAGAACATCAATCTTAAGTGTCCAAAGAAGCCATTAGGAGACAGATAAATAGCTCAATTAAATTATAAAACGGACTAGGTATGTTTCATGTTGAAATTACACCAGCGTCGTTTATATCAGAAACGACGGGTGTGAGAAGGACTTGGGGAAGGGAGGAGGGGATACTAACGCAATCTGAGATTATTCCTGCTGGGCTAATTCACCTGTCACAGACCAAATGAATGAGGGCAATTTTGTTAAATATTAGAGGATAAGAAGTGTCTGTCCTGAAAGTGTTTTCATGCTGCAGACAATCACTTTAGTGCGCTAATAAACCCTAAGCTGCTGCAGAAGACACAGGGAAATAAACGCACAGAGCTATTTCAATTGGATCCTAATAAAACTCCATTACTGGTAATTAATGGGCAGAAACTTAACAGACCAGTGCGGATCTTTGGGTGGGATCAGTGGACAAAGGGAATATAAACACAGAGCAATAAAAAAAACAATTAATCAATTATTCAGATCCGAATTGTGCATGCTTGGTAACAAACTGCTTTTGTGGCAGTTTTTTTTAAAGACACAGAGGAATAATAACAAAAATAAGATCAGAAATGGTTTTCACTAACTGGGTATCCGTTTTACCTGTGGCCACTGTATCCTGCCATACACTGGCACTGTCCTGTGATGTGGTCACACAGTCCTCCATTTCGGCACGAGCATTCCTTGCTGCAATTGATCCCGTATTTGCCGAATTGGCATGGCTGGGCGCACACAGACCCCTGTAGAGCAAGAGAGCGGAGAAAATTCACATATGAGAATCAGATCAAGTTCATTCAGAATGACCACTGAAGATGCACTAATTCAAAAGACCAATTCACCTAATATACAATAACCAAAATACAATTCTGCACTGATAAAAATTATTTTGTGGTGAAGTAAATACTACAGAAAAAACATCTCGGTTACGTATGTAACCCTCGTTCCCTGAAGGAGGGAACGGAGACGCCACGTCGGAGTACCGACGAATAGGAATCCCTACCAAAGCGCCATGGCCTCTGCCCCCATCTAGTGCCTCTAGTGAGCCTCCTGAGCTCTCTTACCTGATGAGACGGGGCTCACACAGAGAAGTCCATCACTGCTGTTCCGCATGACCCGTTCAGTGACTATTGGATAACACTGGGAAAGCGTGCCCTAGTGAAGGAGTTATGTGGAGTACAATGCTGAACCATGGCCTGCAACGGAGAGAGGGCGCTCAGTCCCACTGACGGGAAGGCTCTCCCAAGGGAAAGACACAGGCTTCCCGTAGGAGCGACCGTGGAGAAAAATATGGGATCCCCGGAGGGTCACTCATATAACCCCAGCCCAAAAACGGTTCTCAAGGATTCAGCGGCAAGGGGCCTGATGCCAGACGCCTGCCGTGTCCGGCACCGAGGGTGATGGAGGACTCACAGAGTTTGCTTCTGGAGAATGTAAACGCCGTAGCGCAGCAAGCCGACAAAAGCCAGGGCCTCTCAATGCTTCTACCCGTTTGAGGTGAGAACACAGGAGGAAACCGGCTCTACACGTAGTCTATAGAATCTAGCGAACGTGTTGGGTGTCGCCCAGCCCGCAGCTCTACAGATGTCTGACAGCGAGGCACCACGTGCCAGCGCCCAGGAGGATACAACACTTCTAGTAGAGTGTGCTCGCACCCTGAGCGGACAGGGCACACCTTGTGCTTGGTAAGCCAAGGTGATGGCATCCACTATCCAGTGGGCCATCCTCTGCTTGGAGACAGCCTTTCCCTTCTGCTGGCCTCCGTGACAGACAAAGAGCTGATCTGAGGTCCTGAAGCTTTGAGTTCTATCCACGTAAATCCGCAGAGAGCGGACAGGACAGAGCAAAGCTAGGGCTGGGTCTACCTCCTCTGGGGGCAGTGCTTGCAGGTTCACCACCTGGTCCCTGAAGGGAGTTGTAGGAACCTTGGGCACATAGCCAGGCTCAGTACCACGTGGGTGTCACCCGGCCCGAACTCTAGGCACGTTCCACAGGGTTCCACAGGGCGGGTGCCACAGGGTTCCCCGTCTCTGAGTCAGAAGGTCCTTCCTCGGAATCGGCCCAGGAGGGGCTGTCGCGAGGAGCATAAGTTCTGGGAACCAGGTCCGGTTGGGCCAGTACGGCGCCACTAACAGGACCTGCTACTCGTCCTCCCTGACCTAGCACAGTGTCTGTGCAAGTAGGCTCACTAGGGGAAACGCATATTTGTGCATCCATGCCGAGTGTAACCACTGGCAGTGGGACGTTTCTGGGGAGGCAAACAGGTCGACCTGTGCCACCCCGAACTGTCTCCAAATCAGCTGAACCACCTGGGGGTGGAGTCGCCATTCCCCTGGGAGCGCAGCTCGTTAAAGCTCGTCAGCCACACGGTTGCTCACACCAGGGACATGAATGGCCCGAAGCAACCTCAGACACTTCTGACTCCAGAGGAGGAGATGACGGGCGAGTTGCAACATGCGCAGACCACCTTGTCGGTTGATATACGCAATGGTCGCAGTGTTGTCCATGCGGACCAGTACATCTTTGCCCCGTAACAGCCTTTTGAGGCGGCTCAGAGCAAGATGCACTGCTAGCCACTCGAGGCAGTTGATGTGCCAATGCAGGTGCGAACTGAACTGCATAGCCGAGCCTGATGGTCCGAATGAGCCAGCGAGACGGACTGGGGAGCGTATCGGGCACAGCGGATCTTCCCGAAGGAGCCCCCTGCGCCGACACGTCCTCTCCAGAAACTTCTGACCCTCCCTCCGATGCAGCGATGGACATCTGATCATCAAGAGGAGCCCCGAAGGATACGGATGGTACACACCTCGTGGGTGGCCCACGAGTTCCAACGGCAGCTCTACTGGCTGCGAAGTGCGGGAGGGGTGAGGGTTCCCCGGGGGTTGGGTCCCTTGGGGATGCGTGCTCACTGTAACCCTCAGATCACCCTTGCTACTGCCTGAAGTAACCCTCTGTGGAGGATTAGATCGAGGCAGAGGCACGGGGACTCCACCCCTAGCGAGATGGAGTCTTGACCGCAACTCTGAGATGGTCATGTTCCCGTAGTGAGAACATGAGTCATCCACCAGCGCTGCCTCAGCGTGCTGAACGCCCAAACACGAGATACAGCACTTGTGACCATCCCTCAGTGACAGATAACCACCGCATCCAGAAACACACAGATAGAATGTCATCCTGAAAAGGACGCAAGCTCTATCTGTGTTGGTCTTTTAGAAGGATGCTCTCCTTGGTGCTGAAGCACGCAGGGGGAGGGGTCACGGCGACACAGTCAGGGAATAGTGCAGCCTGACGTGCGCGCTCTCTCACACGAAGGCGCTCTCTTACCAGCCGTAAGAACGGCTTTTCAGCGCTCTCCACCTAGTGCACCGAACCAGCTGTGAGAACAGCCTTTGTGTTTGCTCAAATGAGAAAAAAGAGAGATGATCAAAGAACCACACGACCCGCTGCAGTGCCGTCACACCAACACCGACTGAAGAGATCGCTTCCAAAAGGGCAGGCAAGTAGAGAGTGATATCTGGCTGAACCATCTACCACTCGGCTCCTCAGCAAAAAGCTAATTTGATGCAAACACCTGTGTCTGCGTGGCATGAGCACCTGGTGCAATCATTGCATGCCAATGTGCATTGGCTCGTTTAGTTTCACTCGAAGTAGATTGGCTCTCGCGAGCGAGATTCCTATTCATCGGTACTCCGACGTGGTGTCGAGAGTGACCGACTGAATGGGAACAAATGTAATTTCTACATGAAAAAGTTAGTTCAGGCAAGAATTTAAAAAAAACTAAATTCTATATTAGTACTCAATTAAAGCTTGTAGAAATTAAAGCGTAAATATCAACTCAACTTTTCTGATACTGGTGTTCCCATCATACACTGGGGCTTGATTTGTCACTGTTTTCCAGCTGTATTTACAGTGTTTTATCATTGCTTTTGTTGTTAGGTTTAGTAACTTGCCATTTTGTGACATTTGGAGTTCATTTTCTACTCAAAATGATACTCAAAAAATTATCCATCGAAAGTCATTGTGTACCAAGTATTGAGGTCTCTGTGTTCAGATGCCGCTTTATTTATGTTATGTAGATATGATGCCTACACAATTTCTATTCTATTATTTACTTGGTATTATTTACATGGTTCTAAGTAAAGAATACACTTTTAAAGCATGGTTTAATTCAGTGTTATATTGTTTGAGTAAAATGTATTGCAAAGGAGACTTCAATTAAGTAGAAATTACTCAACCTTTTACCTGTTAAAATAATTTATTTTCTTTGTTAATTGTACCCAACTTAGTTAAGTAGAGTTTTTTTCAGTGTCATATTTTACTCCCCCCATTTCATTTCATTCCATATGACTTTCTTAATTTCAAACAGAAAAGTGCCTTAGTCATTAGTATTTACTTATTATTCAAAAACTTACCCTTTTCACCAAGAAAAATAATCATAATGAACACTATGTTGGCGTCCACACCAACACAAGATAATGTTCTGTTTATTATAAGTGCACTGCAGTTAAGTCGTTTGTCCCTTTAAATGCTCAAGCTCTTTAAAGTCAGGTTGATTCTGACTGGCTGTCAATGTTTCTAATTGCTCATCAGCTACAAAAGAAAGTCCCACACACCATCAGTACTTGCAAAAGTATCAAAATAGCTTTATTCCCCACAATGTTTCAGTCCCATGACATTCATTAGGCATATACGGGGTCATGGGACCGAAGCGGTGTGGAGAATAAAGCTATAAAGCTACTTTTGCAAGTACTGATAGTGTGTGTGACTTTCTTTTGTTCTTGATTTTTGACTTTTTTGGTCTTTTCTCCTACGCACCTATCTATTACATGCAGGTGTGCTAGGGTAATTGTTAATTTATTGTTAGTTTATTGGTTAATATTGTTATTGTTCATCTGTGTCATTAATGTTGTAGTTGTGGTGTGGCCTTTGATATTCTTATAGAATTAGAACACTTATTAAAACTTTATAGTTATAGTTATTGTCCTTGGTCTGAATATGACAACTCTTATTTTCACTTCCACACAACATCCACTGATGTGATCAGTCACTTGACATGCAATCATCACGTTGATGTCAAACAGATGTCATATAAAAAAAATCCAGACAGTAGAGGGCAATTTTTCACTGAACAACTTCAGTACAAAAGCTATGGTGTTTTATAATGCTTTTACTGTGGTTTTTTTTTTTTTTGTCATTTTAGAGCTTGAAAGCACATTCGCTATTATTTTATGAAACGACGAGTAGCCAAAACATTCTTCAAACTTAAAATACCAAACATTCAAAATAACATTTCTTGAGTGCCACAGAAAAAGGAAGTCATACAGATTTGGAATACATGAGGCAATAAATTATTTTGAGTGAAGTATATAGAATCATCCATAAAGATAAACGATCATACATAAAATCATGCAAAGATAGAACATGTATAGAATTACAGAAAAACAATATGTGGCCCTGTAAAAGAGGCCCAAATTCAATATATCTGTAGCCACTTATGTCAGTTAAAGCAGAACGTTTTGCACGACCACTTAACACCACCTATCTGATCCAGTCTTTGCTACTGTACCTTTAAGTCCTTTAAGCAAGGTTCTTTAATTACTGAATAGGCGCTGATATGTATACAGTATGCTAATGTACTCAATACTATTACAATGTCTGAATGACCCATTTTTACAGTTTAGTTTGAATAAGCGGTTTGAATGAACTGTCTATGGAGCATTGCTTTGTGAACGTTAGAGTACGTCTGCATACTGTAGCACAAACTCTTTTCAGAAGAGAAAGGAAACGTGTTTTTGATATGTCTTCTTTATGAGTTTAAGATGATGCAAAAAGAGCAATAATGAGACTCAGCAAACTTCACACAAATTGCCCTTCTAAATAATAACTTCTGCTCAGATACTTAGAGACTCAGATCAGTGTCATTTATTCCCCTTTTAGGATAGTGCAAGTATCTACATTCAGATTCTCCTCCACCCCTTCTTCATTTACCTCTTAAACTCTTTCACCTTCCCTCCATTCACTTAACCCTCCCTTTCTCCTTCTAATTACTCCCTCTTCTCCGTTCTTACTTCCTTTTAAGTGTGACTCACCTCTTCCGTCGTTTCAGTATCTTGCCCTTTTACTCTCCTTCACTCTCTGCCCCTCATTCCTTATCATCTGTCTCCTTATCTTTATTCCCCTCTGTTTCATTTCTATCTTTTATTTTCTCTGTCACTTTCTCTTTGTCCCTCACTTCTCCACACTTTTGGTCCCTCTGAGTGCAGCATCTTACCATCCATCCAGCAGGGCAGGAGCATTCTCCAGTGATGTGATGGCAGGTTCCTCCGTTTTGACAGGGGCAACGCTGCTCGCACTGTGGGCCGTGACTTCCAGAGGGACATCGCTCTCCACAGCTGCCGAACCACAAGAGGAAAGACATGAAACTTAGGCAGCCATTGCAAAGGATTGCAACATAAAACACAAGAATGTTCAAAGACTTTAGAACAAATACTTAAGAAAAAAAACCCCAACCATATTTTTTTAAGGACCCTCACAAGTACTTCACAGCATTTCTACTATGCTAACAATGAATATAGACAAAGAATAAGTACATCAAATGTAGATCAGTATGGGGGACTCGAGCTAGTTGTCACATGGGGTACCTAACTTAAAACTCTCCGGTTGTTTTCTTTGTTGGTTTCAAACACCTAGTTCAAATTGTATCCTCTAAACTGCAATATTTGTAAAAAAAAATTCAAAGAATTTTGGGTAAATAGGTGAATTAACAACAGTAGCATACATTCTAGCAAAGGGTTTGCTATTATTTATTTATTTATTTTACACATATTCTTGGGACGTGTTCTCATATTTAAAAAAAATCTATTACATCAGTTATCAATTACAATTTCTGTTGCCCCAAAACAATTGACATTGAAAGAATATTAAAAAAATATATTTTTTTTTAAATAAATAAAAAATATGATACACTTTTGTTCAAAAGTTTGGGGTCTGTAAGGTTTTAGTCTCTTAATATGCACAAAAAAGCTGAATTTATTTGATCAAAAATATACTAAAAAAATAATATTATTACAATGTACAATACATTTTAAAATGTTATGTTTTTTGTCATGGAAAACAGCATTTATTTTAAATGGATTTTTTTTGGAACATTATAAATGTCTTTACTGTCACTTTTGATCAATTGCTGAACAAAAAACTAAAACTTTTAAATGTTCATGTATTTTGCAATTTTTCATCAATTACATTTTTGTTAATTAACTATTTTTGCCATATTTCATTAAACGTTTTGCACCACATAACTGTTTTACTGTTTATTTAGCTGAAAAACAGACTATTTAATGACAGGTTCCCATTGTGACAACACAAAAGGTCATAAAAGGTGAATGTGTGTTTACTTGGCAATGATGGTGGAAAGGTTGAATAGCTATTTTGCAGTCAAGAGGTGTGGGCCCAAATTGACTTTCAAAAATAAACCTACCCTTTTCACTAGAGTTACAACTTGCCCTTGTCTCCTCTACATAAATAATATATTTCAGGAAAGACATATTAACCTTCATATCTCTATACTGAAACCCTTTTATCTCTGGTACTCACATAGGGCCCATGTAGCCCGGTGCACATATGCATTCCCCTGTCTCGTGGTGGCAGGTGGCACCGTTGAGGCATTGACACTGCAGCTGGCAGCCCTTGCCATAGTAGCCAGGCTCACATTGATCCTCACAGCGCCAGCCTTGGTAGCCGTCTGTGCAGACACAGGCTCCTGTGATGGGGTTACACAGTGCCCCATTCTTGCACTGACAGCGGTTGCTGCAGTGGGGCCCCCAGTGGCCACTTTCACAACCTGATAAACAGAGAAGAAGAAAGGATGCTTTTTTACACCAGCCAACAAAATTGCCACCATACTCCTGCCCGAGTTAAGGGTGGAAACTCTCGCTGATCAGTATGACTCAGTCGTATTACATTGTGAGCAACAAGTTGTGAACCGGCGACCTGTAATCCTGGAATTGCCAATACACAAGATTTGTTAACTCATAGAATTTTATTACAGAACATATGCTGAAGTATACAGGTTTGTACAGTGTTTTGTCAATTCAAGTGAATCCCACTGTGAGTGGGGATTAGCTGAAGCATAGATTATTTACATCCCCTAATATATTCTCTTTAAATTATCAACGAGCTAATACCATGCTGAAAGCAAACGCTATCAATAAAATGGGTGAAATTGCAAGAAGCTAATCTTTCAAGCGCACCTAAAGTGACCCAGAGATGCTATAAAAGACTGACTCAGTCATTCTGGTGTTTACACGGTATTAGCTAGCATAAATAGGGCCAAACCTACCATAGACATATACACATAGAAAAATGCAACTAGAATTGCCTGTGACATACTATTACAGTGTCTTTTGTAACTGGTAGTGAGCTGTTAAAAATTGGATAAATTAATAAAGCAGTAATGACACGTAACCTGGCAAGTATCTTCATTCACCAACTTGCAACACAGACCGCCTCGCTAAAACACACATATGTGGGAGATGAGGAATGGATAAAAATAACTCAAAAAATAAAACTTGAGGACTTGAATAAGCCCATTATTGCCAATTATTCCTTGGCATCCTCACGTACTAATTGACTTATTTTTTTATTGTTTGCGTGCTGGAGGTACGCTATTACGTCACGTGCAGAGTGATGTTAACATTTAAGCTAGCCGGTGAGAGAAAAGAGGAAAGAGGAAAGTCAACAGCGAAAAGAGGGCATACAAAGAAGAATGGATGCGTTCATCCTACCTGGTTTTGTGAATGCTAAGCCGGTGTGTCTTATCTGCAACGAAGTTGTCGCTGTTTGTAAAGAATATAATATCAGACAGCACCACGAGACGAAGCATGGCACCTTTTTTTGCTGGTGGTCTTGTCAATATTTTTGATAAAAAGGAGGCTGAATTCGATTTGTTATTGTTTACGTGTTGGCACGTTATAAGCAAACGTTTCAATGGTTCACTTTTCTTTTTCTTTTTTTATACCACACATTTCATGACGGCTATTTTAGAGGCGTGTCTAGCGATCCATTCCACAGACTCTTTTAAATGTCTTTCAGAACTTTTCAAATAAAAAACTCTCAATTCTTCCCAAAATAAAACATTGCTGCAAAAACGTTCTTTTTTGAAGGCAAAATCACTAAAGACAAATTGATTGTGAGTAACTGTTGTTGTAATCTCTGCGGTTCGCACTGCCCGCTCCAAGCGGTGCTCGTACCCGGTTCTTTCCGCATGAGGAGTCGGACGCTCTAACAATGAGGCTAAAGGCTGCAAACTCTAGCATCAGTCACTAGAGTGTCTCTTGACATGAGGGGAGTGAGATTTACCTGCACAGCTCTCACTAGCTCACTATTGACAGATCTATTTCAGAACCAACCGCTATCAAAAAAATTTGGCTGCGGGAGCGGGCCAGATATTATTGCTGGTATATTAGATATTAATCCAGATATAATCGCCTGTTGCCGACCACTACTGTTTAAAAGTTTGAGGTCATTAAGATTTAAAAAAATAAATAAATTATTAATTTTATTCAGCAAAGATTGATTAAAAGTGAGAGTAAAGACATTTACAATGTCTAGTTTAAAAGCTATTCTTTTGAATTTTCCACAAAAATATTAAGCAGCACAACAGTTTTCAACATTGATAATAAAAAGAAATGTTTCTTGAGCATCAAATCAATTATTAGAATTAGAATGATTTCTGAAGGATCATGTTACACTGAAGACTGGAGGAATGAATGCTGACATAAATTGCAGCCTTAGTGAGCATAAGAGACTTCTTTCAGAAACATAACATTTCAAAATCTTACTGATCCCAAACTTTTTGAAAGGTAAAGTACATGTACATGTTCGAATGATGGTTCCATTCAACGCAACGTTGTTTCAAGCATACGGTCCTTTTAACCTCACAAACCAGTCCATATTTAACTACTAAGCTACCAGAAAGCTGTTTTGAAAGTGGATAAAGCCCTAATGAAGACTGTGTGCTGTTGGACACCAGCATCCGTTGTCTATTCCAGGCAAACATGAGGTGGATGATCAGCACTTAGAGAAGACAGCTTGGCACAGAGGGGGGTCATGGAACATCCTGCCGCTGTGGCGAGTCTTTCCCAGGAGGTGCGACGTTGCCCACATTAAGTAGCTCACAGAGGGCAGGAGGCACGTTATTGATTTGAGTAAATCTGCCATGGATGAGTTCTCCTGTCAGTTGAGCTCTCACACCACACAAATGACCAGGGCACATTAAAGGTAGGAAACCTGCAGGAGGTCAGCGAAGATGGATGAGCCGCTCATCATCTGCTCTGCTCACAGTCAATCAGCACTCATCACGCTCCTCTCAGCTCTCCCACGCTGATGAGAGAAAAAGAGCAGAAAAACACAACGCATCCACTGTTTGCCTCTCTCACCGGCCCCCGGACCTCGTCAACTTCCCATCAGCCCTAAAGTGAGCGCTTCACTTTCAAAGAAGCCTCATACTGGGGCGCAAACAGTTTCCCTCCCATTCAACACGGCAAATCCACTCTGCATTGGCTCAGAGTCCGCCAGGCCTCTTCATCTGCAGCCATTCTGAATCATTGCGGAGGAGGACAAATAAAGTGGAAATCTAGACAGAGCTTAATTTGCAGAAGTCTTTTTCTCTGGTGCTCAGAAGCAGCACAAAATGTTGCCATTGAAGACTCAAAGCCTCTTTTCCCCCCACAGCGAGACGCCTCAGCACATTTCCTTCTAAAGCCCATTATCTCGGCCCGTCTCTTCTACGTTTAGTTTCAGACTCGCCGCAGACAGTCTCTCACTGCGGGCCCTCTGACAGCATTTAGCCGTGATTAAAGAGTCAGAGATCATTTGGTGCCATGGGCAAGGCTGTAAAACACACAGTGATATTCCTATATCTCTGTGTTTAAAGTATCTGAAAGAAAGCTTCCATAAGTATGTGTCTAATCAGAGACGAGATGAAGGAAGAGTGGATGAGGCCCCCTTTGGGGCAATGGACCTTGTGTGTGGGCAGAGATTCAATGTTATAAGTAAACCAAATAGCCGACCTGTAACACAACCCCTATTTAAAGCGCTCAGCATTGCACAAACAGGCTAATCAAAGGGTGTGTTTGGGGAGACAACCCATGCTCTTTGAGGCATCGGACTGAGCTGTGAGCGTGTGTTTGTGTACTGTATGTTGATCAGCAGAAAAATGTAATGGCCTGATCTGATCAGATGGTTGGGAAAGATCTCAGTGAGGTGTGAGAATCCGTAATGCTGCTACTTGAAGTTCTCCCATAAGCGTGGCGAGCCTTATTACAAAACAAAATCCTTTCAGCTGCAGGCCTGAATCAAAAATGATTACGGCTGACAAGAAAAATACTGTATGTATTTTGGTGCTACGTTCTGCCTAGAGCTGTGTGTGCAGCTAAATTAACATGAACGTCACAAAAGGCTAATTAGGGAGACTTCCAAAGTCTAAACTGTTGTATTTTCTATGAAGACAAAATATCTCACTCCTGTGGAATCTGGAAGCCCTGCTTACGCTGTCTGTTTTTATTAAGAATATGCTTCTTGTCGGAGCCATAGCCTTGAGGGTAACACGCATACATATCATGCAACAGTGCTTCATATCTCTTCCGGTCTCTGCTCAAACTGTCAAATAAAGGCAAAATTCTCCCAAAAAATGACTGTACAAAAACTGTTTACAAATTGTATTTTATTTGCTATTTGGTCATTTTCTGCCATGTTAAGACTATACCCGACCCAAGACAGGCCTGATAAAATTAGACCCAAATGTAAATGCACCAATCAGGCACAGACTGGCCAACAGGAGCAGGAGAAATCCTGGTGTCCTGGTGACTGATGCTCCATTCATGTTTATTTATTTATTTGTGTATTTATTATTACTTTATATTATTGCTTGCCTGATGCACACAAGTGATTTCTATATTCGGACAGTGATTTAAATTGTGACCAGTGGATTGGAAAAATGAACTTCACAGCTCGATAAAAATTAAATTGATAGCCTGATAAATCATGGATCCACTAGTGTTGACTGCAACACTATTTACCTCACCTTTTTCTAATTGCTTCTGCATGCAAAAGAAAAATCCTGCATGAAGACGCAGCATAATGCAGAGACCTGTGGCATTTCCTGATGGATCTTATATCTATAGAATGGCTTTCTGTGTGCAAGGTTACAAATGTTTGCTCCTTTTCCACTTGCATTTCCCAAAAATTCACTTCACACAAACGCGAGTTGGCATAGTTTAAAAGAATTTCGGGTCTGGTCTATGCAGGGCTATGCTTTCTTGTAAATGGGTTAGTGCCCCTTCTTAGGCTAGTCGAAGATCAGTGCGGGGCCTTTGACAGAGCAGAGGTGGACTGTATCGTGGTTAGCGATCCATTCTCTTATCTGTCGCTCTCTCCATCTCATTAAGACTGGATACATAAAAGCTGAGAAATTTGCCTTTGTAGCGACTCGGCTGCATATAATAATAATAATAATAAATTAAATTAGCTCAATAGGGAATTATGATTATTAATGTTTAATTATTTATAACTAATCGCAACGGGTTATGATTAAATTATAAATCTCCAAATCACCCAAAAAGGGAAATACCTAACCTAGGTATTTATGCAATATATATATAGTTAACGACAATGGGTTGCAATTAACTACGAATATATATTAAATCATTACAGAATAACCTTTGAATTAGAATTAATTCAAAATTCATCTGATCCGTTCATTTAACGAACGAACAGTACTACAATCTTTTATCAATTCTCACAAAGTTTTATTCTTTCTTATCAAATCTTCGGGAAGGTTATCCTTCTGGTCACGAAGAATAAACTTTCAGAATTTTTAGGATATTAATTAAAGTATTCAAAGATACTTATGAGAGCTCGTAGCTAGATCTGAACATTAAAGTGACCATGTCTTGTGAGCGGCAACAATGACAATCGAACGTGGATACAATGGTTTTAATAATTGATACTACGAATACATACGACTAAACAAAGAATACATGTATACACAGAACAACGAATAGTAACGAAAGAGAATGAAAAGAAGAGAATGAACGA
The DNA here is from genome assembly GCA_039654625.1 of Rhinogobio ventralis. Taxonomy (NCBI): domain Eukaryota; kingdom Metazoa; phylum Chordata; class Actinopteri; order Cypriniformes; family Gobionidae; genus Rhinogobio; species Rhinogobio ventralis. The sequence goes on along the minus strand of CM077206.1, from coordinate 10,551,744 downwards.
GAGGAAGGAAAGGTTCAGGAATGGCAATTTCACAAACATAACCACCGAGAGCCAGCAACGAATAATATCACCTTAAACAGGGGTACACATCTTAAAGTGCATCTAAATTTCGATGGAATTTATACTTGCATGGGTTGTTTTGTGCTGAGTATAAAGAATGCGTGTGAGTCATCTCAGAGAGTTCTTTGAGCTGGAGCGTGTTCTCTTTTGGTCCTTCCGGAGCGTTCTCGATCCGCGGGAAGTTTAAAGATGGTTGGAGCGAATGCCGAAAAGGGGAGGAAAAGAAGATTGTCTCGTCTGAGTTTTAGAAGATGACTGAGCGCTGAGATGGAGCGCGCTGGGATGGCGCGCGTTGCCTGTCCGCCTGGCTGCAGAGCGCGCCGACTTCAAAGGAACCAACCCACGTGACTGAGCCGCCAAGCCAGGGCCGAAGCCGTCTGGCCAGGGGACGACCCGAGATGATAAGAGGGTTGTTTATCGACTGCACCGACTGAGCAAAGATATGCTGGTGTTACTGTCCTTTAAAGAAACATTAACATCCGGCCATCTTTTCTGAAATGACCAATCAGATGTGGGAGTTTTAGGCGGGAGAACACTTTCTTTGTCTCCGTTTATGACCTCATTTGCCTAATTTATGATGGTGTCATACTTGGTACATTTCTACTCAAAAGGGGGGGTAACATAATGTGATGCATTTCATAATCATCTACTGTGCACCGTTGGTTAAGAGAAAGAGAGAGGAATATTTAGATATCAAACACAGTATGACTGGGAGATATTAGAGCAGAGATACATTCTTACACATGAATACAAGCATCTTAATTGACTTTACATTGTTCGTACATCATGACTATGTTGGCAATGACATAGGGAGCATGCGTACACACAGGAATCATCATATACATTCTGGGATAGTTTAATTAAAGTTACATAAAGAAAATGTTTGTGTCTGTGTATTGGAAGGAGCCTGTGTGTCTAGGCCCCCCCTATCTTTTTGAGTGAGGGGGGGGGGGGGGGGGGGGATAGGGGGAGAGATTGCGTCCTGATTGAAGTTCTCACAGGATTCTAACGGTGCTGTCTGTTCTACCTCAGCCAAGCCACAAAACTGTCCACGATGCCATCTTCCTCAGACTCCTCGGTACCGGAACCTAATTTATATACGGCTAAAAGGCTTTCTGACGTTTATAGTGGAGTCGACTCATCTTTGATCCTGTCCAGAGAGACTCCAGACGCTACACCTTGCACACTTCCATCGGTATAGCGCTTACTAGAAACTGGTGTGATGATATGTAGAGTTGCTGCTGCGTATCTCAGTTGTTGCTTGGATCAGCTTATTATGCTGGAATTAGTACTGTGGACTTAGCTGAGGCCATGTCTGTAGTCTCCCCTGAAAAGCTCTGCTCTTAGGGGCTCTAGGCTATTGCCTTTCCAATTAAAGTCCCCGCAGCATCATTATCTGACACAGCGTCGAGTTCCCTCAAAACCCAGTTCCCTGAGAAGGGAATGAGACGTAACCCTAAGACGCTCTTTATCCTTCAATAAAATCAAATGCATGAGTCTAATATGGCCTATACAACATTTTCTATATACCACTTTGTGCCTATCAATCTTGTGCCAACCTGCCCTTGTATCATCCAACAGATGGACTGTAGCCATATAGATGTTTGTAACAGGGCCAAGGGTTTGTGAATCAGATAGTGTAATAGGAAGCACTGTACAAGAGTGTGATTACACTGACTCTATCACAGCACAAAATGCCTCTAGGGCCAATTACTACTTCCTTGCACCCAGTCCAGCCCATTGTACTCCTTAATTAAAGCTCCAGTGGTCAAGGGGAAGACTCAGTCAACCCCTCTCACCCAAGTTTTAGCATTTGTGGTTAATGACTGGAGGAAGTGCATCCAGACAATTAAACTTCTAGATAAATGAAGATCCCAAACCTTGGCAGCTGAACTCCTCTGTTTGGGTTCATCTCTCTATGCCATGATGAATACAGGATAGGAGTTTGTCTCTACATGACAGAGTGTCTTAATTACTGTGAGTCAATGTCATAGCTCTGTGTGCTACGTGACTCAAGTCCGACTCCATGCCCGATGACGGTTAGAATGAGACCTGTTTTATGCCAGTTGAGTGTGTTCTACAGAGTACAGGTTATACAGAAACCTTATTAAGCCACTGAATGTTAAACAGTGTGCAGCTTCAAAGAAGGCAAAGAATTTGAAAGTATATGGGCACATAAAAGATACAGTTTTAAAATATACAACAAATGGGTGATCCAAATGTGCTTGAATGAAAAGACTCTGTCCAGTGAAAAATAAGTGAAGGTTCATATACACTCAGAAACCTTGACTGATTGGATTTGCAAGGCTACTGGGATAGCGTACAAGGATAAAATTATGAACAATTAAAGATACTGCATTAAAGGTTCCTATTACGACTGATATCCTGAATAGTGAGGGAAGCAAAGAAGAAGGATTGCCAAATTAGATAAGTTCAAAAAATATTAAATACATTTTTATTTTTAAATTGTGTTCACTCAGAACTTTTAATGAAGGCCTCTTTACACTGTGCTCTCTCGTCTCGTATATTGTCTCATTTTGGTGCATGAATCATTTTAATTACATTACACGAGTTCACACTCAAAATAATCTGACAGAGTAAAAAGTATGCGTATTTGGCATGCTGTCTGAGGGGAGGGCTCCAAGCTCGGAATTTGGCCGAACCCAGAGTACTCCCCCCGTATCTCTGGTTAGGATAGTAACCAGGCAAGTGTGAGGAGACAGGGTGGTGGAGGGATGCAGAAAACTGTCGAGGAACGTAGGTGAGTCAGCTATGTATATATATATAGGCCTCCTCTCGTACTGATTGGATAGGCAATTTGAACGTGTTCCTCTCAAAACATTGTTTATAAAACATCATCAAGAATTCAATTGCGATTTACACTCAAAATTAGGGCTGGGCAGTATATTGAGTTTGTATCGATATATTTTTTATAAACGATATGGAATGAGGCAATACCGTTTATATCGATATGCAGCAGTTTGATACGAGTGCATCTAGAATAGGAGCACAATAATTCTGACTAAAATAAATATATATTGCTAAAATATTTGTTGTTGGACAATAAATGTGCTATATGTAGAGTTTTAAACCTACAAGTAAGTGTATTTTTATGATAGCAGTAACTGTACAGTGACTTGTAATTGGGTAATTGAATTTAGGCTAATATGATAGGCTATAATTAGTCTGTGCTTTTGTTTTTTATTTATTTTCATTTTTAGTTTCATGAATTTAAAAATAAAATCATTATTTTTGTTTTTAGATTGTAATGTTAGAATGTAATGTGATTTAACCCTTTTTGCACATAACAGGATATATAGCATAACCTGCATGGTTACATTCACTATATTTGTTAATGTTAACTTTGCTATGTTAGCTAATAAAAATACAACTTTTCATTGTTTGTTCAAGTTAGTTCATAGTGCATTAAAGGGATAGTTCACCCAAAAATAAAAAAATTTACTCACTCTCAAGTTCATATATGAATTTCTTTCTTTTGCTGAACACAAAAGATGATATTTAAAAAAACATGGGGAACCAAACACCCATTGACTTCCGTAGTATGGGGGAAAAAATGCTTTCAACCAGTTCAAAAGAGTTACTATTGTTCGGTAATCGCACTTCTCTTGTAATGTTTCGTTGCGCATTTACATGCCTGCAACAGTCAAACAGGGCTATAGCTCTTTGATAAACATGTACAAATATTTCTTTTTTTTTTGTTGCAAAATGACGATTATTTAGTACACTAGGATGATAAATGTCTCCTGGACATGCTTTTAAACGTACCATTGTAAAACCTGCCAATACTTTCACCGTGAAATGGCCCACTGGGCCCTCTAGAGCACCACTGACACTTATCACTATGTTATTTATTTGTGCGCTGAAAGAGACGACTGTAACAGGATGAATTAGGGATACATTAGGGAATTTGGGATACGTTATGTGGGGTGGGGAGCTGATGGATGCTATTCTAAATATACAGAAGGAACTGCCAATAGTCATGTGGGGTGGATAGTGCTGAGTTATAATATCAGAGGGGGGAGCGCTTGCACTGCAGCTGCCAGGCAGCCTCGACGGACCGGGGCGTCCCTCCTACCCTAATTTATCACAGACAAGCCCCTGCTACATGTTTCCTTTTCCCCAGTACAGAGGAACAGCATGGGACCTGCCAGCCAAAGCCTCAGGGGATACACGTAGCGTAAGGATGTGCTGATGTTGTATCTTTTCACGCTACGACTCACGCTACATTATAGTTCACATGTAAAGACTTTTACTGTACTGTTTTTTGATGTATTACAGTATCTGCAGTAAATTAACATTTTGTCAACAAACTTGTGCATGTTAACAGATTTAATTTCTGGTGCCAGTGACAGGGCAGTAAAAAAATTTAAGTCCTTATTATTGCTTTACGCACTACCATTCAAAAGTTTGGGGTCAGTGCATTTTTTTTTTAAAGAAATAAATTATTTTATTCAACAAACTTGCATTAAACTGATTAAAAAAAGACATTTCACATTTTTACAAAAACATTTTTTAGCTTTCTTTCTATTCATCAAAGAATACAACTGATAATTAGAAATGTTTCCTGAGCATCAAACCAGCATCAACCAGCATTAGAATGATTTCTGAAGGATCATGTGACACTGAAGAGTAATGATGCTGAAAATTCAGCCTTGCCATCAAAGGAATATATGACGTATAAGATATATTAAAATATAAAACAGTTCTTTTAAATTGTAATAATGTTTCACAATTTTACTTTCTACTTTATTTTTTACCAAATAAGAGACTTCTTTCAGAAGCATAAAATCTTACTGAACCCCAAACTTTTGAGCGGTAATGTACTGCATCATAATATTTATGATAATGCCAAATTACATCCAATATAACATGGCCAAGGAGAAACCCAAGGCAAATCACCTAACTTACGGGCCACTAAACTCTTTAAATTGCTTAAACACTTTGTATTTTCAGAAGGTTGTTTAGAGACACCTATATCAAATTAAGCACTGACTAATCACTGTCTAGAAAAGACACTCCCCCTGTGGATACAACTAGGTCATTTGTTCGAGATATATCTAGGATGTGAACTCAGATCAATATCAGCCTTGAGAAGTCACCTTCTATTCAATACAGTGCTAGAGACCTTTCACAGCAAAACTGCAGGACGGCACTATGCGATCGCAGCATCTTTTGCTGTGAAGGGATCTTAGAAGTGAATCATGCAGGCACAAGTCGGGTCATTATCACGCTCCTGAATAATTTGAGAAAAGCCATGACCTAGTGCAGCAAACCAGTAGCTTATTCAACAAAAGTCAGAAGTGTCCTCCTCAGCAGATTGTTACACGGGCCGTTGCTTTACCAAATTAATAATTCTATCTTTCTCTCCTCCCTTGGGAAAAACACAAGCTATTCTCTAAGCCATGAGGCCAACAAGCACGAAACGAGCCTCTTTTACATCTCTCTAACCAGAAAGGAACGCCTCGAAATAAAGAGATGCATGAGATGCACAAGACAAATGTGAGATCAGCAGTGACCAACAACCGCTGCTCTTGAGACAATGTCAACCCAATAAAGCCCACTCGTGCTGCGCTTAATTTGCACCCATCGATTTCCTATTTTCAATTATTAATTCTAATTAGGATGAAGTAGATGGTGCCAGGGGCCGTGACAGAGGGTCGATGATGGAGAGGCCTGGCAGATGTAGGCGAGTGATCCACATACGACTACGAGTGTGACTCTACGCCAATTCTAGATTTTGATGATAAAGCACATAGATTTAGTGATTTCAACCCAATTTTAACAGCTTTTTACATCATTATTTTATATTATTATTATATCTGGGCCAAGGGGTTGTCATGCTCACATTAGCTTTGATTCCTGACCTTGAAGCATGAAACTCTTTCACCAGGGGGCAGTATACCACATAGTTCAAGCACGGGTTAATAAGCGGCTATGTGCCCACCAGTGGTCTGACATACAAAATAGTGCTTTGTGATGTATGTTTAATTATGAAGTTACTACAATGTGGTGACAGTTGCAGCCCTCCACCTAGAGCTGAAAACACAGCAGCTATGATGCATTACCAAATAACCCACATGCATTCATCAAAAAGCATGGCTGCCCATCGCGCCAAACTTGCACAGCTACAATCTGAAAACTTAAGGATAATTGTATTGGTGTGAAGGACAGCTATGGAGTACTCTAATATGTAAAACATAAAAAACGAAGAAAAAAACAGAAGGAAGTGATGCCGTTTCCTCTGGTACTGGAAAATTTTTCACTTGGTTTGCATATGTGCCTTTTTGTAAACCATACTGTTCATTATGAATACATTACTAGAACCACTTGACCATTATGAGAAAGCAAATAAAAAGAGAAAATAAGACTCAAAACAAGGCAATTAAAACTCATGTGTGGACAGGGACAATGACAGAGTATGTAGCATGAAGATCTCTTCTGACCTACACTGCCAATGCATTATGGGTTTCCATGGCATCTGCACCTGCTGAAAACTGGTAAGGGGGGAGGACAGAAATGAGGTTATGTTATATATCTTTCCTCGAGTTTGCTGTTAGTCTACCGCGCATGAACTCATTCTGCAGGTGCTGGCAGTAGTATACTGTATATTATGTGAAAAGTATCTCATACAAAAGCCCTATATACAGCATGCACAGAAGAGTGAGTCGAAATAGCAAGCTATCTCAGCAATGTGTTGGTGTTTCCTTTTAAATTGATTTAAACTAACAGTTCATTGGCATGTTGGGAAGAGTGGTAGTTATATTAGCAGTATGGCACACAGAAGACACCAGCATTTCAATATAAACCGTATTTAAATGTAATTTCTAAATTGTTATCTACATGCCAACTTTGGACATACAAAACAAATATTTTCATAAATGGAGGCTACAAGAAAGTCACCTACTGTATATGCCTACAGGCAAATAAAAATGCTAGTGATAGACAATTCATGGAGGTCCAACTAAAGATATACTAAAGTATATTTGATTTAGCTAAAGTTTAACTATTGCAAGTATACTTTAGGTACACTTTAAATATCTTGCATTTAAAGACTGATATTATACAGTGATCATACTTCCTTACTAATAGTGATAATAAAACACATTTTAGGCTTAATAATAAGAAATGTGCATTGTGCAATAAAGAAGTAAAGTTTAATTATAATATTTGTATCAGTAAGTCTCAAGCAATATGTGAGTAAATATTTTATTGGTAACCTATTTATTACTTCCTTTCCTTTGAAACCAAATAACTGATTTCTTGTTGCATTACTGAATCAACAGGAAGAGAATTACAATAATATAAATGAAGTTCCCAGTGCCCAACCAAAGGGAACACTGATCACCATAACGGTGAGTTCAAACAAAAACATTTTAGGAAAATCAACATCAATTTATGAAGTCAGCGTATGTGGTGTTCTCTCAAAATTTTCAGTTGTATTGACAATTCAACATTCAAGATGACTTTAGGAAATGAGTGAATGCAACTAGAGAAAGATAACTGCAGAAGTGGATGAAATGAGTGAAAAGTCTATTAAGAATTGCCCCGTCTATTAAGAATTTTTTTTTTGCTTGACAAAATGACACTCAAATAAAATAATCTTAACTTGGGTTTTCTGAGTAAACAAGGCATAGCATATAAATAGTACTGATTACTAGATTATTTTTTTTTCAGCGATCAATTTCCAGGACTTTTCCAGGACATTTTAAATTTTACTATGACAGGAATAAAAGACAAGGATCATGCGAATATTGCTCTCTAAGTCTTTAAAAGGCATACAGTTTATTGCCATGACTAAACTATAAAAACTGTTTTTAATATAAGCTCTTAATCATACATTATGACTATGGAAGCTTGTTTCCGCCACAGAATAAAAAGAAAAGAAAAGGTAATTGTGACTTTTTTTCTCACTATTCTGACATTTTCCTCGCAATTGCGAGTTTACATAATTGTAATATAAACAGTGTTGGGGAGTAACTAGTTACAAATAACGCAGTTCCCATTCAGTCGGTCACTCTCGACGCCACGTCGGAGTACCGACGAATAGGAATCTCGCTCGCGAGAGCCAATCTACTTCGAGTGAAACTAAACGAGCCAATGCACATTGGCATGCAATGATTGCACCAGGTGCTCATGCCATGCAGCGCGGGTATAAATGAGACACAGGTGTTTGCATCAAGTTAGCTTTTTGCTTCGGAGCCGAGTGGTAGATGGTTCAGCCAGATATCACTCTCTACTTCGCAGTCCTGACTGAAAAGAAGCCTGCCCTTTTGGAAGCGGTCGGTGCCCTTTTCAGTCCTTTTCAGTCGGTGTTGGTGTGACGGCACTGCAGCGGGTCGTGTGGTTCTGTGATCATCTCTCTTTCTCTTTTCTGAGCAAACACAAAGGCTGTTCTCACAGCTGGTTCGGTGCGCTAGGTGGAGAGCGCTGAAAAGCCGTTCTTACGGCTGGTAAGAGAGCGCCTTTGTGTGAGAGAGAGCGCGCACGTCAGGCTGCACTATCCCCTGACTGTGTCGCCGCGACCCCTCCCCCTGTGTGCTTCAGCACCAAGGAGAGCGTCCTTCTATTAGAGCAACACAGATAGAGCTTGCGTCCTTTTCAGAATGACATTCTATCTGTGTGTTTCTGGATGCGGTGGTTATCTGTCACCGAGGGATGGTCACAAGCGCTGTATCTCGTGTTTGGGCGTTCAGCACGCTGAGGCAGCGCTGGTGGATGACTCATGTTCTCACTGCGGGAACATGACCATCTCGGAGTTGCGGTCGAGACTCCATCTCGTAAGGGGTGGAGTCCCCGTGCCTCTGCCTCGATCTAATCCTCCACAGAGGGTTACTTCAGGCAGTAGCACGGGTGATCTGAGGGTTACGGTGAGCGCGCTTCCCCCAGGGAACCAACCCCCGGGGAACCCTCACTCCTCCCGCACTTCGCAGCCAGTAGAGCTGCCGTTGGAACGCGGTGGGCCACCCACGAGGTGTGTACCATCCGTATCCTTCGGGGCTCCTCTTGACGATCAGATGTCCATCGCTGCATCGGAGGGAGGGTCAGAAGTTTCTGGAGATGACGTGTCGGCGCAGGGGGCTCCTTCGGGAAGATCCGCTGTGCCCGATAAGGATCCGGAAATGATGGCCATGCTTTCCCGGGCCGCTGAGAGAGTCGGGCTTGTGTGGAACCCTCCACCGTGTCCCGAACCCTCAAGGCTGGACGATTGGTTTCTCGGGGTGGCCCGTGCTGGTTCTCAGCGCCCCACCCCGGTTCCTTTCTTTCCGGAGGTGCATGACGAGCTCACTAGGTCATGGACGGCACCTTTCACTGCCCGAAACCGGCCCAGTGGCTCCTCCTCCCTCACCACCCTCGATGGGGGAGCGCAGAAGGGTTACACGCAGGTTCCTCCCGTGGAACGGGCCGTTGCCATGCAACTGTGCCCTAACTCCACTTCTAGGGGGAACCCGTGTCTCCCCTCCCGGGCCTGTAGGTACTCGTCCGATCTGATCGGAAAGGCTTACCAGGCTTGTGGGGATGCTGCCTCCTCCTTACACGCTATGGCGTTGTTGCAGGTCCATCAGGCCCAGGCACTGAGGACCTTGCACGAGGGTGGTCACGATCCCGCAGTTCTCCAGGAACTGAGAACCGCAACGGACCTCGCGCTTCGTGCGACGAAGGTTACGGCGCGGGCAGTGGGTCGTGCGATGTCCACTATGGTGGTCCAGGAACGCCATCTCTGGCTGTGTCTGGCTGACATGAGGGAAACCGACAAGATCAGGTTCCTTAATTCCCCCATGTCCCAGACCGGCCTCTTCGGCGAAGCGGTCCAGAACTTCGCCCAGCAGTTCACGGCCGCACAGAAGCAGACTGAGGCGATCAGTCACATCCTGCCACGGCGGACAGCTGCTGTCTCCACCCCGCCGCCGGCAGCGCCTCAGCCTGCTCGTCGGCGAGGGCGGCCGCCTGCGTCTGCCTCCGCTCCCGCGTCGCAGCAGCAGCCTCCACCCAAGCGACGTCGTGGAGCCGGGCGTAAGCAGGCCGCCCCGCCCGTCCAGGCCTCTGCCAAGAGGGGTGGCAAGAGCAAGGGCAAGCGGCCCTGAGACGGGCGACCTGGAGATGGGGAGGACTGCTCTTCTGGAGACGGTGACCGCACCGCTCCATCCCCCGGAGGAGGGCAGGGTGGAGAATCTTGTGTTCCGTTTTGTTTCTGTTCCGCCACTGGGCCCAGCCCCAGCGGTACCCAAATTCTCAATAAAAGAGCAGTTTCCCCTATCTCCGGGTCCCCAGGGGGCTCGGAGGGTTGTGGCCGGTCAAACCCCGGACCACACTCATCCTCCCCCTTCGCCAGCGGGCAGCAGTGGACGATCCCCTCACGGTCCTTCTGCCCACCTGTGGAATCAGGTAAGTGTTGCAATGCACACTCTCACCTCGCTGCGGGCCGCCTCCACGAGACAGCCGCCACAGCCCGGTACCTGCATTACACCTCGCTGCCCCACGGTGGGTACGCCGGTGGTCCCTTTGGTCCCGCTTGCACGGTCTCTGCGAGCCTGGCTAGCGCTCCCCAGTCCGTCTCGCTGGCTCATTCGGACCATCAGGCTCGGCTATGCGATTCAGTTCGCCCGGCGTCCCCCCAGGTTCAAGGGCGTCCGCTTCACTTCGGTGAACGCCGCAGACGCCCATGTCCTGCGTGCGGAGATCGCAGTCCTACTGGCGAAGGACGCGATAGAGCCGGTCCCTCCAGCCGATATGAAGACAGGCTTCTACAGCCCGTACTTCATTGTACCCAAGAAGACCGGTGGGTTACGGCCAATCTTGGACCTGCGAGTCTTGAATCGGAGCCTTCACAAGCTACCGTTCAAGATGCTCACGCAGAAACGCATCTTCGAATGCATCCGTCCCCAAGATTGGTTTGCAGCGATCGACCTGAAGGACGCGTACTTTCATGTTTCGATTCTTCCTCGACACAGGCCGTTTCTGCGCTTTGCGTTCGAGGGTCGAGCATATCAGTACAAAGTCCTGCCCTTCGGGCTGTCCCTGTCCCCCCGTGTCTTCACGAAAGTCACGGAGGGGGCCCTTGTGCCCATGAGAGAACAGGGCGTTCGCATCCTCAACTATCTCGACGACTGGCTCATTCTAGCACAGTCCAGGGATCAGTTGTGCGAACACAGGGACCGGGTGCTCAGACACCTCAGCCAGTTGGGTCTTCGGGTCAACTGGGAGAAGAGCAAACTCGCCCCCGTGCAGAGGATCTCTTTTCTCGGTATGGAGTTAGATTCGGTCGGACGGACAGCGCGCCTCACAGAGGAGCGCGTCCAGTCGATGCTGAACTGCCTGAACACGTTTCAAGGCAGGATGGCGGTTCCACTGAAACAATTTCAGAGGCTCCTGGGGCATATGGCAGCCGCAGCGGCAGTAACACCGCTAGGCTTGCTTCATATGAGACCGCTTCAGCATTGGCTACACGGCCGAGTCCCGAGATGGGCGTGGCAACGCGGCACTCACCGGGTGAGCATCACACCGGCCTGCCGCCATTCCTTCAGCCCATGGTCAGACCCCTCGTTCCTTCGGGCTGGAGTGCCTCTGGAACAGGTGTCCAGGCATGCTGTGGTCTTCACGGATGCCTCTGCCATGGGCTGGGGAACCACGTACAACGGGCATGCAGTGTCAGGGGTTTGGACGGGCCCGCACCTGCATTGGCACATCAACTGCCTCGAGTTGCTAGCAGTGCATCTCGCTCTGAGCCGCCTCAAAAGGCTGCTACGGGGCAAAGATGTACTGGTCCGCATGGACAACACCGCGACCGTTGCGTATATCAACCGACAAGGTGGTCTACGCTCCCGTCGCATGTCGCAACTCGCCCGCCATCTCCTCCTCTGGAGTCAGAAGTGTCTGAGGTCGCTTCGGGCCATTCATGTCCCTGGTGTGAGCAACCGTGTGGCCGACGAGCTTTCACGAGCTGCGCTCCCAGGGGAATGGCGACTCCACCCCCAGGTGGTTCAGCTGATTTGGAGACAGTTCGGGGCGGCACAGGTCGACCTGTTTGCCTCCCCAGAAACGTCCCACTGCCAGTGGTTCTATTCGCTGACCGAGGGTACACTCGGCACGGATGCACTTGCGCACAGCTGGCCCCAGGGGCTGCGCAAATATGCGTTTCCCCCAGTGAGCCTACTTGCACAGACACTGTGCAAGGTCAGGGAGGACGAGGAGCAGGTCCTGTTGGTGGCGCCTTACTGGCCCAACCGGTCCTGGTTCCCAGAACTTATGCTCCTGGCGACAGCCCCTCCTTGGCCGATTCCTCTGAGGAAGGACCTTCTGACTCAGAGACGGGGCACCCTGTGGCACCCGCGTCCAGATCTGTGGAAGCTTCATGTCTGGCCCCTGGACGGGACGCGGAGGTTCTAGGTGACTTACCCCAAGAGGTAGTTAACACCATCACTTCGGCACGAGCACCGTCTACAAGACAGGCTTATGCTTTGAAGTGGAACCTGTTCGTCGAGTGGTGTTCTTCTCGCCGAGAAGATCCCCGAAGATGTTCGATCGCGTCTGTGCTTTCCTTCCTGCAACGAGGGTTGGAGCGTAGGCTGTCGCCCTCCACCCTCAAGGTCTATGTTGCTGCAATATCTGCCTATCACGACCACGTAGAAGGTAAGACAGTTGGGAAGCACGACCTGGTCGTCAGGTTCCTCAGGGGGGCGAGACGGTTAAATCCTCCTCGACCCCCCCCCCCATACCCTCTTGGGATCTTGCTCTGGTGCTCCGAGCACTTCAGAGTGCCCCATTTGAGCCCTTGCGGTCAGCAGAGCTTAAGATTCTGTCTATGAAGACTTTGCTGTTGGCTGCACTGGCCTCCATCAAGAGGGTAGGGGACCTGCAGGCATTTTCGGTCGACGAATCGTGCCTAGAGTTCGGGCAGGGTGACACCCACGTGGTACTGAGACCCCGGCCTGGCTATGTGCCCAAGGTTCCTACCACTCCCTTCAGGGACCAGGTGGTGAACCTGCAAGCGCTGCCCCTGGAGGAGGCAGACCCAGCCCTAGCTTTGCTCTGTCCCGTCCGCGCTTTGCGGATCTACGTGGATAGAACTCAAAGCTTCAGAACCTCAGATCAGCTCTTTGTCTGTCACGGAGGCCAGCAGAAGGGAAAGGCTGTCTCCAAGCAGAGGATGGCCCACTGGATAGTGGATGCCATCACCTTGGCTTACCAAGCACAAGGTGTGCCCTGTCCGCTCAGGGTGCGAGCACACTCTACTAGAAGTGTTGCATCCTCCTGGGCGCTGGCACGTGGCGCCTCGCTGTCAGACATCTGTAGAGCTGCGGGCTGGGCGACACCCAACACGTTCGCTAGATTCTATAGCCTACGTGTAGAGCCAGTGTCCTCCTGTGTTCTCGCCTCAAACGGGTAGAAGCACTGAGAGGCCCTGGCTCTTGTCGGCTTGCTGCGCCCCGGCGCTTTTATTCTCCAGAAGCAAACTCTGTCGAGTCCTCCATCTCCCTCGGTGCCGGCGTGGCGGAACGTCTGGCATCAGGCCCCTTACCGCTGAATCCTTGAGAACCGGTACTGGGCTGGGGATATATGAGTGACCCTGCGGGGATCCCATATATTTTTTCCACGGTCGCTCCTACGGGAAGCCCGTGTCTTTCCCTTGGGAGAGCCTTCCCGTCACTGGGACTGAGCCCCCACTCTCCTTGCGGGCTACGGCTCAGCATTGTACTCCACATAACTCCTTCGGGGTACGATGTGGGCTCCGCAGCGTTCCCCTCACTAGGGCACGCTTTCCCAGTGTTATCCAATAGTCACTGAACGGGTCATGCGGAACAGCAGTGATGGACTTCTCTGTGTGAGCCCCGTCTCATCAGGTAAGAGAGCTCAGGAGGCTCACACAGGGCACTGGACGGGGGCCAGAGGCCATGGCGCTTTGGTAGGGATTCCTATTCGTCGGTACTCCGACGTGGCGTCGAGAGTGACCGACTGAATGGGAACGTCTCGGTTACGTATGTAACCCTCGTTCCCTGAAGGAGGGAACGGAGACGCCACGTCCCGTCGCCATGCCCTCTGCACCCTTCTGGGGTGCCGTCTACCTACTCGGCTCCTCAGCAAAAAGCTAACTTGATGCAAACACCTGTGTCTCATTTATACCCGCGCTGCGTGGCATGAGCACCTGGTGCAATCATTGCATGCCAATGTGCATTGGCTCGTTTAGTTTTACTCGAAGTAGACTGGCTCTCGCGAGCGAGATTCCTATTCGTCGGTACTCCGACGTGGCGTCTCCGTTCCCTCCTTCAGGGAACGAGGGTTACATACGTAACCGAGACGTTACGTAATTTAATTACAAAATAAATGTATCTGTTACTGAGAAGAAATGTGTAATTAAATTACAGTTACTTATGAAAATGTTAACAATTACAAAGGGGGTTACATCTGAATATTTTCTGTAAAAAGTTAGGATATGTTGAATCATATTTATTTGATACTTTGCCTGTTTTTGATGTGCAAGTCGCCTCCTGCCATTTAGTAAAGTAATCCTATTCTGATGCTTTTGATTGGCTCTCTTGTTTGAATTTACAGCGCACCACATCTGACAATTACACCAATTAAGCCACTATGGCGAGTGATAAAAATGTGTTCCAGTGCTGGAAATTAGAAAAGTAATCAAAAAGTAATCAAATGTAATCAGTTAAATTACTTTAATAAAGTAATTGAAATAGTTACACTACTTATTACATTTTAAATAGGGTAACTTGTAATCTATTACATTTCCAATGTATCCTTCCCAACACTGGATATAAACTCGCAATTGCGAGTTATAAAGTCAGAATTGTGAGATATAAACCCACAATTCTGAAAAAAAATCTGTCTGGACTTTATAACTTGCAATTGTGAGTTCTGAATTCTGAATTTATAATACAATTGAGAATGTATATCACGCAATTCTGACTTTATAATTAGTAATTGGGTTAGGGTTGATAAGTTTATATCAAAATTATGTGATTAGGTAGCTGCTTACCAGCTAACATTCACTGCATACTACATACATTAGCTAACTGCTGCAAGTGGCAACACAAGACTAAACATCATCATTCAAAACACTACTCTCGCATGTCAAAACTAAGCATTCCTTTCTACAACTAGCAGTAATTGTTTGGGCCAGTGATAAACTCTTTGTACTCGGTTTAAAAAATAAATAAATAAATAAATAAATAAATAATTTTCCAGGACAAGATTTTCCAGGACATTTTACATTTTCTCTAATTTTCCATGTGTTTTCCAGGACTGGGAAATTTGTCATCAATTTTCCAGGTTTTCAAGGTTTTCCAGGATGAATGGGAACCCCGATTAAGTAAAGTTAACTAAAAAGTGTTAGTTAGAACAACTGTTGGATTTTAGAGTGTATGGGATCTAAGCCTGTAATGATAAATAACTGGTCTCAAAGATTTTGCATATGTTGTTAATGGTATACAATAGATAGTCTGAAGATGTTTTTCATGGAATGATGCTCGGGGGTATGAAATCTATTTTAAACATGTTTTTAGAAGAAAAACATCTCCAGCATCTTACCCTGCAGTTTGTTCACCAACACGAAAAATGTGCACGAGAATGTACAACATATAAGCGCATGATTCGTTGTTTCACACAATTACCATTCTTGTGTAAATACATTAGAAATTATGTGTGGTCTTTGGGGGCATTCTTCTGAGCACCACGGTTCAAGATCCTGTGAGCGCCCCTGGTTATAGTGCCACATCAGCATCCCAAATCTAGTGAAAAAACATGATTTTTTGTTCCAAGAAACTTTCCCAACACTTTTCACCGCACGTACACACACAGATCAGTATAATTGGCTTTTAATGATCTGACATTATGCTAATGTTCATCGTAAGGAGATAAATCTTTGCGAGGGGTTTACGATTCTCGGCAGGTGGTCGTCTGCCCACCAGAGCCATGGAGATTAAACATGGAGGACAGACTCAGGAGAACAGCAATGACGTGCTCCATCATCGAGGGTCAAAGTGCATCATTTTCTGCGTGAATCAGTTTGCGTGGGAAAGAAGATTATCTTTGCAACGATGACTTCATGTGTTTACATCATCAACATTAGGCTTAAATTAAAACGGCCATTTTTGTTGTTGCAGTTGTAAACATTAGCCTAAATGTTGTCATTGTTGGATTAAACAAGTGGGTTGTTTTAAATCATCTAAAACCCATGCAAACAGCCCTTTAAAATGTTAATGCTGAGAGTTAAGGTGTTTTGAGAAATATTGGGTTCTTAGGAAATTGCCACTTGAGTTCCATCAGAGAGCTGCCCACTTAAGCAAGGACCACATTAAGGCTTCATTAGCTGAGTGACTGCAGTGGCAAGAGTGGAGGTAAGGGAACAGCCTCAGTGGCCAAAGAAGGCTTTGGAATGAAGATACCGCTTCTACGGTCGGGCACTGAGGGTCTGAGAGTCCTGTGAAGTGGCCAATGTGTGTCAATCACAGCTGTCCCTCTCCTCCCTCGTCCACTCAGCAGTCACATGAAGAACCCTCAGGAGAGTCTCAGCCTCTCCAGAAAAAGGTTGGCAGGTTCAGAGACAGAGAATTATCCGGAATGAGCGGCGAGATCTCTGAATGCAGTTTTGTTCTTCTCGTCTTTGGGAACTCACCAGGGCCCATGAATTATTCCTGTGGATTCTCAAAGTCACAGTGAAGTCAAAGGTATACATCATGACTCCCTGAGAAATCAATTGTGTATCTCTTTCTCTAACTGACAGTCAAAAATAGATTTGAAGAAAAAAAGGCTTGTTGCTGGGGAAGTTTTAGATTGAGAGTTAATGGATTATTAGTCATGATCTCTTGCATGGCAATAAAACGGCTTGGTACTAAGAACAACTGGCAATCACAAGACTCCCAATGCAGTTATTTGTTACTTCCCTCATGACTGAAAGAGTTGCAGATGTCTGACGAGAAGACACATAGAATGTAAAAAAACTCATCTGATTCATCCATTCTATGGTGAAGTTCACTAGAGAAAGGCTACCGTATTGATCCACCAAAGAAAAAATCCTTTTATTCCCCTGATGAACAAAAGCAAATGATCTTATCTAAATCAGTCTTAAAATTAGTCTGGCTCACAATAGCTGGTATTTACTCTTGTAGATGTGCAACTAGGGAAAAAGGATCAATGCTGGACAAGATATTTACAAAACAATTGTAATGTAAGGTTTTTGTTGCATAAGATGTCCTTACTCAGTTGTTAGCATGAACACTGCAAAGAAGCATTTGTCTTCCTTTCCATTATAAATATGTATAAATCCTTGTGTAATAAAATGTGTAAGGTATGTTTTTATATATTTTTTTAAATATAAAAAAATCATAATATATATTTTTCTTGTTTTAGTTGGATGTATGCTTAAAAAAATAATTTTGTCAATTATAACCTTAATTCAAGAAATATTCTTTGAGAAAAAGTATTAATATTGTATGCAATTAATTTTGTTTAAACTATATCAATTACCAGAAAACAAGTTTTTTAGCAAGTCTTTATCTTCACAAATATTAATAGCAAGTCTTTTTTCACATAATCTACAATTATGCTTGCTTCATAATAGAGTATGAGGCAATCCATAGCAAACTATTTTATTGCAGCCCTATACAGTAACCTTGAATTCCTGTGGTGTTTATGCAAAAGAGGAGCACATGTGTGAAATCGTGGAGGCAACTAAACGTTCTATAAAACTCTCCTTTGAACCTTATCTTCTAGATGCCCTTTCTCAGATGCACAGATCACAAACCCCATCCCTTTGTTCCTCTTATTAAGCCTTACCAATGTGCATCGGCCTTTCTCTTTCCCTATGCTCTGAGGCAAAAGGTAGGAATCTAATTTAATTTCAGGGCTTTTAATGTCTGCATCAGGATAATCAAAGCAAGCCAGTCTTGAGTTGTTTATCATAACCTTGGGAGCTTTAGCAAGGCCACGTTCATAGAGAGAACCATTGTCCTGAGTTTAAAATAGGACTATTGCACAGGACCATGAGACTTAGTGCTAAAGCTCAGTCAATCAGAAATCATAGTAAAAGATTGTTAAAGTCTACATCTTTCTTCAAGCAAAGATGCTATATTTCTAAGCTCTAAAACTAACTGATAGTTAATGTAAGGAAAATCAGAAAAACTGTAGAGCATCTGTTCCTTTACAAGGTTACTGAGGCCACACATATCTAGTCTTCTTCTCAAAGGTGATGCAAGTTATCTACTAACTGGAAATTATAGTTTTAATCCAAAACCTAGAAGGCTATTGTGATAATCCAATGAACACAAATGTATATAGCACACAAATATTGGTTAAAATAATAAACTGAATATTATGTATACATATTTTTTTAGTATGTAATACAATATATGTTTAATTATAATCATATTGAATCACAATGCATTCTGGGAAGTGGTACAATTTGTCTAAAACGAAGGGCCAAATTAACTAACAGCTTGCACCAGCCAGGGCTCGACAATAAGGAATGCCCGATGGCCATTCGGGCAATTTGACAGAAATGTCACTTGGCCGATGGGGCCAGTGCTGCATCTTCACGGAAGTTGATAATTTGAATATAATTTTTAAGCCTTGCCAACTTAAATATTCAAGTGCAAGACACGGAAGTACCTGCGTCTCTCAGTTCGGTACCCAGAACGCCGTGTCACAGCGTGTGAATACTCTTTCACGTCTTCCTGAGCTTGAACATATTCACACAAAATTGTCAAAATCCCCATCTTGTCGTTGTAAACAGTTGGTCCTAAGTGAACGTAAACAAGTGAGAAATAAGATGCATGTGTAACAGTATATTGGATCCGTGCAACGCTTAAAGTGACGGTAGCCTAATATTCCTGCTACTGTCTGTTTTTATGTTATTCAAACAAAAGACAGAAAAAAAATCACTCACTGCTTATGACTGAATAACTAATAAGGGTTAATCTATATTTATAAAGTGAAGACTATGCAGTGATATTTTACATTTGATTACTATTTCTGTACCTGAAAATCTAGTTTAGACCTACATGAAAAACCTGTTTATTGAAAAGATAGTATACGATTGTATACAGGTGCTTGTCATATAATTAGAATATCATCAAAAAGTTGATTTATTTCACTAATTCCATTCAAAAAGTGAAACTTGTATATTATATTCATTCATTACACACAGACTGATATATTTCAAATATTTATTTCTTTTAATTTTGATGATTATAACTGACAACTAAGGAAAAGCCCAAATTCAGTATCTCAGAAAATTAGAATATTGTGAAAAGGTTCAATATTGAAGACACCTGGTGCCACACTCTAATCAGCTAATTAACTCAAAACACCTGCAAAGGCCTTTAAATGGTCTCTCAGTCTAGTTCTGTAGGCTACACAATCATGGGGAAGACTGCTGACTTGACAGTTGTCCAAAAGACGACCACTGACACCTTGCACAAGGAGGGCAAGACACAAAAGGTCATTGCAAAAGAGGCTGGCTGTTCACAGAGCTCTGTGTCCAAGCACATTAATAGAGAGGCGAAGGGAAGGAAAAGATGTGGTAGAAAAAAGTGTACAAGCAATAGGGATAATCGCACCCTGGAGAGGATTGTGAAACAAAACCCATTTAAAAATGTGGGGGAGATTCACAAAGAGTGGACTGCAGCTGGAGTCAGTGCTTCAAGAACCACTACGCACAGACGTATGCAAGACATGGGTTTCAGCTGTCGCGTTTCTTGTGTCAAGCCACTCTTGAACAACAGACAGCGTCAGAAGCGTCTCGTCTGGGCTAAAGACAAAAAGGACTGGACTGCTGCTGAGTGGTCCAAAGTTATGTTCTCTGATGAAAGTAAATTTTGCATTTCCTTTGGAAATCAGGGTCCCAGAGTCTGGAGGAAGAGAGGAGAGGCACACAATCCACGATGCTTGAGGTCCAGTGTAAAGTTTCCACAGTCAGTGATGGTTTGATGTGCCATGTCATCTGCTGGTGTTGGTCCACTGTGCCGTATACCAGGAAGTTTTAGAGCACTTCATGCTTCCTGCTGCTGACCAACTTTATGGAGATGCAGATTTCATTTTCCAACAGGACTTGGCACCTGCACACAGTGCCAAAGCAACCAATACCTGGTTTAAGGACCATGGTATCCCTGTTCTTAATTGGCCAGCAAACTAGCCTGACCTTAACCCCATAGAAAATCTATGGGGTATTGTGAAGAGGAAGATGCGATATGCCAGACCCAACAATGCAGGAGAGCTGAAGGCCACTATCAGAGCAACCTGGGCTCTCAAGCAAAAGGAGCCCCAACTAGTGCTCATACTTTTCATGTTCATACTTTTCAGTTGGCCAAGATTTCTATTGTATTGGTCTTAAGTAATATTCAAATTTTCTGAGATACTGAATTTGGGATTTTCCTTAGTTGTCAGTTAATCATCAAAATTAAAAGAAATAAACATTTGAAATATATCAGTCTGTGTGTAATGAATGAATATAATATACAAGTTTCACTTTTTGAATGGAATTAGTGAAATAAATCAACTTTTTGATGATATTCTAATTATATGACCAGCACCTGTATGTTTGTTCTGTTGTACTTATTTGTGCTATTGCACGTAATTCAATTATTTGTTCTTTTTGTTGATTATTTTATTACTGACTGTCATTAACAATATTTGAAATTTATATGTTAGGGGCCGTTCACATGTCACGTCTTTTGCATACTCAAGTTCGTTATTTCAAATGTAGATGCGTGGCAAGCGCGCTCATAATAGAAGTGTCGCTCACTTTTCCCAGGCACATCTACACCGTAGGGAGATGAAAAAAATATTTTTTTTTCAGAATGCCGCAAGTGCACTGCAGGTCATGTGACAAGAACCAACTTCGCCCTTTCCGTAACAACACTGAAAGCTCAGCCAAGATGGACGAACAGCTGATCATAGCTGTACAGGTTTTTTTTTATTTTTATTGATAATCTCTATAAATATATCTAGTAGTAGGGCTACTGCAAGGGCTGGAAATCCATGCTAAAACTTCTTTGTCGTTGTGGAGAGCGCAGTTCATGGTTGCATAGCTCCCGAGCGCTTTGGAAAAAAGGAGGCCGTGTTTTCCATGCTTTTTTAGACGAGACGTGAACGTCCCCTTAGGCTAATACACTGTAAAAAAATTAATCATGGGTCTTGTAATTTCCACACAAAAAAATTAAGGTGATAATTATATATAGTATGTAGTATGTATATTTTCTTAAGAAAATTGTGGCTCAGTGTTGTATAGAAAATATTGAGAACATTTCACTAATAAAACCAAGAGATACATTTTCCTAATTTAAGCAATTTTTAGGCAATTAAGCTGATAAAATGAAAGGAAAAAAGGCTACTCTTATTTTAAGAGAATTTGTTCAATTATGCAGTTTTATTTAGAGACACCATTGTTAGTTCCCAGCATGCTTTGCATATGGCTGGAAATGGAGGATTAATATTGAAATTAATTAGTTAATTAAATTAGTTATTTGATGTGTTTTTGAGTGAAGGGAAACATCTGTTAATGTTTAATGATCAGTTATGTTTGACTTTTGAAAGAGTTTCTGTTATGTTGAAGTTTTGATCATTACCATTGTGCAGAAGAGTAGAGCTTATGGTTAGGTTGTGGATAACTGCATGTATAATAATAATATGATGCATGTTGCTTTGTTCAATGAGCAATAACTTTGCTAATGCCAGTGCAGTAACACGTTTGTTTCTACTTGTGCTGTGCTAGCAGCATACAGTCTATTAATTGTACATCATGACTCAAAGTCAAAAACAGGTCATTTCCATTCACTCTAATCCACACCCTTTTTTAGAGTCAACTTAAAATAAAAAAGCACATTTCAATAAAAATATTAAATTAACTGTTTCATAGACTAAATAATTTAGGACATTTTACATGACTTATTCAGGTAGATTGCATTAAAAATCAAGCCTTAAAAACTACTCAAAAATATTTAGTGTAATATTGTTACCATAATTTTTTTTTAAGTAAATAGCACATAACATTTTTTACAGTGTAATTTTTGTGTGATAACCTTATTTATTAATGTTACAAGGATCAAAAACAACTAAACAATAACTAGGCCTATTTTATTTAATTGATTTATTACTTTTTTGTGGCCAGTTTTTGGCAGGACAAGTACAAATTTGGACCATTGGCCCAATCGGGTCAGTAGTAAAAATCCTTAGTGTTGAGTCCTGGCCAGTGCAGACCCTCTTTTGGCATTAAAAAACTACTGTCAGGATTTATTAAAAACATGCAGTGAAAAATTAGCGCTGAAAAGCGTGGACACAGTTATTTTTGCGGCTGACCTTATTGCATATGCATTTGTAGGAGTTTCCCTTTCAGATGCAAAATTTATGAGAAAATATATTTTAAATGAAACCATTTACTACGGTTTGCACTAGTCAATTTATTAGTATCTGCGCCATTGTTTACCGCCCCAAAAAAAGCATGTCTTAAACCAGACGCTAATTTGCGCTGCTCTTGGTAGATTGTGTTGGTCATTATGGAAATGATCTGGCTGCGTCTGTGTTCATTAATGTGCGCGTCGTCAGTAGATCATGCGCAGAACTTTCCACTCCCATCTGCGCATTTTTGGAATTGCGCTCTCAGGCTAATTTGACCTGTTTAGTAAATCTGGCCCTAAGTATCTTAAGAGCAAACAAATTTAAATTTGTTTACTGTTTGGAACAACCTTCATGTCAGGATCCCACTAATGCCTGCCTTGAAACACAGTCTCCATAGGGAGCCAAACAGCTAAACAGATACATATGTTAAATATATACTTTATATATTATATCTGGTTGAAAACTGTCATTAAAATGTGAAGGATGTTGTTCTTTGTCCTTAATCATGCAAAAACAAATTGTTCTCTCAACAACCTTCTTAAGAAAAGTGCGTAACAGCCGACAGAGAAGAATGGAGCAGAATTCAGAATAAAACCCCAGTTACCTTGGGGCCCGAAGCACAATTTGATTAAAAGTTTGTTTTTCTTTCCTCTCCTCAGTTACGGAGGGGCCGCGTCGATGCAGCACTGACAGTTAATTGGACTTGGCAGGGCCAGGAGTTCATTCGTCAGCATTGTGTGGGGTTTGCCAGAGAGGAACAGGACAATCAATGTCCCACAGGACGGCCAGTAATCAGTGCAACACTACCATGGAGTGCAGGGTTAAACATCAGGAGACAGCAGGTGCAGGAGGATCTGAGGCATACCGCTAATACTATAACCCCCACACCCCACCACCACCTACCTCAACAACATAATCAGCAAAGCACACCCAAGGACACAGCAGAGGCAAGGCATCATGGGGTAGTGCCCTAAGAACGAACACGTATTATCACTTTTTTTTGTACTTTTTACACTACCATGAACAACCTAAAATACCAAAACTCTTTCTCAGTTGGACAGATGTGGTTCTTCGGAAGTCATTTGATTCATCAAGGTCATTCCTAACCTAGTATGTGTGTGAATTTAGCAACTTTGAAGGCTTCCTTTTATTCATAAACAGTGGCATAAATGTAAAATGTTGGTTCAATTTTACAGGAAACCCTTCAAAAAATGTATATATACTAAGACTAAAACTATTAAAAAAAAGAAAATATTAGATTAAAAAAAACTTTGGAAATGTTGCTTTGGGAATGAACTAAAAGTTGAAGTACTAAAATTACTCAAATAAGAATAATACAAATAAGTTAAAGCTATATAGAGACATAACAAAAAAACTAATCTAAAATAAAAATATAAAAAAACTAAAATAATAAATATTATAAATATTTAAAAAATAAAACATAATAAATATTCAATATATAAATATACTATAATAGTAAAAACTAGAATGTACATTTCCTGAAGAAAATGTAAGTGGTGTTTGCCGTGTGCAACTACACTGACCCCTACACTGCTAGAATGTTTTAGCAAGATGTTAACATGATTGCCATGTTGCAAGCATGATGCTAACACAATTACCATGTTGCTTGCATGTTTTTAGCAAGATGCTAACACGATCAAAAGATCCAACCCCCATCTCTGTATGATATTCTGATGTTCTTGTTAAACAGTTGCTAGGGTACTCTGTTTAGTTGCTATGGAGTGGCTTGGCATCTGCCAATGATGACACTCCAAAGGCTGCTTGTCAGTATGAATGATATAAACCAACTCCAGTGCCTCTATGACATTCAGATTTGAAGATATCCCTCTCTGGATTTGGGTTTATAGGGTGCTCCACAATGGTTGCAAGGGCGTGGCTAGGAAGTAGTGAAGACGATTCGTGATTAGCTGTTTGCTGCACCGAGATGTGATGCTTTGTCTTTGGCAAGCACGACTAATAATACTAAAATAACAAGGACAAAATACTAAAAGACACAAACATATAACAAAAAAACATTGCTGTACGTTTCTTTACGACATAGTCCAAGAAGTGAAAACATATTCCTATTGGTAGGAAAACAACAGCTCAAACAGTAAGCATTACCAATAACAATTCTGATGAATTGGTTTGTCTCACTTTAAAGGGGTCATGAATTGAGAAATCAACTTTTCATTCAGCCTTTGATATATAAAAGTTCATCGTGATATAAGAATATCCTGTACGTTTCAGAGCTGAAAATTTCCTTGTTAGTCAAAGAAAAGCTTCTATTGACACCAGGCCCAGCAAACGCTCGATCTCAGAATGTGCCAAGCTGTGACGTCAGAGTGTGGTGAAACACCGCCTTAACCGAAGAAGACAAACACCTGATTCTGTAGCCACGCCCACCAATTTGTGCATGGCATGCTATAGATAAATAACATAGGCCTACGTGGAGCTAAACCGGATCAAACTTCCAAGCAATAAACATGCTGCATAAGCTTCATTCGGATTCCAATATTATGAATGCATGGATGAACTTTATTTTTAATGAATCTCCAGCTCACATGGGTAAGACATTGCGCGTTTGTTCCTTCATTTCACCACAGATTCGTTTGTAAACAAGAGACTGGATTTGTAGACAGGATGAGATTACAGGAATGAATGAAGCAACACCATTATGTGAGTAAAAAATGTTTTTTATATGTGATAGTATTGCATTGTTACAGATCGTTTGATATCTATTGATTATGTGTACGTGTCTAACTGAACATAACTTAGCACACTGTGTCAGACTTGAGAATCCTTTATTTGAGGTGTTGTTGGTTCATTGCTCTGCGATTCGGGATCAGACTCGAACATGTATGGGCCAGGGCTCGCAAAGCCCAACGTCCCGGGGCTATGTATTTTCCAGACAGGCTACCAAAACGTATCACCGGCCTGTCGATGGGCTATCTTAAATAGTGAAATAACATTCCTTTCTTGATGTACGTTGCTCACTCTCTTGACTTGATATTTGAAGGAAAAATACAATCGCGGAAGTTTTGATAATGCTGATTTGTCTGACTCTGCAGTGAGGCTTGTGCGTGCGTGTGTGTGTGTGTGTTAGTGAGGCACGGTTTGCGGTTATATCCACCGATTGGGCGGGCCAAGTAATAAAAAATAACATTCCAATTAATTGCGGGTGGATGAGAGATAAATCATTGTGTTTGTTTGATAAAGACACTTTGCGAGCCCTGTGGGTGAATCATTCTGGTTGCCGTTTTCCCACATGCCTTTAAAACAATTCCTCATGTGTACTCACAGGGGCGGCGAAGCTCATTATAATATGCAAAGCTTATCCAATCATAGCAGTGGGCGTTTACTTCCAAGTCTTCAGTGCGGCACGCCCATAAAAAACGAGCGTTCCAGGAGAGAGGCTCAAAACCAGGGTAGAAAATAGCCTATTATTTATTCATTATGATGTTTTTGAATGTAAAAACCATGCGAATGTCATAAGTTGACCTCAGACAACAGCATAAAAAAAATTAAAAAGCCAGTTCATGACCCGTTTAAACCACTCCATCCGGTTTGATAATAACAGAAACCTGTATATTACCAAAGAATGTTTAAAAATATTAAAATTTACTTGATACTGTACATCAAGGGCGAAAAGCGCAAAATGTACAAAATTTATTTGCATTCTGTTATGTTCCATCTTGTTCACTGCCATTTTGCAATAAATAAAGTTATCAATTAAAGTTAAGTGCCCAAGGTTGACCAGAACATATTTCTAAGTGTTATCCATTTAATAAAAAAATATACTTTAAATTATTTGTGCATTTTCACCTGTGATGACTAAAGGTACCCTTGAAATCAAGTCCTAGAGATTGGTGCAGGGGTATGTGTTCCATAGATCCATTAAGTAGCTTGTGAGAGAATTCAGTTCCCTTTCCGAACTTCACCTCATCACAACATGACCTCTAATGCCAAGAGCAATTTCTGCTCAGAGGCTGCAGAATTAACATCACAGCGAGTAAAGAGATCATCAAATGTAATGATCAATGAAATAAATTGAATCCTGTAGCGCTAAACTTCATAAACATGGAAATCAACCCCAAAATCAAGTGTGACTCAGACTATGAAATGACCACAGCAGAGCCCCGTCCGGCATTAGTATGCTGCCAACAGATTGTGGTTGCACTGTCATCACAACATTTCAGCTATTTTAGACCACACAAAGAAGTGATAGAGCTTTATAATGTCCTCATTCAATTATGCAACCTAAAGGCTGTTTAGACTACGGACAACATTCCAAAATCTGGCTTTACGTCCTTTGTGGACATATATTTGATGGTTATATCCAGCTAAAGGAGGCATAAGTGATGTCTGTGCAATCACAGGCGCTGCTATCATCTCTGGCACTCATCAAAATAGCTGGACTTTTTCTAAAAAGCCTTCATTCGAGAAAGCCGCTGACTATGTTCGGAGACAATATTCCTGTTATCAACAACGAAAAATATGGAAATAATCATGGCAGAGAAATATGCAAGCTACAACAGGCCGTATGGGACATTACTCTAAAATTAATTGTGCTTGAATACAACAAAAGGCAGATGAAAAAAACTACTTTCCTGGGGGATAGCAAAAATGCATTCAGGGCTGTGCTAAACAATACCATAGGGGTAGTTTTGGGGAGCTTGTGTGTTTCTCTCTGTGTGTGAGAGTGGCCTATAGAGAGGGCACAGGGTTTGGCCCATTACTGCTGGTCAATTAATAAATGCAAACAGTAGGGAACAGTCACATGGTCACCTCATAGCCATTAAAAACACTACTGCAGTGATTTATACAACCAATTTATATAAAAACACATCATCTATCAATGCTCTAATCACGAAGAAACACACACTCACCCACCATGAATCCTGAATGATTGGAGCAAACTCCCTACAAGTAGCTTCTATTTTGATTTTCAGTACCCATTATATTTTTATTCTATACTCATCCTGAGAGTTTTGAGAGTTTGAGGTCAGTCACAAACCGCAGCCCCTATTCCCTCGCTTTTAACAACAGAGACGCGACACCGGCTTAGGCTGCGAGGCTCAAGGGGGTGAACTTCGTGTCTGCAAACACACGCACACACAAACACCTGGGCAGTGTTGATCCAAAGAGGGAGGTAGAGAGGTCACAGAGCGAAGCCCACTCCCTCGCCACCTCTCACAGCGTGCTTTGATTCATCAAAGTCAGAGGAAAAGTCTGTATCGATGATAATTTTCCGAAAGCTGCAAGTTTGGACCGTGAGAAAGAGACGCTGGCAGGCTTTTTAAGGAAACCCTGTGCGTAGCAAGCGATCACATTCATTCAGCTATATAATGAGGTATCCCACTGATTAAGTTTTGTTTTTCCTCCAGCACAGTATAAATGATTTGTGCTTACAGATGAGACAGATGAGTTGTCACCGTGTTTGGAATGCACAATTACTGTGAGTGATCAGGTTCTGGACTTTTCTGACACCTTTTTTTTAAAATGCATGCCACTAAACCTCACTCTAAAAAAATATTGGGTTATTTTTTCTACCCAAATCCTCGGTTGAGCCTTATGGGTCATTTTCTTGGGTTATTTTTTCAGTGTTTGGGTAGTTTTTGTGTTACCCAGCTCCTGGGTCAGACGTAACAACCCAGGGGTTGAGTTATTTATCGCAGGCTTTTTGTGACTGCTACAGGATAAAGCAATTCTCAGCTCCTTCAAATTGGTGCATGTCTTCTTAAAATTTTATTTTATCTATATATTTGTTATTGTGTTGTATATCGTGTGTCACGTCAGTCTTTTCACATGATATATAAACGCCTGATGCCTTGCATAAAAAAAGATTTTATTCAAAAAGATACAGAATAAAAAATACTGTATATGTATATACATACGTAACCGAGACGTTCCCATTCAGTCGGTCACTCTCGACGCCACGTCGGAGTACCGACGAATAGGAATCCCTACCAAAGCGCCATGGCCTCTGCCCCCATCCAGTGCCCTGTGTGAGCCTCCTAAGCTCTCTTACCTGATGAGATGGGGCTCACACAGAGAAGTCCATCACTGCTGTTCTGCATGACCCGCTCAGTGACTTATTGGATAACACTGGGAAGCGTGCCCTAGTGGAAGGGAACGCTACGGAACCCACATCATACACCGAAGGAGTTATGTGGAGTACAAAGCTGAGCCATAGCCCGCAACTGAGAGGGGGCTCCAGCCCCACCAAGGGGAGGGCTCTCCCAAGGGAAAGACACGGGCTTCCCGTAGGAGCGACCGTGGAAAAATATATGGGATCCCCGCAGGGTCACTCATATATCCCCAGCCCAGTACCGGTTCTCAAGGATTCAGCGGCAAGGGGCCTGATGCCAGACGTTCTGCCACGTCCGGCACCGAGGGAGATGGAGGACTCGACAGAGTTTGCTTCTGGAGAATAAAGCGCCGGGGCGCAGCAAGCCGACAAGAGCCAGGGCCTCTCAGTGCTTCTACCCGTTTGAGGCGAGAACACAGGAGGACACTGGCTCTACACGTAGCCTATAGAATCTAGCGAACGTGTTGGGTGTCGCCCAGCCCGCAGCTCTACAGATGTCTGACAGCGAGGCGCCACGTGCCAGCGCCCAGGAAGATGCAACACTTCTAGTAGAGTGTGCTCGCACCCTGAGCGGACAGGGCACACCTTGTGCTTGGTAAGCCAAGGTGATGGCATCCACTATCCAGTGGGCCATCCTCTGCTTGGAGACAGCCTTTCCCTTCTGCTGGCCTCCGTGACAGACAAAGAGCTGATCTGAGGTCCTGAAGCTTTGAGTTCTATCCACGTAGATCCGCAGAGTGCGGACGGGACAGAGCAAAGCTAGGGCTGGGTCTGCCTCCTCCAGGGGCAGCGCTTGCAGGTTCACCACCTGGTCCCTGAAGGGAGTGGTAGGAACCTTGGGCACATTGCCAGGCCGGGGTCTCAATACCACGTGGGTGTCACCCGGCTCGAACTCTAGGCACGATTCGTCGACTGAAAATGCCTGCAGGTCCCCTACCCTCTTGATGGAGGCCAGTGCGGCCAACAGCAAAGTCTTCATAGACAGAATCTTAAGCTCTGCTGACCGCAAGGGCTCAAATGGGGCATTCTGAAGTGCTCGGAGCACCAGAGCAAGATCCCAAGAGGGTATGGAGGGGGGCCCCCCTGAGGAACCTGACGACCAGGTCGTGCTTCCCAACTGTCTTACCTTCTACGTGGTCGTGATAGGCAGATATTGCAGCAACATAGACCTTGAGGGTGGAGGGCGACAACCTACGCTCCAACCCTCGTTGCAGGAAGGAAAGCACAGACGCGATCGAACATCTTCGGGGGTCTTCTCGGCGAGAAGAACACCACTCGACGAACAGGTTCCACTTCAAGCATAAGCCTGTCTTGTAGACGGTGCACGTGCCAAAGTGATGGTGTTAACTACCTCTTGGGGTAAGTCACCTAGAACCTCCGCATCCCATCCAGGGGCCAGACATGAAGCTTCCACAGATCTGGACGCGGGTGCCACAGGGTGCCCCGTCTCTGAGTCAGAAGGTCCTTCCTCAGAGGAATCGGCCAAGGAGGGGCTGTCGCCAGGAGCATAAGTTCTGAGAACTAGGACCGGTTGGGCCAGTAAGGCGCCACCAACAGGACCTGCTCCTCGTCCTCCCTGACCTTGCACAGTGTCTGTGCAAGTAGGCTCACTGGGGAAAACGCATATTTGCGCAGCCCCTGGGGCCAGCTGTAGCGAATAGAACCACTGGCAGTGGGACGTTTCTGGGGAGGCAAACAGGTCGACCTGTGCCGCCCCGAACTGTCTCGAAATCAGCTGGGGGGTGGAGTCGCCATTCCCCTGGGAGCGCAGCTCGTGAAAGCTCGCCGGCCACACGGTTGCTCACACCAGGGACATGAATGGCCCGAAGCGACCTCAGACACTTCTGACTCCAGAGGAGGAGATGGCGGGCGAGTTGCAACATGCGACGGGAGCGTAGACCACCTTGTCGGTTGATATACGCAACGGTCGCGGTGTTGTCCATGCGGACCAGTACATCTTTGCCCCGTAGCAGCCTTTTGAGGCGGCTCAGAGCGAGATGCACTGCTAGCAACTCGAGGCAGTTGATGTGCCAATGCAGGTGCGGGTCCGTCCAAACCCCTGACACTGCATGCCCGTTGTACGTGGCTCCCCAGCCCATGGCAGAGGCATCTGTGAAGACCACAGCATGCCTGGACACCTGTTCCAGAGGCACTCCGGCCCGAAGGAACGAGGGGTCTGACCATGGGCTGAAGGATTGGCGGCAGGCCGGTGTGATGCTCACCCGGTGAGTGCCGCGTTGCCACGCCCATTTCGGGACTCGGCCGTGTAGCCAATGCTGAAGCGGTCTCATATGAAGCAAGCCGAGCGGTGTTACTGCCGCTGCGGCTGCCATATGCCCCAGGAGCCTCTGAAACTGTTTCAGTGGAACCGCCATCCTGCCTTGAAACGTGTTCAGGCAGTTCAGCATCGACTGGACGCGCTCCTCTGTGAGGCGCGCTGTCTGTTCGACCGAATCTAACTCCATACCGAGAAAAGAGATCCTCTGCACGGGGGCGAGTTTGCTCTTCTCCCAGTTGACCCGAAGACCCAACTGGCTGAGGTGTCTGAGCACCAGGTCCCTGTGTTCGCACAACTGATCCCTGGACTGTGCTAGAATGAGCCAGTCGTCGAGATAGTTGAGGATGCGAACGCCCTGTTCTCTCATGGGCACAAGGGCCCCCTCCATGACTTTCGTGAAGACACGGGGGGACAGGGACAGCCCGAAGGGCAGGACTTTGTACTGATATGCTTGACCCTCGAACGCAAAGCGCAGAAACGGCCTGTGTTGAGGAAGAATCGAGACATGAAAGTACGCGTCCTTCAGGTCGATCGCTGCAAACCAATCTTGGGGACGGCCAAGATTGGCCATAACCCACCGGTCTTCTTGGGTACAATGAAGTACGGGCTGTAGCAGCCTGTCTTCATATCGGCTGGAGGGACCGGCTCTATCGCATCCTTCGCCAGTAGGACTGCGTTCTCCGCACGCAGGACATGGGCGTCTGCGGCGTTCACCGAAGTGAAGCGGACGCCCTTGAACCTGGGGGGGCGCCGGGCGAACTGAATCGCAAGCCGAGCCGAGAGCAGCCCCGCCCATCTCCAGGTCACCCGTCTCAGAGGTGATGTTTCACCGACTGCTTAAACAGCAGCAGAGACGGGTGGCATCGCCTTCCTGCATCGGACACAGTAGAGCAGGCTGTGCCGAAGTTTTTTTTTTTTTTTTTTTTTGCAGGGGACGACGCCTTTGGCGACGAGCAGACTGAGGGGCAGCCCACGAGGCACTCGTGTGGTGCGTCGGGGGAAGCTCTTGATTGCCTCTGCCTGCTACCGACTGCGAAGAACTGCTGGGCCCAGTTCTCAACAGTGTCACCGACAAGGCTACCTTGTGAGATGGGAGCATCGAGAAAGCGCACTTTGACGACCACTCACACCTCAGCAAGGCAAGCCAGGGGGCGTTTCTGGACCACCGAGGTGGACATCTTCTGGCCGAGGGCCTGCGCCGTGACTTTGATCACGGTTAGTCAACATGTGCAGCTCAACCCCGACTCAGAACTACCCTCGTGCATTAAAGTGCAGGGCGGAGGTGGTCTGTGCACAGCCACCCCACCGTTGAGGGTAGTGAGAGAGGAAAACTTATGCAGTTTTGGCCCCCCTGGCGTTCCATATCTATGGCGCCAAAGTCGTTCCATACTGCCAAGTTTTCCATGCACATCCGGGAAAGATCCCGGGAAAGCATGGCTATTAACTCTGAATCTGATTCAGCAAAGCACACACCATTACAGTGGGCTCAGCATCATCCTCATTTCCAGAGCACAACAGCCCTCTCTCCGATGCAGCGATTGACATCTGATCCTCAGCTGGAGCCCCGAATGAAATGCTAGGTTCCTCCATAAGAAGGACCAGCAGTTCCATCCAGAAGCTGCACAGCTTGCAGTGCGCTAGAGGGGGAGGGGCCCTAGGGGGTTGGTTCCCCGAAGGAGAAACCCTCCACTCCTCAGGTCACCCCAGCGATTTCACTGAAGTAGACCTCTCCTGTTGGCCACCAGGGAGGGCGCTACAACGGGAAATAGGCAAGGGGACAGCGCACCTAGAGTGGCGAGTGAGCGCTGGGTTGCCGTGACAACCCGCGCTGCAGCCCGGCACTCGACGGCACACGACACGTAGAGAAGTGTGAGGTCCCACCTGGTTTCCCCGGCGGGCAGTTCTCGCTGATCTCCGCGGTCTCCCAGAGTGTCGAGCAGACCCGCGGCTGTGCTTTTACACACGAGCGGCGGCTGGCCAACAACAAAGGGGACTCAAGCTTCCCGGAGAAAGAAGAGTCGCGACCGGCGTGCCGACGTGGTCATGTTCTCATTAGAAAACGTGAACCACCCACGAACACCGTCTCAGCATGCATACGCCCAGACATGTGAAACAGTGCTCGTGGCCGTCAGTGAGGACAGGAAACAACCGCAACCAGAAACACACAGGTAGAATGTCATCTTTAAAAAGACGCAAGCTCTATCTGTGTAGCTCTTCTAGGGAAACTGCACTCCGCGGTGCTGAAGCACACAGGGGAATAGTCGCGGCGACACAGACAGGGAAAAAGTGCAGCCTGTCATGCGCGCTCTCTCTCTCATAGAAGGCGATCTCTTACCAGCCATGAAAACGGCTTTTCAGCGCTCTTTACAGCGCACCGAACCAGCTGTGAGAACAGCCTTTTGTTTTTGCTCAATAAAACAAAATAGAAAAAGAGAGAAAATCGACCCCGCTGCAGTGCCGTCACTCCAACACCAAACGAGGAGAGATCCATCCGAAGAGCTTGACTCATTAAAATGTTAACACATGCTTTGTAGAGAGTGATTTCAGGACAAACCATCCACCACTCGGCTCCGAAGCAAAAAGCTAATTTGATGCAAGCACCTGTGCCTCATTTATACCCACACGGAGTGGCATGAGCAGCTGGTGCAATCATTGCATGCCAATGTGCATTGGCTCGTTTAGTTACACTCGAAGTAGATTGGCTCTCGCTAGCGAGATTCCTATTCGTCGGTACTCCGACGTGGCGTCGAGAGTGACCGACTGAATGGGAAACGACTTTCTTCATCCAAATTTCACTTCAGAAGAGTTTATGGGTTAAAACCAGTGTTGGGGAAAGTTACTTTTAAAAGTAATGCATTACAATATTGCGTTACTCCCTTAAAAAGTAACTAATTGCGTTACTTAGTTACTTTTAAGAAGTAATGCATTACGTTACTTTTGCGTTACTTTTTCTCACGTGGGCTGGGCTTGTTTGTTTTTTTTATAACAAAAAAGCTATATTTTTGGGCAAATGTAAATACCCTTTGTACAGTAGAGAGCGCAGCTCAAACAAACCTTTCAGCTTTGCTGCCATTCTGGATAACGGAAGAATAGGACACAGGAGAACATTTTTTAACACCACCATTTTTATTTATTTCATTTATTTTGAGGAATACTGATTCTTTTTTGTGCAAGTGAATTAGTAAATGCATGCTCACATTTAGTCTAGAACTACAATAACCATCATGTTAACACACACTGCACTTGATAGCACAAGAGAAGTGTCAGTCAATAAATAGGAAAACAAAGTAACTTGCATTACTTGTTTGAAAAAGTAACTCAAATATTTTTATATGTAAAATATAATGTATATGTCAAATATATGTAAGTTTTAAAAGTAATGCGTTACTGTACTAGTTACTTGAAAAAGTAATCTGATTACATAACTGAAGTTACTTGTAATGCGTTACCCCAAACACTGGTTAAAATTAACAAATGTTAAACGAGTACATATCATTTGAACTTAAAACTGGGTTCATACCCTGGTTCACTTCTGCAAGCTTACTGCAATGATTTATATTTTAAGTCAACACATCACATTTGGAAGGAAATTTAGCGATTTTATGTTTCAACCATAGATGGTGATAGAAAGCCCAAAGTTAAACAGTACAACTTTAAAGCCTCAATGAAACAGAAGTAATGACAGATCTTTTTCCCATATTGTGACGAAAAAAATAATAAAATGTAGGTATGGACTTGGTTCTATCTATCGGTTGTTGATTGGATTTGCACTCAAATCGCAGTTGATTGTGGAGGGGTGGGGTTTCAGTGGACTAAGTGATTGGAGAAGTCCAGCATACAACACCAGAGAGAATGTAGTTTTCACTGGAAGACTGAGTTGCAATGAAACAGAAATAGTGACATACATCAAAGTGTAATGGATTATCGGGGAAAAAAGCGCAACAGAGCTTTTGTTCTATGCATCAATTGTTAATTGGATTTTGAGATATTGGCATTGCACTCAAAAGTGGAGGCAAAAGAATGTACATTTGTACGATTTGCTCACAATAACATCTATACCATACATTTACAAAATAAACGGGGTGAAATTCCATTTCATGCCAACTTTAAATTCAACCACCCAACAGGTGCAGAAGGTTAAGAGGTTAAGATGCCTGCCATTCTTCTCACAACTTCCTTCTCATTTACAGCTGATATACCAAAATAAAAGTCATCCATTTATTAATTTATAATGAAATCATAATAGATCTACAAATCACTATTAAAACCACACATGTACCACAACATCAACCAAATTTATTAACAAAACAAAAACAAATCAATTTAAACTTAAATGGCTGTGTAACCTGCACTGCAATTACCTTTCCAATTACACCAAAGGTGTACAGTGAGGTTCAGGTCACACTTTTGTGCAGACCCGTCAAGTTCTTCTACATCACACTTTGTAAACCATTGATTTTTGGACCTTGCTTTCTACACAGGGGCACTGCTGGTCATGCCGGAACAGAAAAGGTATGCCCCATTCTACTAATAGCAAATGCCTGAAATAGCTAAACCAGTTAAATAAATAAAAGTGTTTCCACATACTTTTGGCCATGTAGTGTATATGCCAGCAAACATACACAGACAGATATATACAGTATATATATATATATATATATATATATATATATATATATATATATATATATATAGTTCCATATATGAAGTAGTTCCAGGCAGGTCTTGACCACATTACAGTTCCATATCACTTCGCTAAACGGTTTCAGTTATTTCAAAAGGTCCCTACAGTCGACAATATCAAAAGAACCAAAACCAACAATAACAATGAACAAGCAAATAGATATAGTAAACAATAGGATATAAACATCAAATTAATTCCATATTTTTTGCCACAAAATTACGTTTTATTATGTACGGAAAGCTCATACTCTCTTTCTTCCGCTCTCTCTGGTCTCCCACTCAAACACTCACACATACAGAAGTGCGGACACACACTCACGCAGAAATGATTTTATCAGTAAAACTAGTTTAGCAACTTAAAAGCTATATGACATTTCTCACTAGCGAGGTAATAAAGGCGCTGTTCTTTCAGTTTCGTATTAGTAGATGCTGCTGCCGATGCTGAACCCTCTCTCTAATAACTTACTGCATTAATAACTGCATTAGTCTGCTATCAGTGGCTCAAGCCTCCGTTACTAGTTCTAAAATGATGTTTTGGAATTAGCAACAGAGGCTTGGGTTCAGATGCGTAAGAAATTAGTCCTGCACACAAGAGCGTTTTAAGGACAATACCTGACAAATGTCTAGAAATAACTTATCTGAACAATATTTGGAGGTGTGGTAACCGTAGTATAAGCTGAATAATTGACTCCGGGCCGTTGAATTATTAGAAAAATAATCTGCAAT
Organism: Rhinogobio ventralis; assembly: GCA_039654625.1. NCBI lineage: Eukaryota > Metazoa > Chordata > Actinopteri > Cypriniformes > Gobionidae > Rhinogobio > Rhinogobio ventralis. The sequence goes on along the minus strand of CM077206.1, from coordinate 10,515,544 downwards.
TATTGAATTATTAGAAAAATAATATCTGTATCTCTTACACAGAATATATATATATATATATATATATATATATATATATATATATATATTCTGTGTAAGAGATACAGATACACACTGCTGTGAGCATGCTGCTGCTGCATAAATAGACATACATAAATCTCGTAACAGATCTTGGCAGGTGGAGACTGGGGAGGTGGAGGGTTTCAGAAGAACTTGTTGCAGGACTAGCCTACAGCAGATGTAAATGTTGAGCAAGCAATCTCATTGGCTGCAGGATCAGCAGAGGCCAATCAGTCTGTGGTAATGATGTGATTGCTTGCAGACTGCATTTAAAGGACCACTCATCCTGAATTCATGAGTCATGTCTGAACTATATATTTTATAGTGCTGTCAATCAATTAAAAAAATTAACTAGATTAACTAGAACATTTTTCTGTGATTAATCGTGATTAAAACACGTTTTTAATTTATTTTATGTAAAGTCTTTACTCTTTACGTTCTTTTAAGACTTTATTTAACTCATTTAAGACTGCTCTTATGAGGATACTGGACAAAACGGACATTTTGTCATAATTGTGTGTGTTATTGTTTGTTCAAGCACGAAGAGAACTCGATTCTGGCGCGTTCTCTTTTGTCTTGTCGCACTTAAATGGTTTAAAAGCATTTTCATGAATAAGAGCGTGATCATATAATGTAAGGCTAGCCAACGGATGACAGAAAACATGAATGCTGCGTTAAATATTGTCAACACGTTAAACTGAAAAGAAATTATGACCCGAAACATTCTTCTAACTATTGCCGGAACTACCTGTGACGGAAGGAATCTGCAGGAACATTGAAAATTATGGACTGGCCCCCTCAAAGTCCAGACCTCAACCCCATCGAGCACATTTGGGGCGAGTTGGAAAATAAACTGGACAGATCTATTATACATTCAAAGGAAAGCCTTTGGCTTCAGTTGCAGAAGGCATGGGATAACATTAGTTTTGAAGTTCTCAGAGGAAATATATTGACACTATGCCAGAGAGATGTGCTGCTGTAATTGCTGCAAAAGGTGGACACACCAAGTCAGAGCAACCATCTGCATGTTTTATGAACATTATGAAATTAAATCATGTTTTGGAGGCAAAAAAAGGTAAATCTGTCAGATAATACAGATCTGTCAGGTGTTCTAATACTTTTGGCCACCACTGTGTATATTTTATATATATATATCTCACAAAAGAGAGTACACCACTCACATTTCAGCAGCCATTTTAGTATAACTTCTCAAGGGACAATACTATAGAAATGAAACTTGGATATATTTTAGAGTAGTCAATGTGCAACTTGTATAGCAGTATAGATTTACTGTACTCTGAAAAAACTTAACATACAGCCATTATTGTCAAAATAGCTGGCAACAAATGTGAGTACACCCTAAGTGATAACAGTGGTGCGTCGTTTAACCATGCAAAGCCACATGTCCTATTCATCATGTTCATGTTTTTGTCTGCTTGACAGGACCATACAATTTGCGTATCTTTTAATAGAGCAGTTAAAATTAGGTGCTTTGAGTGCTGTCAGCATTGCTTTAGAGGTTGCAGAAGCAGAAGGTCCGCTTAGTCAGTGCTCAGACCATATGCTGCACACTGCAACAAGTTGGTTTGCATGGCCGTCGCCCCAGAAGGAAGCCTCTTCTGAAGCTGTTTGCATGAATTACTGGAACCATGTCCTGTGGTCTGATGAGACTAAGATAAACTTTTTTTGGCTAAGATGGTGTCCAGCATGTGTGGTGACGCCCTGGTGAGAAGTACCAAGAAAATTGTGTCTTGCCTAAAGTCAAGCATGGTGGTGGTAGCGTCATGGTCTGGGGCTGCATGAGTGCTACTGGTAATGGGTAGCTGCGCTTCATTGAGGGAAACATGGATTCCAACATGTACTGTGACATTCTGAAGCAGAACATGATGGCTTCCCTGTCGAACAGGATGACAACTGCCTTGCTAAGGAAGCTGAAGGTGATGGCCAAGTATGTCTCCAGACCTGAACCCTATTGAGCATGTGTGGGGCATCCTCAAGTGGAAGGTGGAGAAGCGCCATGTCTCTAACATCCAGTAGCTCCATGATGTCATTATGGGGGAGTGGAAGAGGATCCCAGCAACAACCTGTGCAGCTCTGGTGAATTCTATGCCCAGGAGAATTAAGGCAGTGCTAGATAACAATGGTGCTCACACAAAATATTGACACTTTGGACACAGTTTTGACATGCTTACTTCGGGTGTACTCACTTTTGTTGCCAGTTATTTAGACAATAATGGTTGCATGTTGAGTTTTTTTTAGAGGACAGTAAATCTATACTGCTATACAAGCTGTACATTGACTACTCTAAAGTATATCCAAGTTTCATTTCTATATTATTGTCCATTGTGAGATACTGTGTAATATATATACACTCACCTAAAGGATTATTAGGAACACCATACTAATACTGTGTTTGACCCCCTTTCGCCTTCAGAACTGCCTTAATTCTACGTGGCATTGATTCAACAAGGTGCTGAAAGCAGTCTTTAGAAATGTTGGCCCATATTGATAGGATAGCATCTTGCAGTTGATGGAGATTTGTGGGATGCACATCCAGGGCACGAAGCTCCCGTTCCACCACATCCCAAAGATGCTCTATTGGGTTGAGATCTGGTGACTGTGGGGGCCATTTTAGTACAGTGAACTCATTGTCATGTTCAAGAAACCAATTTGAAATGATTCGAGCTTTGTGACATGGTGCATTATCCTGCTGGAAGTAGCCATCAGAGGATGGGTACATGGTGGTCATAAAGGGATGGACATGGTCAGAAACAATGCTCAGGTAGGCCGTGGCATTTAAACGATGCCCAATTGGCACTAAGGGGCCTAAAGTGTGCCAAGAAAACATCCCCCACACCATTACACCACCAGCCTGCACAGTGGTAACAAGGCATGATGGATCCATGTTCTCATTCTGTTTACGCCAAATTCTGACTCTACCATCTGAATGTCTCAACAGAAATCGAGACTCATCAGACCAGGCAACATTTTTCCAGTCTTCAACTGTCCAATTTTGGTGAGCTCGTGCAAATTGTAGCCTCTTTTTCCTATTTGTAGTGGAGATGAGTGGTACCCGGTGGGGTCTTCTGCTGTTGTAGCCCATCCGCCTCAAGGTTGTGCGTGTTGTGGCTTCACAAATGCTTTGCTGCATACCTCGGTTGTAACGAGTGGTTATTTCAGTCAAAGTTGCTCTTCTATCAGCTTGAATCAGTCGGCCCATTCTCCTCTGACCTCTAGCATCAACAAGGCATTTTCGCCCACAGGACTGCCGCATACTGGATGTTTTTCCCTTTTCACACCATTCTTTGTAAACTCTAGAAATGGTTGTGCGTGAAAATCCCAGTAACTGAGCAGATTGTGAAATACTCAGACCGGCCCGTCTGGCACCAACAACCATGCCTCGCTCAAAATTGCTTAAATCACCTTTCTTTCCCATTCTGACATTCAGTTTAGAGTTCAGGAGATTGTCTTGACCAGGACCACACCCCTAAATGCATTGAAGCAACTGCCATGTGATTGGTTGATTAGATAATTGCATTAATGAGAAATTGAACAGGTGTTCCTAATAATCCTTTAGGTGAGTGTACATACACTCATACACACATACATACATACATACACATACACACACACACATGTCCTCTCCTCTCCATACTGTATTACACACACAGACAGCCTCATACATACATTAAACAAAGCTCTTATAAGCGTGAGCTGAGAGCACTTCCTGGTGCGGAGTGTCTGTATTTGGATCTTTTGAGAGCACAGCAGATGCAGTGCAGAGAGATTAAAGGAGGCAAAGAGAGGAGAGAGTGATGAGAGAATAGGGAATGAGAGAATGATTTATTTAACTGCTTTGTAGATGACAGAGGAGAGTCGGCGAGAGTGTGTACTTCTTTCCTGCCAACTTTCACTTCTTGCCTTTCTTCAACATTGAATAGGTCTTCCATTTCTTTGTAGTATTTACACCTTCAATGTAAATGTTTATCTCTGCCTTTTTCCCCCACTCTAATCACACCATCCATCTGTTGCATTTAATTCAATTCAGTTAAATTCAAAGTTCAGGTATGTTCAATTCACTCTCTCTCCCTTTGACGCCATATCATGTCAACATACTTGTGCGGATTTGGAATGGCACCATCTGTTTGAGGGTCTCTGTTGATAAATGAGGTGTCGCGAGCAGGTGAGCCCTGAGGTTCCCCGGCGACCCCTTCCATTTCTCTTTCCTCAAAACCCACGCATATTTCTTTTACATCATCACAAGCTGCACTAATGCAGAAAAATTGGCTCCTAAACACTTCCCAAGACAACTGCCATTAGAAGTCATTAGTTGAGAGTGCACTGCATAACTACCATCACAATCTGGCTCAACCAAAGAGTCATAGGGCTATATCCCAGTATGTACATTCCCACCTGAAATGAATTGTTTGAATCGCAGTATAGAAGGTAAAAGCAAGTCAAGTGTTAAAAATAATGACCGGTTGTTATTGTTCATACATGAATGCCGATCAGACATGATCTGTCACTCATAAACCGCTTATTTTTACTTCAAATGAAATAATGTTTTGCTCTGTTGCCAGTAGGTCCTGCTGTTGTGTTGCCATGGCAGTCAAGCTGCCACAGAACCTGACAATAATATTCTGCAATGCAAATGTAACTGTGTCCCACTCTACACCCTTGACTGTGCAATGTGGGGGGAAAAATCCTATCATGATATATTGTGTAACTTCACAGAGAATTTCATTAGCGCTGCAAACAGTTATCTTACAATTTGCAAAACATATAAATAAATAATCCTTACAAGACATTTAATCTATACAAAGCAACTGTATTAATTAGTAATTTACAGTAATTTATTTATATATATATATTTTTTTTTACATTTCAGTAAATACTGAAATTACAATACATTCTTCAGTGGAATTAATTATACTGGAAAGAACCCAGAATCTGGTTTTCTTAGAAATGGATTTGGAAATGAATTGACTGCAAAAATAAGGCAAACAAAATATGAGGTAAACGAGAGATTAAAGCTTCTGAAGTGAATGTAAAGTGAAAAGTCAAGTGAGATAAAACATAACCTACAACATGGGTTTTCAAACTTTTTGATGCCAACTACCCACAAATGTGATCCCATTGTCTTGAAAGATTAAGACAGCTTCATATTTTCATGTTTAAAGACCCATTCATAGTACTGTATAAAAAGTGTGATCTTACACAACAAAAGCAAATAGAACCCATTATAATCAGTGATGGATCTACACTAGATGCGGTGTGGTGCGACACGCCAAATTCCTGACAGTAAACTGATGACCCATTCTATTTCTGATGTACTCCAAGCACATGCCTACTTCTGACACAAAGAACAAATGGATTTGCAAAGTTTGCTTTGTCGCGTCCCGCCTCAAGCTGTTGCGACACGACTCAACAACTGTCTTATACACTACTATTCAACAGTTATTGTTTTTTCAAGAAATTAATAGTTTTATTAAACAAAGATGCATTACATCTTTTAAAAGTGACAGTTAAGACATTTAAAATCATCAGAAAACATTTCAAATAAATGCTGTTCTTCTGATCTTTCAAAAAAATGTATGTGGTTTTCACAAAAAAATGTTTACAACATTTTATAATAATAGCACTAAATCAGCATATTAGCTCCTACAAATGCTGTCCCAGGACCCCAACAAACAATTTGTTGATTGACTCCACTAAACCAGAATCAACAAACATCTAAGCAATTATATATTTGTGACCCTGGACCACAAAACCAGTCATAAGTCACATGGGTATATTTGTGGCAATAGCCAACAATACATTGTATGGGTCAAAATTATCGATTTTTCTTTTATACCAAAAATCATTAGGATATTAAGTAAAGATCATGTTCCATGAAGATATTTTGTAAATGTCCTACCGTAAATATATTTTAAAAAAATTATTATTATTAATAATATGTGTTGCTAAGGACTTCATTTGAACAACTTTAAAGACGATTTTCTCAATATTTAGACTTTTTTGCACCCTCAGATTCCAGATTTTCAAATAGTTGTATCTTGTCCTATCCTAACAAACCATACATCAATGGAAAGCTTATTTATTCAGCTTTCAGATGATGTATAAATCTCAATTTAACAAAATTGACCCTTATGACTGGTTTTGCGGTCCAGGGTCACACGTATATATGTGCGTGTGTGTGTGTGTGCATTCATTCCATGTTTAATCATAAGGCATGTTTAATCATTAAAATTAATAAAAGTTTTGAGCCAAACTTGTATGCATGTTTCTGGCCATAATGACAAGCTAGACACTGATAAAGATGTAGCCATCATGAAGACTGCAGCTGCTGATATACTGTATCAAAAACCAAAATGTATTGCACAACATCCACCCTTACCCCAGGCTAATCAATATGAAATGGAGAAATCTGTAGATGCATTCTGGAGAAACTCCCCAAAATCAGCATTCTCTTTGGTCCTCCAGTCCACCATTAATTCTCATGCTTTGAAAAAATTATCAAATAGAATGAAACTCTGTTGCCAAAGCAGCAGAAGTAAATTTGAGACAGGAATCTTAAATAGACCGTGTGAAATGAGTGCTTCACTGTAATTGCATAATTCAGATTTGTGTAAAAGCCTTTATGTCGCCGATGACCTTGCAACGACTTTTAGCACCTGAAGCTTTCTGAATGATCCAAGGTTATATCTCACATTTGCAGACTGACAAATGTGACGGCTACATTGTCTTTAGGCAATGGCAGATTGACCTCAGCAGGAGCGAAATGACAGGCCCTTCCTATTCACCTCCCTCCCTTTCTTTCTCATTCTTTCATTTCATTTTTATCCCTTCATCCTGGCGATAAGCTCCACCTTTCAGTTTTCATTTCTGACCCAAATAGCAGGCTCCTAGTGGGTGCTGCTCCAGTAACGCTGGCCAGCCTCTTTGATGCTGCTCCAGAGTGTCAGCGCAAAGCTCGTCACTTCAACTCTCAAGCTCTTCAGTTGCCCAAAAGCAGCTCTGTTTTTCATAACCATATCATCCCTATTGCTTAGCATTATCCTATATACTCCATTCATTCAGAACGCACATAATACTCAGCTTTATCTCACTCTCATACCTTCATATTGACTTCACCAGGAGGCATTTCAGTCGGTGACCGAAAGCCCTGATTGTGATTAACGATCTATGACTATTTGTCTCTGTTAGCTAGGAGGATCCTGAAATGCGATGACAGAACCCAAGACAGCAGAGGTTCCCACCACACATGAGAAAGAGAAGGAGAAGAGAAATTTACCTTGAATGGCAAAAAGAAAAAAAAAATGATGCACCATTTATGTACGAGTGAAAAAAAGAGGTCAGATTTAATTTAAAAATTGGCTCCCATTCCTCATTTCTACAGATGAAAGCTCATAAATGAAAAAGCCTGGCCTAACGCCCGGTATGGAAATATAAAAGTTATGAATAATGCTTCTGTCTCAATCACCAGGTCTGTTTTAATAAGGCGGATTAGTACAGAACAGCACCTGCTCAGAAGAATGTGTGGCCCTCAGGCAGACATACCCAGGGGAGGTCTTGAGCTTCAGAGGTGGGTTCCTTTCCTCTGTCCCCCAACGAGGAACCTTGTTCCTGCAAGTGGATTTCACTGTAGAAAATCGGTCTAGGTCATTAGTGGTGGTCGTGCCTACGCCTCCTTCGCTGTGGCCAGTGCCGCAGAAAGAAAGCTGGTGATTTACAGACTGTTCGTAATCAAGAAATGGCTCCTTTGTTAATGAAAATGCCCATAGATCCATACAGAGCCTTCTGAAACCATCATTCACTGGTAAATATGGGCAGTAAGTGAGCCACAACCGAGTCAACAAGCCGGAAAAATTAACGAATTGAGTCAAAACACGCGTCTTGAATGAGAAAATCAGCATTTCTGGCGTAATGTACGTTGACAAGAGCTGTACATCAGTGACCGATGTTGCACAGAAAGGACTATAGACATTTGCATGCCTACTTCAGCACAAATCTCTAAGGTCAAGAAGTTTGCGGCCCTGCCGTTCTTAACATAAAAGAGGTTTAGTTTGTTGTCCCTACTACCTTTAAGTTCCTCTAAACACATAAATATCAAATAAGTCAATATCTCTTTCTCTCTCAATCTCTAGTCTCTCCTACAACCTGCTTTTTCATTATTTAATTGATTTGAGAGTGAATGTCAATGGCTTCCTATTTTGTCCCGCAATGTTTCAGCCATAGAGGTAAGGCCTGTTAACCAATTCATCGTGAGTACCCAGTGACGGTCTGTTTGTTTTTCACATGCAGATTGATTCCACCCTGTGCACTACTTATCATTCTAATTGTGATGAAGACCATTTCACCAAGTACTAGGGCAAGAAAACAGGCCAGCTTTGTCTAATCCATCCATCCATCCACTCATCCATCCGTCCACCCACCCACCCATCCATCCATCCATCCATCCATCCATCAACTTATCAATCCAGCAATTTATTCATCTATCCATCCATTCGTCCATTAATTTGTCCATCTGTCATCTGTCATCACCCTGAATAGCTTTGTATTGAATAAGGTTGCGACAACTAATCAATAAAATTGATAAACAATAATGAAAATTGTCAACAATGAATTTAGATTTAATTTTTTTCTAAAAGTAATTATACGAAAAAAATACAAAAATGGCAGAGATCACAACATATTTTACACATATTTTACCGTTATATCCAAATCAGTTTCTAACAGCAAGTAAATAATTGCTGCAGTGATTGTTAAACTTTAAATGTGCAAGCTTGTCACTCAAACAGAGAAAAAAATGGGCAATCCAATCATTTTAGAAAAAACAATTCATCACTGGATTTTACATTAATGTTTTAAATAAAACCATAAAAACCATAATGAATTTAAATCCTATATGTAAAGCAAATATGTTATTTATAAGTGTAGTCTGTATACTATATGCAAAACACTGAGTGGAAACAAAACAAAACAAAAAAAAAATTGAAAACAGCCAGAGTTTAAATAACCATTAAATAATAAAATATATTTCTAAATAGAAAAAAATAAATAAATAATAATTATATATAGACCGATCAGGCATAACATTATGACCACTGACAGGTAAAGTGAATATCTCTTCATCACGGCACCTGTTAGTGGGTGGGATATATTAGGCAGCAAGTGAACATTTTGTTCTCAAAGTTGATGTGTTAGAAGCAGGAAAAATACATTGTAACGCATGCACACACATACACAAGCTCCTAATTGCGTTCTTTCATCTCTTCTCGCGCTTGAATGGATAAATACACCTTGCCAGTTTAAGCAATTTACAACATCATGCAAAACAACTCACTTCAGTGCTCGCGAGCTGTTTTCTGTGACACAGAGGCTCGTCGCATCTCTGACAACACACAAGCCCCAAAGCAAGATCACTTTCGAAAAGGTCACTGTCCAACACTTTCCTGAGAGGATTTTCTGGTTCTGAACTTAACTCTCATTAAGTTACGATTAAAGTTAGTGAATCCATGCTAACGTATAAACCTAAATAGCTAACTGTTCTCACATCATGTACACTGTAAAAAATCCAACTCACAAAAATTGACTAATAATTATGTTTTAGTTAACTGGACAATTAAATGCAAAAAAGTTGGCTTAACCAGTGAAAAGAAGGTGGTTCAACAATCGTTGGACCAACCTAGTATTAATTGCAACAAGTTAACAATGCATTCTGGGTACATCATGCAAAACTGGAGCAAATTCCAAGCACGAGGGTGCCACAGAGAGAGCTTGTAAATCCCCTATTCTCTTCAGGGAAGAAATAGCAAGAAGAAAGATAGTTTTTAGAGTGAGAAACTTCTCAGGAACTTCTTCAGTCGGCTCCAAGGTAGCCTCAAAAAGGCCTTGAAGGACAATGGCCAAGTCCCAGGCCGGCACCCTGGTGCGTACTGCAGGTCTTAACCTCAAAGTGCCACGGAGGTAACTAGAGGGTGTCGCCCCAAAGAAACACCACCTAAAGGAGAGTGGTAAGCTGCTAAGACTGCCACATACACCTTTAATGTGGAGGGAGCTAACCCAGAGGAGAACCTCTCCTGAAGGAATTCCAGCACCGCGCTCGCAGGGCAGTTAACTGGATCCCACAAGTGATCTCTGCACCATAAGGTGAAGAGTCTCCATTTCAAAGTGTACAGTTTCCTCGTGGAGGGAGCTCTAGAGTGTAGAATGGTCTCAACAACCTCGGCTGAGAGACCAGAACTTATGAGCTGGGCCCCCTCAGAGGCCAGGCCCACAGTTTCCACAGCTCTGGGCGAGGGTGCAGGAAGGCACCGCCCGCCTGAGAGAGAAGGTCCCCCCTGAGCAGAATCTCCAGTGGAGAGCCGTCGAGGAGAGACATGATGTCCGAGAACCAAGGTCGGGCCGGCCAGAACGGGGCTACTAGCAGCACACACACTTCGTGAACGTGCGGGGTGAAAGTGCTAGACCAAAGGGAAGCACCCGATATTGGTACGCTTCTCCCCTGAAAGCGAACCTCAGGTACTTCCTGTGCTGCGGAAGGATAGAGACATGAACGTATGCATCTTTGAGATCTAGGGTGACAAACCAGTCCTCGGACAGACACAATCTGTTTGAGTGTAAGCATCCTGAACTTGAGCTTTGCTACAGAGCGGTTGAGGACGCGAAGATCTAAAATAGGGCGCAGCCCCCCATCCTTCTTTGGCACAATGAAGTACCGACTGTAAAACCCTGACTCCCTGTCTGGTAGAGGGACCCTTTCTATAGCCTCTTTTCGCAGAAGAGTCTGTACTTCCTGAGTCATAACCAGAGCCTGCTCGGGGCCCACCACCTCGGGGCAGAACCCCATTGAAACCAGGCGGACGACATCTGAACTGAATGGCATAACTCTTCTTTATAATCTGCAGGACCCACTAAGATATATTCGGCAGATTCTCCCACTCTGCTACGAACTCTACTAGGGGTACTCTCGAGGCTGGCCTCTGATGTACTCTGCACCGCGAGCGCAGCACCCTGAAGCGGCGGACCAGCAGGGAACAACTGGCTCAACAGCGCCACCTCCCTCCTCGGAGGGCACGAGCCATCCTCGGATGACTCGTGAGGGCCCTCCATGCCCTGGCACTCGGGTGAGGTGAACACCGCCTGCCCCCGGAGGGGACCACCCTCACAGCCCTGGGCACGCTGGCTTCTTAGGCTTCTTTCAAAATAATGACGGTCCTCAGATCCGTCTTACCCTTGGAAGGCTGCGCCTGAGGGCGCCGCCCACCGCCCCACCCTTTCTGAGGGGGTTCAAAGGGACTTGACTTGACTTAAGAGAGCTGTGCATAAACAAATGCCAGCAAACCTCAAATAAATTAATTTTACAAAAAAAAAGAGTGGGAAACAATTCCCCCAGAACAATGTGAGAGACTGATAAAGTCATACAGAAAACAATTCCTTCAAGTTATTGCTGCTAAAGGTGGTTCTACAAGCATATCATTCAATCATAAGGAACTTAGTTTGTCACACATGGCAAAATTATAGGCACATGGCACACAAGGCCTGGACTTTATGTTTTTGTTTTAGTTTAATTCAGGCGGCAGTCTGAGGGGCTATATATATATATATATATATATATATATATATATATATAGGGGCTATATAGGGGCTATACATTAATTTTTTTGTTTGTTTATTTTGTCATTAAAGTTTGTTGAACGTTCGCCGGTTCCTGCATCCTTCTTCCCTTTGAACCTCATTACAATATATCAGTGGCATGCAGTGGTGTTTTGAAAGGAGAAGGCAACGTTTTTTTATAAATCAAATATAAATTCACGTCTTAGTTACACTTAAATTTAATTTTCCTGGTTAAATAAACATTACTTACACTATCAAAAAAAGAAAGAAACTAAATACAATTCTATTTTGTATTTTTCGATAATGTAATTAATGTTCTTTTTTATATTTATTCCAAAATAATAACTCACGGCAGTAACAATTTAAACAATATATTTTTTTGTGAACTGATGTTCAGCTGTTCTTTTTAATAGTCAACTTATTTTCGGATCATCAGTCAACAAGCTTGGTAAAAACAGTCACAGACACAAAGATGTACCTTTAATTTCAGCATGTTGATTGTGATCTCTCACTAAAAGAGACCCCCCCAGAGTCATCATGTTTTCTGACCATTTCAAGTTTGATTTTGATGTGACATAGATAGTGGTGTAACGGATCACAAAACTCACGGTTCGGATCACATTACGGATCATGAGTCACGGATCGGAGCATTTTTCGGATCAGAAAAAAGGGGGAGGAGACCATTTTTATTTGCTTTCCATTTATTACATGAAAACTTTTGGTGTTAACATAACCTATATGGTTTATAGGTTAACAAGGAACTTTTGGTGTAATAACCTATATGGTTTTAACAAAAATAAAATAAATAAATAACTAAATCAAAAAACAACCTGAGATGTGAAAATGGGCCTGAGCTTATAATGACAAATTTTTTTTCAAAAAGATTAGGATGTCAACATTCTCAGTGGAGAGAGTAGACCTCTCATGCCTGTTTCACACACACTCCGTCTGCAGTAGGCTAGCCTAAGTATGCGATGCAGGAGCAGCATGGGCTGTTGTGCTTTCACATATGCCGCGTTTGCAGTGCGTAACGGATCCGCGGTTGTATACCACAACACACAACATTTATTCATTATTTTTATTTAAAATCCAAAAGTTGTTACTGAACATGGCTTTTCAGCATTGCAATTCTCTTTGTAGGCCTATACACTCTTTTACAGATATCATGTTTAAACGCACTACATTTAAACAACGTTTTATTCAATTCATTGCCACTTTCATACGGGGAAGCCATAATGCTCCCATAGGCTACATGCGTTTGAATGATGCAGGAGGCTTTTCAAGTTCTTCTGCTCCTCCGCTATCCATTGTTGACTGATTAACATGCCCTGTTCACGTGAACACATGACTGCTGTGTGCAGTTTCACTGAAACTCAGCATCGAGTTTAAAGGAACGAAATTACTTAAAAAGCAATATCGGCAGAAAAACAGTCTTTTACTCTGCGATCGCTTAACAATTAAGATTAATCCGCAAGTTTAAAAAAATGTGCAATAAATCCGCGGGTCATGTGCGGTACGGATCACAGATCAACTGCGATCCGTTACACCCCTAGACATAAAGCAGTGATATCCAAGTTGGTGAGTTGTTTACTTACTTTTTAATTAGTCTTCCCATTAACGGCATCATTTTGTTAATTCAGACTGATTCACAGACAAGCACGAAAACAAGAGGCAGAATTTACTGTGTGAACCAATCATAGCCAATCATATCGCAACGGAGGCATTGCATCCTCTCACGTGACTTTCCCCATTCATTCTCATTAACCCGCCACCACGCGCTTTAGGGGGTCTGTTAAAACTTAATGGGCTCAGGGGAGGCAAGAGAGACACAGACTCCAGCTGTAACTTTACCTGCAGGTGTCGCTGTTGGACAGTGTTACTTTAGAAAAAACAGTGATTTATGTACCTTTTAATGTCATACATCTAGAAAATTGGCAAAACATGGAGAAACTGAAGAAATTCAATAATCAGAGAAATCATTGACCAAAATAGTTCATAGTTGCTTTTTCCTCTTAGAGCTTTGGCACAAAGAGTAACCTTTTAATGCAACTGCACAATTACACATTCTTCCACCATGATTTCCAGCTTTACTTTTTAATACAGCTGGCACAAGAAGAGAGGGGAGCGTGTAAGTGAGAAACATGGTAGCTTTGCAGTGGCGTCTGGGGACTGGTGCAGCCATTAACTATGTGAGAGTGAGAGGGCCTTAATGAAGTGAACTGTGCTCTCAGAGTTAATGAGAGAGTGAACTCACCACTAGAGCAGTCCAGTCCTCCCCAGCCTGGCTCACACTGACACGTATCAGGAGACACACACCGACCATGGGCACACTCCTCGGTACATCGTGCTATCAGAAATAAAAGAACAAAAAAGACAAAGACACAGAAAATAATGCTTTAAATATAGCAGAAATAGAAAAAATATTCAAGAAAAACACTTTGCAGAGAATGAATGGGGTTTAAGATCATTCCCAAACACAAATAAGACATTGTATGCATCTTGCATGAGACAGAAACATGAATTATCACAGGAGGCTGTACAGACACTGTAGGTCTGCGCCTCCCGTAAGACATAATTTAGCCAGCCGCAAATGTCTGCTGATGTGCTGATATGGAGGATAATGACTGCACTGGCCATTTTCCAAAGATGGCTGTCACCGATGCCTCCCCGCCAGAGTAAAGCTCGTTCTATAGCCACACATTTAAAACGCTCACTCTGACCACATGCTAAACAATTTCCTAGGAAATTGAGTCCTTGGTCAACATCTCAGTTTATCACATGAACCGGTTGTTCCATGCAAAATGAGCCGACGTAAGCAGCCACAGCCGCAAGGAAACAAGCTGTAAATCCCTCCAAATTTGATCAGCCTGCACTTCGCCACAATGCTCTAACACAGCGCCAGCCAGCCTTCATGCTGTTTACAAAGTGTGCAGTTTTCTTGATCATTCCTATTGAACAGCACAGCATCGAATTGATTGTCTATAGCATTAGTATTCTTGCCTGGGCCCTCGCATTCGGTCAGATATTTGGATTCGGACAAGTAATAAAATGACCTACCAAATTTTCTTACTTTTTATGCTTTTCGGGGTGATGAAAAAGATGAATTAGAGGAAAAATATATAGGCGCTAAGAATGAATAATGCTTAAGGGAGTGAAGGTCACCTGGCCAGCAGGACTCAAACCGACAGGCTCTTATCGAAGTCAGGAAACAGTTGACCCCCAAAGCTTCCGGAACAATCCACTTTGATTGGAATCAGCAGTGACTCTCCAAGTATGGGAGGAAGAGAGCATGTAGTTCTAGAGATTTTAGTGTGAAGAAGTAACAAAAAAAAGGGGCAGATGCTATGGTGTGTCCTTATCTTTGACCATGAAATATGTGAAGGTAGGTTCGATCAACAATGTAAAGTAAATGTGGCCGGTCATGCATTTTATTAAAAGAAACCTGATAAACACAATGTGATGACTAGCATTTATCTTGTCCGGTTAATATGCTTATTATGATTCTCTTGGGTAACAGTGAGAGAAGTCTTTCCTAACCGCAATGAAACAGTAAACAATTCCAATGAAACACAAACTCAAAATGTAATGAATTCAGATTCTCATAAAGTGTTATGTAGCAGTATAGTGGAGTGCCTGTTAATCTGAATAAATCAATTCAAAGAGAACTAAGGAATTTGTACTGGGACTTCTCCCCCCTTTTACTTCAATGTGTTCCTCCAAACCACACAAGAACCACTCAGTAAAGAGCAATATTTCAAGTTCTGTCACGTTCACAGGAGCCCTGAAGTATGACACAAATCTTAAATGTCAACACCTCGGGAACAGTGAATTATTTTGGTGCACACACATTTTGTGGTGCTTATGATAATCTGCTTTTTACCAGTAAATTGTTTTGAAATATTACTATACATATTTAAACTGAGGGGAAGGGGTACACAATCTTTTTTTGATAGTTTTTTGAAAGTTTTTATGAACTTAGAATGCACTGTATATGAATGCTCCATAAACTATGGGTGTAAAGTACATATATATATATATATATATATATATATATATATATATATATGTGACCCTGGACCACAAAAAAAAGACGCAGTGTGCGTCTGTAGCTCCGTACAGCTTTGCTTTTGAATCTCTATTTGATATCATTCCTTGTTGTTTATACTCCTAAATATAACTTACTTGTCACCATATATTGTCTAATATTGCCTATCACATTAAATCTGACATCGCTAGTTTTTTAATCTAAATCACTATCACAACGCGTTAGCATTTCGCTATCCTGTTAGCCTGCCATCCGTGCATCCAGGTCTCCTGTTTTTCCTCTTTCACACCTTTTACGAGTCAATTGAGGTGGATTAGTCAACAAACAAGGTGAGTCATGGCATCTTCTCCTGTTATTGTCACTTGCACTGCCTGTCACATGTTTAGTATAACCTTCTCTGTCAGCGGTGAGGATGTGCTTTGGATATGAATAGTTTAGTGAACTCTGTACATTGTTCGGTTGCGGCAGTAGAGCTCAAGCAGCCAGGCAACTGGGTGACTGTGAAACGGAATAGTCGCAGATAAAAAAACACTGATAGAACATCAAACAGGTTCTCCCCACTCCCCACTGAAAATCTTGTTGAAAGTGCCCTAGTTATTGCCGATTCTATTAGAAAATAGAGACACCAGCCACCATAGTCATGTTTACCGGGAGCCAGAGCGCCTGACATCAAAGCAAATTTAAAAGTGCTGGCTAATGCTAATTGTAAATTCTCTAAGATTATTATTCATGTCGGCACTAATGATGTTCAACTCGCCAGTCGGAGATCACCAAAATTAACATTAAACAGGTGTGTAAACTCGTAAGTATTATGTCAGCTAAAATGTTTTGTTCTGGCCCCCTTCCTGTTCGTCGGAGTAATGAGATACTTAGCAGACTATCATCACTCAATGGCTGGCTGTCTAAGTGGTGTCCGCAGAATAACATAGGGTTCATAGACAATTGGAAAAGCTTTTGGGGCAGAACTGACCTGTTAAAAAGAGATGGTATTCATCCCTCCTGGGGTGGTGCCGCTCTTCTCTCTAGTAATTTGGCACATAGTCTTAGAGCTGAACCTTGACTAACTGGGGCCCAGGTTAGGAAGCAGACGGACTGGCTTAACCGACCGTCTGCTAGCTGTCTCACGTCACAGAAGTCAGATAAATCCCAGCACATAGAGACTCTTTCACCTAGATATTATCACATAGAGACTGTGTCTGTTCCCCAAATTAGTAAATACAAAAAAACTCTCTAACCCATTTAAGGGGAAAAATTTTTATTGATGTTCAGCAAATAAACAACAGATATAATACAGATGAACAAATGATAAAGCTTGGGTTGCTGAATATTCGATCCCTTCCCTCAAAAGCGCTTTTTGTTAATGATATGATTACAGATCATAACCTAGATGTGCTGTGTTTGACAGAAACCTGGCTAAAACCTGACGATTACATTACTTTAAATGAGTCCACCCCTCAAGATTATTGTTATAAATACGAGCCGCGTCTGAAAGGCAAAGGGTGAGGTGTTGCTGTAATTTATAGTTGGTTGATTATATTGGACTTGATAGTACAATCCCTTTGAATAATCAGTGTTTCGTCAATGCAAAATCTCTGATCTACGAGTTTCCCTCTAACGATGGATATACTTCTGAATTTGCTAGGTTTTAACTTCATCCGTGCCCATGTTATGTTGGCATTAAGCTTTTTCAGTAGATGTTTGGTACATGCAACTGTTGAGGTCAGGGTGGTCATGTCATCCATGTAGGCACGAATGGGAGGTAGCCGCTGGCCAGACTGTACACGTTCTCCTCCTACAACCCATTTGGAAGCTCAAATTATTAATTCCATTGCCATGGTAAAGGCTAGGGGGGAGATGGTGCATCCAGCCATTATTCCTACTTCCAATGACTGCCACAATGTTGTGTATTCTGTTGTTGTAAGGCAGAATTGCAAATCTTTGAAGTAGTTTCTGACCAGGTGTGTAATGGTTGTTGGCACATGGAAGAACTCAAAGGCTGTCCAGAGAAGAGAATGGGGGACAGATCCAAAAGCATTGGCCAAGTCTAGGAATAAGATATGCAGATCTCTTCCTTCCCTTTTTGCCACCTGGATTTGATGCCATATCATGCTTGTGTGTTCTAAGCATCCAGAGAAGCCTGGTATACCAGCTTTCCGTATCCCCCCTGACATATCAATCATGTTGTTCTGTTTAAGGTATGTTGTCATCATTTGAGCAACAATGCTAAAAAAGATCTTTCCTTCAACATTTAAAAGATTGATTTGCCGGAATTGGTTGATGTTCGAGGCTTCCTTTTCCTTCGGGATTAGCACCCCCCCTGCTCTTCGCCATATTTTTGGTATGGTTTGCTTTTTCCAAACCACTTTCATTTGTCTCCACAGGAACTGTAGGACATCTGGAGCGTTCTTGTACAGTCGGTATGGAACTCCGTTTGGTCCAGGAGCTGAAGCTGCTCTTGCCTTTCTCACCGTTTTCTCAATCTCACTCCACCTTGGAGGGCTGTCATCCAATTGATGTTTTGGCTGAGGAATCGGTGGCATGTCTGATGGTATCACCCTCCGCTCATGTCTCTGTTTGTCTGTGTGTGTTGCTTTCAGGTGGTCCTCCAGCTCCTTCTTTGACACTTTAAGTGACCCGCTCTTTTCCTTTATAAAAAGAGCTCTCACAAATCTAAAAGGATCTTTATAGAAGGATGCTCTTGCCCTCTACTTCTTCTTGCGTCAAGTTCTGATGTTTTCGGCTCTCCGCAGTCTTCCCAGGCATTCTTTCAGATCTGCTTGCAAAATGTTTATGCCAACTCTCTCCTCTGGTGAGGATTTCTTCCACTGTTTTCTCAAATCCCTTCTCTCTTTGACCAGGAACACAATTTCTTGCTGTCTTCTGGATTTGGGAGGAGTTGTTGGTTCCTTCTTTCCTCTCTCTTTTGTTCCGAACCTTTCCACCCCGTATGAGTAGATCAGATCGCTCATTTTCTCCAGCTTCTCTGCTGTTCCTCTGAGTTCGTCAAGGACATGGCCCAGGTCTGTGTTGACTGTTGTCCACTCTTTCTTGCTGCCGGACTTTGGCCACTTCACTTAAGGTCTGTAGCCTTGGATGTTCTTCTCTGTAACAGACTGCCTCTGGCTGGGTTCCAGGTTCTCAGATGTTGTGCTCAAATTACCCTCCTCGGACACTGGGGTATTGGTGCTCCGTGGACTGTGGGTTATATCCTGCCACTGAGCTTCATTCGACTGACTTGATCTGTTCCTCAAGAGATAAGTATCAATGCGAGGTCCCGTTCTCACCTCCTTCAAGCATTTCATCTGCCCTTGATGTATTTTTAGGCCTCTGATGGATGTTACCTTGGACCAGCCACAGCTGCATGTTCGGAGCTCTTGTCTCACAGCTGATGCTGAAGGTGCCATGCCGATATTATTATCATATTAATGCCAGGGTCGATTACCAGGTTGTCAAACGATGAGTCATCTTCCGCCCCCGCTCTCGCAGACTCAAGGGGTGTTTTCCTTATTGAATTTTCCGTAGCCATATAGAGCGACTCCTAATCACAAAATGAAGCCTGCCGTCATGGAAAGCTAGTCTTTCTCTTGTTGTCAGCTGCACTTTCACAGCAGTCATTGGATTTCTCCAACTTATCAGTTGAGCATATAGGACATGATAGTACAATCCCTTTGAATAATCTGCACTTTCTTAACATCTTGAGTGGATGGGGTAATCACTTCATGGGGGTCATCAGGTGGGCACCCTCCTTCCTTGGTGTTTCATTGATAGGCCCACGACACCTCCAAAGGGCTCAACAGCAACACCTGGCGTCCCAGGTGTGCTCCCCTCTGTTTTTACCCCTCTTGGTCATTTTGCAGCCTATTTGGGGTCCTTCCTTTTTAGCCAGTGGTGTAGTAATATCTTCAGTATTACTCAGAAGTCTAGTTTCAATTATAATTCTTTTGAAGTTTTGGTGATTTTCGTAACGTTATGTAGTATAAATGATAAATCCCGTTTGACATTTGTGCTGGCTACTGTATACAGGCCACCAGGAAACCATACATACTTTACCAAATAATTTTCTGATTTTCTATCAGAGTTAGTACTGGCTGCAGATAAAGAACTAATTGTTGGTGAAATGAAAAATAAATGAAAATGAAAAATAATGAATAATGAAAAAGAAGCATTGGGATTGGCATTTAGAGACATTCTAAACTCTATTGGAGTTAGGCAACATGTGTCAGGGCCCACTCATCGTCGTAATCATCCTTTAGAACTAATATTGTCACATGGAATAAATGTTGATACAGTTGAAATTCTGCAGCAGAGCGATGACATCTCAGATCATTATCTAGTATCGTGTATACTTAATTTAGCCAAGGCTGCAAAGCCGTCCCCTCGTTTCAAATATGGCAGGACTATCACCACTGCCACTAAAGATTGCTTTGTAAATAATCTTCCTCATCAGTTCCATCTCCTCAGCATCCTAGATAGCCTAGAGGAACTCAATGTTGCAACAGAAACTATTCACTCTCTCTTTTCCAGCACTTTAGACACAGTTGCTCCTCTGCGCTTAAGGAAGATTAAAGAAAATAGTCCAACGCCATAGCACAACGAGCACACTCGGGCCCTTAATACAGCAGCCAGAAAAATGGAGCGCAACTGGAAGAAAACAAAACTGGAGGTTTTTCACATTTTGTGGAAAAAAGCATGATTGCGTACAGAAAGGCTGACTCTCTTAGAAGAAAACAAACACAATCCTAGGTATTTATTTGATACAGTGGCTAAATTAACAAGGAATAAAGCCTCAACTTCTGACGTTTGCAAACAGCACAGCAGAAATGACTTTATGAACTTCTTTACGTGCAAGATTGATAATATTAGGTAACAAATTATAACTATGCAACCATCTACTACAGCAGGGGTTTTCAAAGTCTAGGACAGTGGGCCTCCCTTTTGACACAACTTACATCTGTCAAAAATACTAGAAAAGGCAGTGTCCTCACAACTATGCTCCTTTTTAGAAAGAAATGGTGTCTGTGAGGATTTCCGGTCAGGATTTAGACCTTATCATAGTACTCTCATTAGAGTTACAAATGATTTACTCTTATCATTCAATCGTGGTTGTATCTCACTATTAGTGTTACTCAATCTTAGCGCTGCGTTCGATACTATCTACCACAACATTCTTTTCAATAGACTCTCAAATTATGTTGGCATTAGTGGAATTGCATTGGCATGGTTTAAATCATACTTATCTGACTGTTATCAGTTTGTAGCAGTAAATGAAGAGATGTCACACTGATCACAAGTTCGGTATGGAGTACCGCAAGGCTCACTGTTAGGACCGTTGCTTTTCACCCTGTACATGCTACCCTTGGGAGATATTATTAGGAAGTATGGCGTTAGTTTTAATTGTTATGCTGATGACACTCAGCTCTATATTTCTACGCACCCTGACGAAACTTACGCATTCACAAGATTGACGGAATGCATAGCTGATATAAAAAATTGGATGACTAGTAATTTCCTGCAACTTAATTCTGAAAAAAACAGAATTTTTAATTATTGGACAAAAAACCTCAGCACGTAGTAACCTAGAATACTCTCTAACACTTGATGGCTGCTCTGTCAATTCCTCGTCGTCAGATAGGAACCTGGGTGTGTTCTTTGATACCAATCTTTCATTTGAAAGCCACGTTTCTAGCATCTGTAAAACTGCATTTTGCGTTCATGACCTCAAGGCTAGATTATTGTAATGCTCTACTAGGTGGTTGCCCTGCACGGTAAAAAAATAAACTACAGCTCGTCCAAAACAGCAGCTAGAGTTCTTACTAGAACCAGGAAGTATGACCATATTAGCCCGGTTCTGTCAGCACTGCACTGGCTATTAAACATCGTATAAATATGTTAGGGTTAGTTGTGATGTGTATAGTTACATCGTGTACTAAGAAATGGTATGTATGGACTTATCTAACTCTGGGGGATACAGTGAATAAGCTAAAGTCCCAAAAAGTCGGCGTGTTCCTGTAATGATTCGACGAAGCAGGATTCAATTGCAAGTAAAAGGTTTTTATTTGGACAGCAGGTCAGAGAACGACAGCAGTGATGGAATAGTCCAGAGTGATGAGGCACTTGGCAGCACAGGGACGCTGAGAACAGCCCGGCCCTCCGGTGGAGAATGGTGATGATGGTGAAGACGACGAGCACACAGGAAACAGGCGACAGCAGGAGACACACAGGAACAGGCGGGTAAACACGGGTACATCCAACAACGCTCTGACAAATGTAAGGAGAACACAGAGAGACTAAATAAGGTGTGCTAATCAGCGGTAGCTGGCGCGCTGATCAGCTGCAGCAGGTGAGACGATCAGCAGCAATGATCAGCGGCTCCGCCCATCCACACACACACACACAAAAGAGAGACAGCGAATTCATGAACCGTGACAGTACCCCTCCCCCTAGGAGCGCTTCCTGGCGCTCCCAGAAGAACTTGCCTGTTGATTGTAATCATCAATAAGGGAGTGGTCCAGAATGTCCCTAGCAGGAACCCAACTTCTCTCCTCCGGACCGTAACCCTCCCAGTCCACCAGGTACTGGAATCCGCGTCCCCTCCGTCTCGAGTCCAGAATACGATTGACCGAATACGTAAGTTCCCCATCTACAAGACGTGGCGGTGGGGGAACCGGGACCAGCGGATTAAGGTGAGAACGGAAAACAGGTTTTAATTTGGATACATAAAAGGCGGTGTGAATTCTCCTGTACGCTGGAGAAAGTTTGAGGCGGACTGTCACCGGACTAATGATCTTGGTGACCGTGAACGGGCCGATAAATTTGGGAGCTAGCTTATTTGAAACGGAGCGGAGCGGAATGTTCTTGGTAGAAAGCCACACTTTTTGCCCCACGACGTATACGGGAGGCCTAGACCGGTGGCGATCGGCTTTAGCCTTAGTGCGCGCCCCCACCTGGAGTAGAGTCTCACGGGCTCTGATACATGTGCGGTGGCACCTCTGGATGAAGGCGTGAGCGGAGGGGACCGCGACTTCGGAATCCAGACTCGGAAAAATTGGTGGCTGGTATCCTAGACAACACTCAAACGGAGAAAGGCCCGTGGATGACACAGGTAACGAGTTATGCGCGTACTCAACCATAGAAAGTTGTTGGCTCCAGGATGAAGGATTCTTGGACACCAAACATCGCAACACTCTCTCCAAATCCTGGTTGGCTCGATCGGTCTGACCATTGCTCTGGTAACCCGAAGACAGACTGACAGTCGCCCCTAGTAATCTACAGAACTCTTGCCAGAATTTGGACACAAATTGGGAACCCCTGTCGGAGACCACGTCCATCGGGAGGCCATGTAAATGAGGGTAATTTGGACAAGGAAATAAAATGTGCTGCCTTCGAGAACCAGTCCACTACGGTCAAAACAACCGTCATGCCATTAGAATCGTTGCTTTATTAAACAGCTGGGGCGGTTTACTCCTGGGTGACAAGCGATGTTGGAGCAGTGACCCCATTGAATGACTTCGGACCTTAACTCCTCCGGTACAAACAATCGACTCGGTGGGATTAAGGCATTACCCCTTCTAAGGCCAATCTGACCTTCGATTCGACCTCCCATGTGAGTGTGGAGATAACTAACTTCTCGGGCAAAATGCACTCGGGAGTAACCGGGCGTTCGGAGGGATCAAAAATGCGAGATAAAGAATAAAGAATCCGAGCCTGCCTGGAGTTGAGTCTTTTAGCAGATCTAATATATTCAAGGTTCTTATGATCGGTCCACACTATAAAAGGTACCCCGACCCTTCTATCCAATGACACCACTCCTCCAACGCTAACTTGACAGCCAACAATTCTCTGTTACCAATGTCATAATTACGTTCAGCAGGTGACAGACGGTGGGACAAAAACGCGCAAGGGAGCATCTTGTCATCTGAGGAAGAGCGTTGGGATAGAACTGCGCCTACCCCCACCTCTGATGCATCGACCTCCACCACGAACTGACGTGAGGGATCAGGGGCAACTAAGATGGGAGCCGAAACAAAGCGACTTTTGAGGTTGGCGAATACAGCCTCAGCTGTATCGGACCACCTAAACGTCGTTCCGGGAGAGGTCAAGGCAGTCAGAGGTGCGGCTAGTTGGCTAAAGTTGCAAATAAACCGCCGATAGAAGTTGGCAAACCCCAGAAACCTCTGTAGGGCCTTACGGGAATCTGGACTTGGCCAATCTACCACAGCCTTAACCTTGTCAGGATCCATACGCACTCCCTCAGAAGAGACGATATACCCTAAGAAAGAAACAGACTGTGCATGAAAAGCACATTTCTCCGCCTTGACAAAAAGCCCATTCTCTAACAACCTCTGAAGCACTCGTCTGACATGTTGAATGTGTTCCTGGAGAGACGAAGAAAAAAATCAATATGTCATCCAGGTAAACATATTCACAAATATGAATTGATCAACCATGTCTCTCAACACATCGTTGACGAGAGCTTGGAAAACCGCTGGGGAGTTGGATAGCCCGAACGGCATAACCAAGTATTCAAAATGCCCCCTAGGGGTATTAAACGCGGTTTTCCATTCACCCCCCTTCCTGATGCGAACCAAATGATAAGCGTTACGTAAATCCAATTTTGTGAAGACGGATGCTCCCTGCAACTTCTCGAAAGCTGAAGACATCAACGGCAAAGGATAAGTATTATTAACCGTGATGTTGTTCAGCCCTCGGTAGTCAATACAAGGTCGCAGAGAACCATCCTTCTTCCC
The DNA here is from genome assembly GCA_039654625.1 of Rhinogobio ventralis. Taxonomy (NCBI): domain Eukaryota; kingdom Metazoa; phylum Chordata; class Actinopteri; order Cypriniformes; family Gobionidae; genus Rhinogobio; species Rhinogobio ventralis. The sequence goes on along the minus strand of CM077206.1, from coordinate 10,491,073 downwards.
CACAAAAAAGAACCCCGCTCCCGCTGGAGAAGAGGAAGGGCGGATGAACCTGGAAGCTAGAGAATCAGAAATATATTTCTCCATGGCCTCCCTCTCTGGAGCAGAAAGTGAGTAAAGCTTGCCTCTAGGCGGAGACTTACCTGGAAGTAAATCTATAGCACAGTCATAGGGACGATGCGGAGGAAGAGAAGCAGCGCGGGACTTACTGAACACTTCCTTCAGGTCGAGATACTCAGCCAGGGATGACCGAGGACGACGGGAGCCAGGGGTGAGTCCAGGAGCAGAAATGAAATCAGTTCAGTGTGATTGCCAGATGTGATGAGTGTCAGAGGTTTGGTGGTAAGCGTGATGGCAGGGAGTTCCTGACCGTTAAGTGCACTGACGGAGATGGTGTCTTTAAGTGGAGTGATGGGTATACCAAGTGTTCGAGCCAGTGACAAGTCCATAAAGTTACCTTCCGCCCCTGAATCCAAAAGTGCTTGACAGACGTGAGACCGGGCTGCCCACAGCAGTCTTGCCGGAAGGAGAGTAGAGGATGAGGTCTTATCCACGGAGATCCCGCCCGACAGTAGCCTCCGGTTTACCGCCGGGCTTGGTCTTTTACCGGACAGTTGTTCAGGAAGTGGCCAGCTCCGCCGCAGTAAAGACAAAGACCCCGGGATCTCCGTCTCTCTCTCTCCTCCCGGGAAAGCCGAGCACGACCCACCTGCATGGGCTCGGGATCGGAGATGGGACTGACCGCATCACAGCCGCTGGCCTGAGGGTATTCGACATTCCCCGACTGGAGAACCCTCCTGGACCGCTGTTCCAGACGGCTAAGGCGAGCATCCACCCTCAATTTCTCGGGCAGGTCCAGCGTCCAGATCTCCTTCTGGATGCGGTCAGCCAGCCCATGCAGGAACATATCCCACTGTGCCTCCTCGTTCCAGTGGCACTCGGCGGCCAGGGTACGGAACTCGATGGAGAAGTCAGAGACCGAGCGGCTACCTCGCGGTCAGCGAGTTGGCAAGCTGCCTCCCTTCCCGCCACCGCCCGGTCGAAAACGCGTCTTATCTCCTCCGAGAGTGCCTGGAACGAGGAACAGCAGAGATGCTGGTGTAACGGAGTTTGTATGTTCAGAGAAGAAGGAGGCGGGAACCGGCGAACATTTAAAGACTTTAATTAAAATTAAACAAACTGAAAGTAAAAGCGGCAGCCCCTCACGGACGACTGCCACGCACACACATAACAAAACGTAAACAAAACACAACGTAAATCCTGGTCCTCTCTCATCTTGCACTGTCGTCGCTCCTCCGTGAGACGAGAACGGTGTGGCGCGCAGCTGGAGCTCATTATCACTCGCCACCGGCCCGCTCTCACGGTCCCTCGCCTCTTGCCACAGTTGGTTTTCCCACACCGCCGTTCCCCACAGCACTGCCCGTCCTGAAAGTAGCGTGAGAACAAAAGCCACCTTAGACGCCTCTGTGCTGAAAGTCTGAGGTTGTAGGGCAAAAAATATGGAACACTTTGTCAGAAAAGCTCTGCAGTAATTAGGCTCACCAGCATATAACTCCGGAGTGGGTAGGCGTGGTTCGGGCTGGCGGCTGGGTGCAGGTGGAGTGGGGGGAATCGGTGGTGGACTGGGCACAGCGGGACTAGCGAGGTGTTGAATCTGTTGGGTCAGCTCGGACACCTGTGCTACCAAGGCTTGTACCGCTCGTCCCGTGGCAGCCAGATTCTCCTCCTGTTGGTCCATTCTGGAACTGCTGCGTGACAGAAACTCATTGAGATTCGCTGAACTTGCTGAATCCATAAGAGGTCAGAGCGTTCTGTAATGATTCGACGAAGCAGGATTCAATTGCAAGTAAAAGGTATTTATTTGGACAGTAGGTCAGAGAACGACAGCAGTAAAGACGACGAGCACACAGGAAACAGGCGACAGCAGGAGACACACAGGAACAGGCGGGTAAACACGGGTCTCTGACAAATGTAAGGAGAACACAGAGAGACTAAATAGGGTGTGCTAATCAGCAGCAGCTGGCGCGCTGATCAGCTGCAGCAGGTAAGACGATCAGCAGGCTCCGCCCATCCACACACACACACACACACAAGAGAGAGACAGCAAATTCATGAACCGTGACAGTTCCTTTAACACATTATACTCCATCATGTCTATTGTGATCTCAAAATTCTGGCCAGTTGATAATACCTAGAATATCAAAATCAACTGCAGGTGGTCGATTCTTTTCCTATTTAGCACCTAAACTGTGGAACAGACGTCCTAGCATTGTTCTGGAAGCAGACACACTCTGTCAGTTTAAATCTATACTAAAAACACATCTCTTCACTATGGCATACACATAGAACATCATCAATTTCTATTATTCAAATCAGTTAAATTATTGTTTTAGGCTGCATTAACTAGGTCTGCCGGAACCGGGAACACTTCCCCATAACACCCGATCCGAACAGCCGGATCTGGGCCGTGTCCAGATCAGATGGTGTACCTGTGCTAGACACGACCAACGCATCCCTGAAGTGTCTGCAGAGACCGTGTCAACCAGACTCTCCTCTGTGACAGCCTTATCGACATGACATCCTCAACAAACCCGTCTCCGGCATGATGACTCCAATCTTCAATCAGATGGAAATGGACAAATATTCTGAATATTCCGATCTAATATGACTTCTGACTTGTAATGTTGCCTGAATCATAATCATACACTGTTTGTTTCGTTGGCCAGAGGAGAACTGGCACCCCGACTGAGCCTGGTTTCTCCCAAGGTTTTTTTCTCCATTCTGTCACCTGATGGATTTTTGGTTCCTTTCCACCGTTGCCTCTGTCGCCTTTGGCTTTTGGCTTGCTTAGGTGGGACACTAAATATTCAACTATATTACTGATCTGCCCGCATTGACACTATATAAGAACTGAACTGAGCTGGATGACATCACTCTTTTCTCCAGAGCGTCTGTACAGCCAAATCAAATTCTGTTGCATTATTTTTCTGTTTAACACTGTGAAGCTGCTTTGATACAATCGGCATTGTAAAAAGCGCTATATAAATAAAGGTGACTAATATATTGACTAATATACACTCACCTAAAGGATTATTAGGAACACCATACTAATACTGTGTTTGACCCCCTTTCGCCTTCAGAACTGCCTTAATTCTACGTGGCATTGATTCAACAAGGTGCTGAAAGCATTCTTTAGAAATGTTGGCCCATATTGATAGGATAGCATCTTGCAGTGGATGGAGATTTGTGGGATGCACATCCAGGGCACGAAGCTCCCGTTCCACCACATCCCAAATAGGCTCTATTGGATTGAGATCTGGTGACTGTGGGGGCCATTTTAGTACAGTGAACTCATTGTCATGTTCAAGAAACAAATTTGAAATGATTCGAGCTTTGTGACATGGTGCATTATCCTGCTGGAAGTAGCCATCAGAGTATGGGTACATGGTGGTCATAAAGGGATGGACATGGTCAGAAACAATGCTCAGGTAGGCCGTGGCATTTAAACGATGCCCAATTGGCACTAAGGGGCCTAAAGTGTGCCAAGAAAACATCCCCCACACCATTACACCACCACCACCAGCCTGCACAGTGGTAACAAGGCATGATGGATCCATGTTCTCATTCTGTTTACGCCAAATTCTGACTCTACCATCTAAATGTCTCAACAGAAATCGAGACTCATCAGACCAGGCAACATTTTTCCAGTCTTCAACTGTCCAATTTTGGTGAGCTCGTGCAAATTGTAGCCTCTTTTTCCTATTTGTAGTGGAGATGAGTGGTACCCGGTGGGGTCTTCTGCTGTTGTAGCCCATCCACCTCAAGGTTGTGCGTGTTGTGGCTTCACAAATGCTTTGCTGCATACCTTGGTTGTAACGAGTGGTTATTTCAGTCAAAGTTGCTCTTCTATCAGCTTGAATCAGTCGGCCCATTCTCCTCTGACCTCTAGCATCAACAAGGCATTTTCGCCCACAGGACTGCCGCATACTGGATGTTTTTCCCTTTTCACACCATTCTTTGTAAACTCTAGAAATGGTTGTGCGTGAAAATCCCAGTAACTGAGCAGATTGTGAAATACTTAGACCGGCCCGTCTGGCACCAACAACCATGCCACGCTCAAAATTGCTTAAATCACCTTTCTTTCCCATTCTGACATTCAGTTGGGAGTTCAGGAGATTGTCTTGACCAGGACCACACCCCTAAATGCATTGAAGCAACTGCCATGTGATTGGTTGATTAGATATTTGCATTAATGAGAAATTGAACAGGTGTTCCTAATAATCCTTTAGGTGAGTGTATATATATATATATATATATACACACACTATGTTGTGGAAATTGCAAATTCCCTTCTTGGTTGAAATAGTTTCGGCATGAATTAAACATCATTGTGCATGCAAATAAACCACGCTCATGTGAGTGAATTAATGTGTGTGCATGTTTTGATGCTGGCACATATTAAAGCTGGATGCAGTAGGTAAAGGATGAGGCAGGACTTGCCCTCATTCCTGGCCAGCATGGCTATAGATTATCACTCTTTCAGCCTTTGACTGGGCCCTCAATATTGGACATAAGCACAGGAAGGGGATGAGGAGAGGGAGAATCCCAAATACCCAGAGGATAGTGCTTAGAGCAGAAATGCTCCACACACAGAAAATGCTAAACCTGCCACTGGCAAATAATGCAGTATGGATTTACACAGCACTGAGAACCTGATATTCAAGCATGCCCGTTCTCCTCTAGCTTAAAAAAAGGAAAACCCTTAGCATTTTGTGCTGACAAAGACATCAATTTGACTTCTTGAAATCAATGAAGCTATACAACGTGCTCAAAAGCGAGGTTTAAAAAACTGGTGATGAAATGATTGATTTTTGTTACAATCAGCAATTTCTGATCAGACAACTGAGAAGAAATGCTAATTTGTCACATCTTTTCAGCAAATTAAAATTAATTTATGTAACGTAGGTGAAAGGATAAAGCGCGCCTTTTTCCGAGAGCTGAATTGATGTACGTGTCTATAATACTTCAGAAAATAGGTCCTGCATTTTAATTAAAATTCAATGAATCTTCTTCCTTCTACGCAGAAAAAGACTATGTCTGCAAGCTCTAGTGAAAAATGATGTTTTTCATTTCGATAAAAGGCTAATCTCATTACACAGTGGCGTTATCATGCCGTGTAACAATAGAGCTAATTGTAATTGTCATGCATTATTACACTCAATACTCATCTGGCCAAAGATTTAAACATACAGTTTGACAATCAGTCAATCAACACATTAAATAATCCAAGTTTATTACTGTATACATCTACTATAATGTATTTGATATATATATATAAATTTATATATGAACATTAATAATGAAACTAAAAAAGGTTTCAAAATCAAACGCAGGCGAATGCGTGATCTTATCCCTTTCCATCAGAGAAATCTACTTTGCGATGGTGCATGGGACTTTATTAGAGCAACTAATTCTCCAGCAAGAAGCTGCAGCATGCACATAGCATCATTAATACTGCATTACTAACTATTTGAGACTCTTTTGACCAGATGGTGTAAACTGATTTGGCTCCATGAGGTTTGGCTCCAAGAAAAGTCATTGCAGCTCAGTATGAGCAAGATCTCTTCCTCAACATTAAATGCACACATGCAAAAACAGTGCTAGTGCTATGACAGGAATAAACTCATTGGCTAAAGGTTCTGTGTAAGAAAAAAGCATACAGTCACTACAGACGATCCTCTTTTAGGCCCACTGACAGTTTGGGATTGATAGGTGCAGACAGTGCATGCGGGTTAAATGACTCCAATGTTTCTGGAACCTCACTATGGACACAGAAGACAACCTGCAAACATGTCACCTTCAAAGCAGCTAGGCTGTGTTGGTTTAGGCCATTAATGAATGATTTCTTTAAAATGCAGCTAATGCACAAGGGACTGATTATACTAGGAAAGTAGCTCATAAAAGGCACATTTGAGAGTATAAACCCTGAGGTGTTTGATATTGAGAAGATCCACATATATGTAATGAAAATGGCTTTAATACCTTCTCTTGTCCCTGCAAACTGAACATAGCTAGATCTATAAAGCTCTTAATCCAAGCCACTGAGAGCAGAAGGATTATATACAGAGCAAATACAGAAAAAAACCCCACTGAAATCCATATACCTCTCTAAGGTGACCACACCATCGCACAAAAAACACCTTATTATACTTTTTGCTGGCAGCTTACATTCAATGGCCAAATTATACCCTGAAATCAAATAAAGTCAGCACAAAAATATGTCTAGATGAAGAAATATTTAACCATTTATATTTGATGGAGAGGCTACATAGGTGTCTGTTTAGTCATGGATGCAGGCAACATCTGGCCTGTGAACTATTTATTAAATGTCTAACAAATAGGCAAAAGTCCACAAATGAAATATAAAAGGAAGTATTAAACAATCAATGCCAAAGACAGGTTGGCAAGCTTTGGTTAAGGAAAGTAAAACAGCTGTAACACAGCCTATTGCCTAATGCCTATTACAGCAACATGATTAAAAAAAAAGTTTAATAAATAATTGCTTTTCTTAATAAATCACTATAAACAAGTCAAGTAATCAGTTCATTAGCCTAAAAGTAGACTACTCATGGTTGCATGCAAGGTACAGTAGCATCTTGTTGCATGAACAGAGCGAGAATACAATTGAAGTGCATATACTGACTTTTTTTTACACATGGGTCATCCAATCAAATCTGTTTTTATAAAGCATATTTTGAAACTATGTACAGCCATGATTTAAACAGCACAGAGGGAATAAACATAGCTTGAGGTCACTGAGGGGAAAACATTTATGCCTACCATCTTCTCCACAGATGGTGTGGTTCCATTACAGAAACAACTGTTAACATGAAATTGTTGCAGCTATTGTGTGGTAATGAGAACATTATTGATTATTGTCATTGCCTTCTTCCACACAGACCACCAGACAATGTCAAAACTGATCCCTATCCCAGCTGCACCTAATCCCATGGTTGTTAGCAGTGCCTTCAGGCTACAGACAGAGCTGGACACAATCCCACTCAATAACGACAGAAACATGAGATCAACTTTATCTTCAACAGACCATGGTCACTTGCAATCAGCCATAAAAACAATTCTTGTTACTAAAGGTCATTGTTGAAACCTCTTCCTTTCTACAATGACCTTTTGTAACGAAAGAACAATATCTGGTGAACAGGATGTTGATTTACATGAGGGTTACAATCAATGCCTTTTTTTGGCTCTTATTGTTCACCATTTTCATTTTCATTCAAAGGGAACCAAGAAAATCAAGAAGATTTGGTCATTTGCAATATTAGTATAATTAGTACAGGAATAGTTCACACCAAAATAAAAAGTTAAATCTTCCACTATTCCCGCTAATGTTGTTCTCAACCTTTATTTATTTTCTTTCTTATGTGCAATTCACAATGAAAAAATGTAAAAAATGTTCATGCTTCTTGTCTTTATACAATGAAAGTGGATGGGGATTAGGGGACCTCACGTTTCAATCAATCAATCAATCAATCAATCAAATAAATAAATAAATATTATATCATGTTACATTATATTATATTAATTAAATCATAAAAAGTAGGAAAATAAAAAAGAAGGTTTAAATCATTATTCACAGAAAATGTACTTTCATTGCATGGAAAAGAGCAGTTTGGACATTCTGCTATACAGTAAATAAGGTGGACCAACTACGAAAGAAACTGGTCTCAAAAAACATGATGGTAAGTAAATAACAGAATTTTAGTTTATGAATTAATTAATTAAAAGCAAAAAATAGAAACAGTGTGAGCAAACATATCAATTAAATAACTGCTGAAATATCAAATTGCTCAATACCTGCTGTCATGAGAGCAAGGTGTGAAACAGTAAAATTAAAAATGTCCTTGTATTATAAAATGTGTTTTCTGTGGCATATGTAAATGTCAAAGCTTTTAAATCAAACTACAAAGACCAACAAAGCTGGTTAGGTCCCTGTGACATGGTGACAACATAACAGTTGCTGGGTCTCATGGCTTGTTCCATAGGCTGTTAATTCCGTTCATCCTCATGGGAGTCCATTTAAAACACACAGGATGAAGAATTACATGACATTATGCTTATAACGTCAGAATGCTTTAAGAGTGGTTATAGAGTTGGCACACAGGCACAGAATACATTTCTCATAATCGTACATATTCAGAACCTAAATACAGGACCACAGGTATAAGTTTCATCAGCTTTTATGCAAACATACAGTAGTCATTGCTACAAGATGAAGAAAAGCCATCCACCCAGGAACAGACATTCATCAGAAAGCCTGTCCCACCCTCTTGTTAATAATGCCGAGTAGCTGTGAGGACATCAAATCCCATTTGCTCTTAAGCTACGTGTGTTGATTTTTATCCCCTCCCTGGAGCTCTGTAAGACTGTCATTTACCTCATCACCTTGACACGGTCTTGTGCAAGGTCCTTTCACGCAGAGATTTTTGCATATTGTCAAACAACCGCTGAACCGTGCGAGCCAAAGGTCTGAGCTGACTGACAGGATTCACTCACTTGTGATTAAAACACATGAAAGAATAATGAGTCTGGCCTACACAATAACCAATCCTGAGAAACAAAACACACATTTGGCAGTGCGAAAAGATAATAAATTAGTATAAAAGCTGACATTTTTGACATTCATTGCTCATAAAATAATCGCTAAATCTATCATTCAGACCACAGCCAGGGAAAGTTGTTATTTCCTTAATTAGCATATTATCTCCAGAACGAGTGGAATTAGGACAATGTATTTGCTGTGAATCACTCAAGATTCTTTTTTCTAAAAAATGAGCGATAACTGAATGCTATTAACGCCGTTGTAATGGTGCACTGGCAGTGTTAAAAATGAATATATGAGCAAACCCAATATGAGTAGGAACAGTAATGAAAGGCACAAATTATGCCTGAAATATGCAGTTACAAAAATGCCTCAAAGATGGCTGAGATTTTGATGAATGCCTCTGGAGGAAGGAGTGGGGTTCAAGGCTTAAGAGGACATCGCTCAAGGAGATGAATGATTTTATTGTGCTCATAACCACTAGCAAGAAAGAGAAATTAAACTGTGCTGATTTAAGAGGAAATAAGCGAGCAAAATATTAAAGACACTCACGGACACACAAGTCTCCACTCTCAAAGTAACCGGGACAGCATTGTGAACGCCGACGGTACATGGTCCTCACCCCACGCCGATAAGCTGTCTTGTAGCTGGTTCTGAGATGGAAACACGTACACATACACACAAGAGAAAGCATGAACATCAATAACCTAGCAGGTGAACTCCACAATGACATGCAGCTGGCTACCGTTAGCTTTTCTATTTTTGTGTAATAATCCTAGCCAAGCCCTAAAGGTGGAAAGAGGAGAAATAAACATAATTAAAGTGAGTTAAGGAAAAGTTTCTGTGCTCGTTGAAGGACAACTCGCCTCTGAATGCTACATTGCAGCACAGTGACTCATTGGGCCCACAGCTTTTAGCTGGGACACTGACGATAAAGTCTTTAATGCAGCAATTAAAACCAATGTAATGTCGGATGACAGTCAAATGGCCATTTCCATCCCGACTCTAACCACTACAATCACGACTGGTAACATTAACACTCAGTGATAAAAACACTGGCACACCGGCACCTTGATTTTTATGTGTCTAGTGGGAGAGTGCAGCTTGTTGCCATGGAGCTGAATAGTCACTGCAGATCAAAGGTCAGGGTAACGCTCACCTGTGTCTGGTACATTTGAACCAATTGAGGATGTCGGTGCACCTGGTGTAGTAGATCTGGTCAAATGGATGAGCGTAGGACTCTTGAACAGTCACTGCATAGCTGAGAGAGGGAAAGAGCAAAGAGAAATTTCAATCTCATACTTATGTAATGATATTTTTTACCCTATTTGTGGAAATACATTTAGGCCAGAGGTTTTCAACCTTTTTGACATGAAGGCCCCCCATTGTCCAACACAACATTCAAAAGTAATTAAAATTTCCACTGGTATTTCTGATATAATTATAAACAACAACAATTATGTTTTTTTTCCGAACTTATTTATTAACAGAAACTGGGAGTATATATACACTCACCTAAAGGATTATTAGGAACACCTGTTCAATTTCTCATTAATGCAATTATCTAATCAACCAATCACATGGCAGTTGCTTCAATGCATTTAGGGGTGTGGTCCTGGTCAAGACAATCTCCTGAACTCCAAATTGAATGTCAGAATGGGAAAGAAAGGTGATTTAAGCAATTTTAAACGTGGCATGGTTGTTGGTGCCAGACGGGCCGGTCTGAGTATTTCACAATCTGCTCAGTTACTGGGATTTTCACGCACAACCATTTCTAGAGTTTACAAAGAATGGTGTGAAAAGGGAAAAACATCCAGTATGCGGCAGTCCTGTGGGCGAAAATGCCTTGTTGATGCTAGAGGTCAGAGGAGAATGGGCCGACTGATTCAAGCTGATAGAAGAGCAACTTTGACTGAAATAACCACTCGTTACAACCGAGGTATGCAGCAAAGCATTTGTGAAGCCACAACACGCACAACCTTGAGGCGGATGGGCTACAACAGCAGAAGACCCCACCGGGTACCACTCATCTCCACTACAAATAGGAAAAAGAGGCTACAATTTGCACGAGCTCACCAAAATTGGACAGATGAAGACTGGAAAAATGTTGCCTGGTCTGATGAGTCTCGATTTCTGTTGAGACATTCAGATGGTAGAGTCAGAATGAGAACATGGATCCATCATGCCTTGTTACCACTGTGCAGGCTGGTGGTGGTGGTGTAATGGTGTGGGGGATGTTTTCTTGGCACACTTTAGGCCCCTTAGTGCCAATTGGGCATCGTTTAAATGCCACGGCCTACCTGAGCATTGTTTCTGACCATGTCCATCCCTTTATGACCACCATGTACCCATCCTCTGATGGCTACTTCCAGCAGGATAATGCACCATGTCACAAAGCTCGAATCATTTCAAATTGGTTTCTTGAACATGACAATGAGTTCACTGTACTAAAATGGCCCCCACAGTCACCAGATCTCAACCCAATAGAGCATCTTTGGGATGTGGTGGACGGGAGCTTCGTGCCCTGGATGTGCATCCCACAAATCTCCATCAACTGCAAGATGCTATCCTATCAATATGGGCCAACATTTCTAAAGAATGCTTTCAGCACCTTGTTGAATCAATGCCACGTAGAATTAAGGCAGTTCTGAAGGCGAAAGGGGGTCAAACACAGTATTAGTATGGTGTTCCTAATAATCCTTTAGGTGAGTGTATATTAAATTAATTAAACAATTTATTTTGCGATTCTATAACATTCAAGATTCTGATTCTGTATGTTTTTCAATAAAAATAATAATTATTGAGGAAAAGAAAAATATGATTTCAGTTTACATCTACATTTGTTTGCTGCATTTTAATTAAGTTTTAATACATTTAAATATATATACATATATATATATAAAAATAATTGTACATATATAAATAATTATGTCAACCTGTTGCCTCCTTGGAAGTTTTTGCTGTTAAGTGCATTAATTGCATAGTTGTTTATTTATACAATTTTGCAGAAAAGCCTAATTGGCTGTTTAATGGCAGGATTCTATTGTGACAAAATGTGATAAAGGAACTGTAAATTCCATTCTGGGCATTAGCAATGCAAAGTTTGAGAATTTTTTTGTAATCAGGACATTCGCGTATTTGCATATACAGTAATAAACCTATCCCAAGAAATATTTACTGGAGTAAAATATGACAACTTGCCCTGGGGTCTTTTACTTGAAATTGCCCAAACGTGATTATGTTGCAGAGAAACAAAGAAATTTGCTGGTCTCAAGTTAATAATCAACTGCATTGTGAAGATACTGTAATCCAAGAAACAAAACCATAAAATACTTAAATGTAATATTCAAGTATCCACCTATTTAGTTTGAAGTTCAAAACAACTTGTTAACTCAAATAACGAACAAGCATAATGTTTCTCTTCCAAAGCTTCAGTAACTCTAGAAAAACAAGTTGTCTCATCACAATTTCCATGAAAAAACATTACAAATTTGTTGCCAACAAAATGACATTAAAGCTCTGAAATATTCTCTTTTAGGGAACCAATGCTGAAACTCATTCATCTCTGCAGCCCTCTGTCCTCCTCTCTGCAGAGGCAATCCCTCCTGCTTATTTGTCATAACTGATAACACCCTTTACAAATAATACTTTTTCAGACAATAGGTTCAATCAAAACAGATTGTTCTGGTCAACTGAATGCTGTTGTGCCTGTTTTATGTTAGCAACATATCCTTACTCTCTCTCCCGACTCACACACACACACACACACACACTACAAGGTTAATAATAAGAACATCAATATTGTTCTGTGTGTCTAGTGACTGAACCTAACACCTGTAGGCAAGTGTAACCAGATCAACACTCCCAAACACAATCCTTTACATCCCTTAAACTGTGCCATTAAAAGTGAATAGAGTCAATACAGGAACAAAGAAAATAATGTAGATCCTCATCCTCTAAATCTCTGAGAATCTCTGAGATAACAGAACAGAGCTGAAATACACATTGTGTTTTTGCGACTGATCCATATAGCTTGTAATCACATCCTTTTTGTCATCCCATAAGGGGCAAAGGTTTTTCCACTGTTGTAAATTTTCATCAAGTATCAATTCAAGTATGTATCACCAACACAACTAATAAAGCCATAATACTTCAATATGTAATATTCTGACAAGTATCCATTTTGAATAACACTTTATCTCAGACAACATACAAACACTGATGGGGACTTTTTTTTCCAGGAAACTTATGACATTAACTTGCATTTTTTGCAGACGGCCTATCTGTTATCACTCTTGTAGGGTCATGTGAAGTTTCCCAACATTTTTTGAACACTGATCAGTTTATAGCAAAATGGAAGAAGACGGTTCCTCGGCGCAGTGTGTGCACCCATTACCATACTTAGAAAATATGTTTTAGTTTTCTAAAAAGATTAAAGATTAGTTTAGTTGGCATACACTTGATGCATGTCTCATAAAATGTAAAAAAACAAACAAAAAAAAACCGTACATTCGGCCTTAAAGTGACAGCAGCTTTGTAAAGAGCTTTGTAACTTTTATACAAGTATTTAAATTAGTTTAAGGTGGTCGTATCGTATGCTAGCATGTCGAATGGAGCATCACTGACTGGCTTAAACCACCATGATGGCATAGTGTGCATTTACACAACAATAATAAAATAATGCATTGACATAAAAAAATTACTTTTGATACTTAAGTACTTTTAAAAACAAATACTTCTGTACTTTTACTGAAGTAAAAATCAGTTTTTAAAACTTTCAATTGTAACGGAGTAATATTTGACCAGTAGTATTTTACTTTGTCCACCTCTGGAATACATACAGTAGTCAGTAATCAAATGCACTCTTAAACAGTCCTCTCTGCCAGATGTAGCATTGGAAAGTCCAAGTACAGTGATCAGTTTGTTTTGACTGTTCAAATATACTAATTGATTCAAAAAAATTCACCAATTCTAGCCCCACCAAAATATTAAATGATGCTCATTGATATGTATTCGACTTGATTACGTGATTTAAGATGTATTCTAGTTTTATGAGTTGTATTTATTGTAAATATATCATATTAAGTTGGATGCAGTAATCCTAAATGAGATGGTCATAGTTTATAGTTTAGCTAGCTACTTTTTTAAAAATAGTAGGTAGCCTGTGAGCAGTATCACAACATTGTTTTTAATGGTTTAAATGTAATAATAATAATAATAATAATTATTATTATTATAATTATTATCCAGAAAGCAATTTTGCATTTAAAATATGTCTAATAGCCATCCAAACACAGCCTTGAGATCTGGGCTAAAACAAGGCAAAGTTTGGGCTGTCAGTGAAAATTTAATAGACGTCTAACCATAGCTCAAGAATAGACTAGTCATCTAGAACATGACCATGTCTAAGAAATTAAACCAAACACCGTGTAATCACTGTTGACTTTGCTTACATGATGGAATATCATACATCTCGCAAGTTATTTTGGCAAAAACTACATGAAGTGGCTAGAAGTGTGTTACTCATAGCCAGACTATATCGGGTCTATAGTTAACCGAAAAGGTGAAATGACAGCTATTGCTTGCTGGGTAGTAGTAGTATTAGCTTTTCACATTTCCAGTGTTCTCAGAAATGGAAGTCGTCATAAACTGCTATAGTGGTGAATGGAAACTACAACAAATATATTTTACTTTCCCATTTGCTCCAAGAGCAAAAGAAAAAATAACTAATGATGATAGTGATTCTATGACTTTCCAAAGGAGGAGAAAAATCACTGAGAGATCGATTATGGTGGCCAGAAGAGAGAAAGATTTTTCTGCCATCACTCCTTCAGCCGTTGTGTTAGAAACACCCAAAAATGCAGTGTTAACTATTTTTCTAGAATTTAATGCCAAGGTAATATAACAGAAAAGTATAGTGTTATAAATGTACATTACATTTTTTATGAAAATATTTATAGTGTTAATAACTGTGGAAAGGCATCAGCACAGTCTGTGAAAAGGGTCTATTATTAGGTAATATTATTAAAAGTATTATTATTATTAAGTATCCACACAATGTACAATTTATGTACATTAAATAAATAAATAAATCAACTTTAATTTTGAACAATCAATCACACAAGCCTAAATCACTGCACTGTTAAAATTTCAATCCTCTTTTGACCAAAACATCATTCTGGCATGTTGAAGAGGAATAACTACGCTGTGTGAATCCTGTAATGGAGAAATGGAAGGTAAAACGGAGTTTAACAGGAGAGTGCCCCTCTCTCACCTCTCCCAGTGACTGCAGACATTGGGGTCATCTGGGTTGAGGCTCCACGCGCTGATAATGAGGCCCAGAACAGCCAGCACAGGCAGGGCTAATGGGTAGGCCTGTACCAGCCCCATGACTCCTCCTGAGAGCATGAGAGTGAGAAAAAGAGAAGGAGAGAGAGTGAGAGAGAGAGAGAGACAAGGACACTTTTTGTCCTTTATCATTCTTATAAATTGGAGCCCTTGGATCATACTTGGAAGTAGAGTGAAAAGAGATGGTTTTTTAAGAACAATATCAATAAATGTTACAGGAATTCGGTATGCTTGTCTTTTTTTTTTTTCAGTTGACCGAAATGGGTCAATAGCCAATGACAACTACAAAGTGTGGTGGCAGATGGCTGTCATAATGCCGTGATATGTGTGTGATAGAGACTAATACAGTTTAATTAAAACAAATTAGATGTATACAAACACTTAAATGAAAAATTAACACAATATTTACATTAATAATCTCAAAATGTCCAAATATTGTGCGCTTCATTCGTCTGGTTGATACGTCAGTCTTTATGCACCTTTTATTCACGCATACTTGTGTGAGTGTGTATATTTTGTAACACTTAGCTCAGGATATTAGTCCCATGACAGTGATGAAGGACTCTTTAAGACTACACAGGGTGAACCGTTTGTTTAAACTGTCAAGATATTTCATTAGACACATGATGGGAGATGAGCATGTGTGTGATGAATTGACATGACAGAGACAGATTTAGAAGGGCACGTGAATGACACACTGCACAAGCATAGGTCGGCGAAGCGTGAAAGCACTGATTATGTTAAACTGCAGGGGGTATTGTAGAAGGACACAAGAACAACAGTTTGCTTGATTCTCTGCAACTCTCCATTATGTACCTGATCAGGAAAGAACAACAATTACAACCACTAACGTCCTGGTGAGGTTTAAGTGTGTTTGTACTATGCTAACAAATAAACACATACATACTTTGTTTGGTCTGTATACATGATCTGTTAATGCCATTTAATGGTTTGCATGACATGTCTAATAACATTGGCTTCACTTACTTGCCAATCTGAGACCTCTGAAAGGTGTTTGCAGGTCATTCACATGAGAGAAAAATCTATTTCGATTTCACTTCCACTATATAACAGCTCATTCGATGGCAGAGACTGAAGTCAAGTTCATTTCTGTAAAAGGGTGAATTTACTTTCACCCTTTAAAGGTTTCATATTATTCCGCACTAGGAATGCAGCTATAAGACAATAACACCGTTGTTATGATGTTCTGTTCAGCTGTACAAACAGCTGTTCCCTAGTGAATCACTAAAATAGCAGCTTGAATATTTGAAGTTAAAATGATGAACACTGGTTTCATTGATATTCCTAAGTAGGAGGACATGTACATACTTGCATGTTTGTATAGATGGAATGTACAATATCAGTGTACTGTCAGCATTTTAAGCATGAACAACTTTGGAATTGCAAAAACCATTACACTTTGTCTAAAGGCCTGTTCACACCAAGAACGATAACTATAACGACAACTATATTAGCACCCACACCAGCTAATGATATCTTTCTGTTTCTAAGCTGCAGTTATGTCGTCTGCCGTTTTTTATACTCAAGATCTTTAAAGCAGGATGGATTCTGATTGGCTGTTGAATGTTTTTATCGTAAATCAGCTGGAAAAAAATAGCTCTGAATGTGATTACAATGATATCCTTTCACTCTGCCGTTATTGTTAGAGTTGTGGTGTGGACTCTGCTGTTCTTTTATATGTAGAAAGATTTTTAGAAGTATATCTTTATTGTTATTGTTATAGTTATTGTTCTTTTTTGTGACCCTTGAGACCTCTTTAATAACAAATGTATTCATAAAATCCAAATGGAACTAAGAGACACTGTCTGTGATGTATTCATTTACTGACCTGTGGGTGTTTCTGTGCTGTCACAATGGATATGAAAAGTATTTAGAAATCACACAGAACATAATGAACCTAAAAAATATTTGTATATTTCTAAAGTTGTTCATATGCAAAATTTTGTTTTAGATGCTGTACAGTGATATCGTGCATTTCAGTGTATGCAGAATTACATTTTATGTGGGAATACTAAAGTGGTCACGCCATGTCAGTAAGATTTTGTTTTAAATAAATTAATGCTTTTATTCAGCAAGGATGCATTAAATTGATTAAAAGTGGCAGTAAAGACATTTACAATGTTACAAAATATTTGTAAATGCTGTTCATTTGAAGTTTCTGTTTCCACAAAAACAATCCCTGTCTCATTTCCTCCTTTTTTGTGTTCAATGACTCAAAAAAGGGGTAAAGCGTATTCTCTGTTCCTATTATTCTGCTGTTTCACTACTTGTGTTTAGTTCCTGATTTCTTTTGTTTTCTGCCTTGTTTTTCTCCATAGCGATTGATTATCCTCACCTGTTCCTTGTTAGCCTTGTTATCCTGTGTATATGTAACCCTGGCTGAATTCGAAATCGCCCCCTATACCCATAAATAGGGCATTATTTGAGGGGACAGCCATTTGTGTCCAGAACATAGTGGACGTTATTGAGTGTACTTACTCTATCCCACATTGCACCGCAATAACGAGTGTACAGCCTATATACACAGTCGTTTTCATTCACTCCCTCAAGTGAACTGTATTAGTGGACTAACGTAGGGAATAGTAAATGAGGGTTTAGGGGGGCGATTTTGGATTCAGCCCCTGTGATTCAGTCGTCTGTAGTGATGGGGGAAATTTTGCTTTCACAAAATGATTCACTGTTTCGAAGCGTCTATTATTCCTTTTAATTATACTAATGTCTAATTAAAATGTCTACAAATGTATAACCTACACTATATTGGCAAAAGTTTTGGGACGCCTGCCTTTACATGCACATGAACTTTAATGACATCCCATTACGTCCATTTTATTACGGAATTTAAAAAATAAATACCGTTTATACGGGCTCTGTTTAATGTGGCATGATAGATCGCTGTAGCGCAGCACAGAAGAAGAGAAGCGTCAGCATGGAGCTACGTGAATTGATCATCTCCTCATAAATGAACATATGAAGGTATGTTAAAAGATACATTACAACTTTCCAAAATCCGTATCATGTCTCATGTAATCACTCAATCAGTGTTTCGCTCAACCGTGGAATAAACGTCAATAAAATAGCTTGTAAACAAAAGATCACTTAAGGTCACATTTACCACAGAAAAAACATTCAGTGACCATAAACTAGAAAAATTAACTCTAGAGATGAGTATTTTGATAAATATATGCACCACATTACATATTCATTATAATTTTTAATGTAATATATAATTTAACGCATGTTTGAATAAATCCGTCAAGTTTTTATGACTGCCACCATTTAAATGTTTATATTTCAAAAAAGAAATATGATTATGTAATTGTACAAGTTAGTATTATAACTTTATTATTATAAAAAAAAAAACATCATTAAGTGTAATTTATGTTTATATTTAAATCAGTTAATTTTAACCTTCAATATTAAAGTAGTAGTATTAACTGACTACCATGTATAGTTTACAGCATTAGTTGAGAGATTTTTTTCCTCAAGAAAATTTGCCATGTACTGTATCTGATATATCGAATCGCAAGCTTGTGAATGGAAATCGAATCGTGAGATTTGTGTCAATACCTATTGACTATACTATAACAGCTTCAACTCTTCTGGGAAGGCTTTCCACAAGGTTTAGGAGTGTGTTTATGGGAATTTTTGACCATTCTTTTAGAAGCGCAGTGAGGTCAGGCACTGATGTTGGACGAGAAGGGCTGGCCTACAGTCTCCGCTCTAATTCATCCCAAAGGTGTTCTATTGGGTTGAGGTCAGGACTCTGTGCAGGCCAGTCAAGTTCCTCCACACCCTTGGTGATGTAAGGCTTGGATGCAGCTGCTCGGCCATAAAAACCCATTCCATGAAGCTCTCTACGCACTGTTCTTGAGCTATTCTGAAGGCCACACAAAGTTTGGAGGTCTGTAGCTATTGACCCCGCGAAAGTCAGCGACTTCTGCGCACTGTGCGCCTCAGCATGCGCTGACCCCGCTCTGTGATTTTACGTGGCCTACCACTTCATGGCTGAGTTGCTGTTGTTTCCAATTGCTTCCACTTTGCTATAATACCACTAATAGTTGACCGTGGAATATTTAGTAGTGAGAAAATGTCACGAATGGACTTATTGCACAGGTGGCAACCTATCACAGTACCACGCTTGAATTCACTGAGCTCCTGAGAGCGACCCATTCTTTCACAAATATTTGTAGAAGCAGTCTGCATGCCTAGGTGCTTGATTTTATACACCTGTGGCCATGGAAGTGATTGGAACACCTGAATTCAATGATTTGGAGGGGTGTCCCAATACTTTTGGTAATATAGTATATATAGGTAAAACCTATACTTGTTCAAAGGGTTCACAGAGATCATCACCCCCCAGCTGTGAACCATTGACATTTCGAATCATTTTGAAACAGCTGTGATGTAACGAAATCACGTTTACTGAAATCACGTGACTTGGGCAGTTTGATACACGCTCCGAAACACAGATTTGAAACAAATGATGCGTAAAGGTTTCGAAATTGCCTATCACTAGTCTGTGGTTGGTCATGGTCTTTACCACACCATTGTAAAGCTGTTGTGTTTGTCTTCCTCTGCATTGTCTGGATTTGTGTTTCTTGCTTGGATTTTTGCCTTGTTTGGATTTCTGCCTGCTGCAATTAGGTCCTCACCTCTTCCTTGTGCATCAGCAACAAAATTAAGCACAACTGTTCTCAACATTGTGCATGTTTGCATGCACACCAGTACACTGACAACTCACTAAAATCAGGTTATTGGAATAACGTGCTGTCTGGGTTTACACGCAAACCAATAACCCAACAACGTAAGTAAACCACGTTTACAAGACTTACAAGACTAATGCTGCGACTGTTACGACTTCAAACCACGACTTACGACTTTGTAGCATTCCAGGCAAAGTCACGCCAAACTGCCTGAGCGCAAGGAATTGTGGTAGCTAGATGTAAACAAAGCAAGGCGGACCGTACTGGGCTTATGCTCATTTACAATCATTTCTATCGCCAAAGGTGCTTACTCCTTGCTTATTTGAGGGAAACGGAGGAGAAAAAAATGCATAAGGCAAGAGAAGCTGTTATACCTTTTATATTACATTATTTGTATATTTGGTTATGTGACGTCAGAGCGCGTAACTGGGAGTGCATCGATCTAGTACGAGTAGTCTAGTTCTAGTGCACTTTCACGGGTAGAAGGTTGGAAAAACACGGGTTACGGGTTGCCTGGAACGCAGCATAAATCAGGTTATTTCCCAGTAGTGATGTCAAAACTTAATAATTTGAGTATCTGAGTATTTCATTTGTTATGTTGGTTGTGATGTTAAATAAAGCATTAAACACTGAAGAAGAGTATTGCAACATCAGCAGGAAACCTACGGCTTATATATTATCCTCTCATGCAGTTACAGATGCAGCATTTTGACTGTACAACTTCTTCTGTTGCACGAGATGAGAGCACTTTTATAAATTTTTGGGTCAATAAAGAGTCTGAGTTTGCAATATATTTCCTCCTCCCTTACTGCTAAACGCTCGTTCTGTCTGGATACGCATAAATTCACAGCAAGGACGCATTCCTGTCCCATATCACACATGCGCACTTAAATAAGCCAACAGAAAGCAGGTTAATGCGTTTACACGCTGGGCGAAATCGGTGTAAGGGGCAAAAATCTAGCTGTGATGATCGGTTTATGCTTAAGCCGTTTACTCCAATAAAGGAAAACAAGTTAACATGTTTACATGATCACATGCATTGTCGAGTCGGATTATTAAGCACAATCGGGTTAAAGGGATAGTTCACCAAAAAATATAATAATTTACTCACCCTCAAGCCATCCTAGGTGTATATGACATTCTTCTTTTAGACGAATACAATCTGAATTATATTAAAAAATATCCTGGCTCTTCCAAGCATTATAATGGCAACCCAAAATTTGAAGACCAAAAAAGTGTATCCATCCATTATAAAAGTAATCCATCCATTTGTTAGGCTGCCATTCACCGCCATTACAACGTGCATGTAAATCCACTCATTGATAATAAAAAGAAATGTAAGCAACAAATCAGCATATTACAATGATTTCTGAAGGATCATGTGACACTAGAGTAATGGCTGCTGAAAATTCAGCTTTGCCATCACAGGAATATTACATTTAAAAAAAAAAAAACATTAAAAGCCTCTGAGCATAAAAGACTTCTTTCAAAAATCTTACCAACCTCAAACTTTTGAAAAGTAGTGTTCATTAAAAAACGAAATTTTAAAAAGGTTAGATCAGCTAGAAACAGGTCCTTATGGTAACAACTGTACAATTATACAGGTCAATTTTAAAGCATGACAGTTATTGATAAGCGACATCCAAAATATAGTAGTAAATGTAAAATGTCTGGTATATAGATAGCAAAAACAAAAGTTTTAAGGGATGATCAGACCATTTCTTCTGAAATGAATTCCATTTATTATGTATCACTGATTTGCACCGTAAGATCACTTAGCCTTTAATCAAAATGCATCTGCTGCTCTCTGTTATCCCCATAGACTTGCGGTGGTTCTTGAGCATGAAAAAGATTGTACTTTTGTCATGGCTTTAAGTAGGAGTACCATAATGAGGCATCTGACATCAAATTATTCTGTGCTTCCTCTTGAAGTGTAGGTGACTCTAATGAACACTGATTTCTAAGAATTAAAGCTGTGTGGCTGCGACTGGTATAATGCTGATTGCAAACGAGGAGAGACAGGAGCAAAGGCGATGGATCCCGGTTGGACTCACCTCAGACCACAGGCTGCAGTCCCTGGAGATGTCTAGAAGATCACTGCTCGCCTGAACCAGACAACCAGACACAGAAGGGCTGGAGACCAGACAGACCGATAATCAGACTCAAAGCAAAGAGAGGGCACCTGGGTATTGAGAAAGAGAGAGAAGAAATAGTTAGTGTTCAACTTCAGAACAAGAGAGCAGGGAAAAGGTCTAAACAGCAAAAGAGAATAAAGATTGAGAAAAAGGGACTCTCAGGAAAGGGACTCGAGCATTAAGAGCTCCCCAATGCAACAGCTGCTAAATCCCAGATATTAAATCTAAACCACACCTCCTGTTTGGAGGGGATGAAACATCGGGCTCATTCGCCTCCTGCCAACACCCAAGGGTGAGAGCTTACATTACCTTAAGGAGCATGGAGTGTCAAAGCCTCTTATCGCTCCGTAAGCGTCACGAGAGCATTCTCAACAATAGCAAAGGAGAACAAGCTATTCATGGCCATTAACGACACAATGACAAGTACCGCCATGCCGACAGCTAGGGTCTAACTAGGGGCCTTGTATTCCTCAGCCTCATTACGCAGATCTTCATTATGCCTGCGTCGGGCCGTGGGTCATCTACATGGGGTTCAAGACAAGATGAGAAAAATAACACTGCGGGTGCAAACAAAAGATGTAGTTTCCTGGCTGTCATTGTGATTCATTATTTATTATCCTTCTCCTTCAGATGCAGAAGAGGCCGGGCAGAAAGCCGCAGGCGAGGACACAGAGCGGAACAAGAGCAGGAAGATGAGCTTGAAGCACACTGGAGGGGACAGGCTGTCTGGAAGTGACCTCTTCCACCGCTTTTCTGTCTACATGCTGAAAAGTTCAGCAATCAGACTCTAAAGCTACTGGGTCTTGTTTGTCCGTCTAAGTACTCTGTGGAGCACCACTGAGACACAAGCAGTTTGAAGATACTAAGATGTGACGAAGACGGAGGTGCAATAATCCACGACTCTGTATTAGGGGTATGCCATATCATACCGTCCACGATACCGGTATAAATTGTTACATGTTAAAAAAGTGTCATCTCGCGATATCGATGATATAGCGACATGGTGACGTATGCCGCATTTACGTTCCCTACTAGCTCGCGCAACAACACCTGTCTGAGAGTAAGAGCAGCATATCAGCCTCCGATGATGATGTAGTACCTAAAAAGGGAGCTACTTCAATAGTATGGAAGTGGTTTGGTTACAAGAGGTCAGAGCTCCAACAAAGCACAATATTTTGCAAAATATGCAAGACAACTGTTACCACTAAAGGTGGAAACACAACAAACTTGTTCCATCACTTGAAGCAAAAACACACTGTCGAGTACAACCAGGCTATGAAGGCACACGAGGAGGAGATACTACAAAAAGTTACAAGGTTAAGTAAGGGATAATCCACGTCTAGCTGTGCATTAAAGGATTTTACGACGTCGGAGGGTGTTAAAATCCTTTTCGTCAGTTACGGCTCGTGAGATCCAGCATTCTGCTCGCTTTTAATCAGACACAGAGATAAAGTAGTGCGTAAGATTACATTTATTTGAATGAATTAATTATAGCATTTATTTGAATTAATTATTGAGAGAGAGAGATTCGTACCTGCGTCTGTTCAGCGTCTCTCTTAAAAACGAAGAAGGGCATTTATTACTTAAAAACAGTGATGTAACCCCATCGTTGCTGAGAAATATAATGTAGTGATCCAGTAGCTTAGCTATTTTATGACAAGTGTCTGTGCTCCTGAATGCTTGTATGTGTGCGCAGCGCGTTCTCCGTTCTGTGTGCGAGTGAGTGACGTATATGTGTGTGTGCTTCAATGAAAACAGCGCATTAATATAGAACGGTGATTCAACTGACTTGGAACTATCTGTGCATTAAACGATTTTATTGCACACCTTCCAGCCAATCAGAATCGACTATTCAAATTTACATTTGACTCATTTTGTGTGACTGTGTCACTACTATTGCACTATAATGCTGCTGCTGCCACCTTATGACAATACATTTACACTTCAAATTAGTTATTCTGTCATCAATGACAGTAGCTCATTGAAAAAAGGATGGAAAATGCCCTTCATTTTGTTTGCACTAATAAATGCTGCTGCCTGCCAGCTGCAATCGCCGAATAAAACGTTGTTCCATATTTTTTTTTCTATATCGTCATCTTATCATTATCGCAAATATTCTTGAAATATTGTGATATCATTTTGAGGCTATATCGCCCACACCTACTCTGTATCGCTGCTCATAGCCTGCTTGTGTTCTGTTGGATTTACATACGTATTCCTTAGAATCCTGAGGGGAAATTCTACAAACAAATGATGCTCTGAATTCTTCTGTTTATTAGTGGCAACAAGCCTAAGGGTGCAAAATGGGATTGCATATATTATCCCAATGAGGCCCTCAGGGTGGAATGTATAGGCACATCACTGGACTCATTACAGAACATAATGAAGTGTGTAATTGAAAACTAACTGAATGAAAGGTGAAAGCTAGATTGAACCCAAAGTTTAATTTCCATTTGAAAGAAGCTAACTCTGTAAATAATACAAATGAATACTGTAGCATGATTGTATCTTGTTATCAGAAGGCCACTCACAAATAGACTTACATTTTCGTCATCACAGTGTTGAAGAAGGATGATAGCTGGAGGTTAATTTGATCAAAATTAATTAGGGATGCACAATATATTGGTTTTATATTTACTACCGTTGAATAGTTTGAGGTCAGTAAGATTTTTAAATTATGAAATGAAAAAAGACTTTTATACTCACCATGGCTGTATTTATTTGATCAAAATACAGTAATATTGTGAAATTGCATTACATTTTAAAACTGTTTTCTATTTTAATATATTTCAAAATGTAATTTATTTCTGTGATACAAAAGAATTTTCAGAAGCTATTACTCCAGACCTCAGTGTCACATGATCCTTCAGAATCACTCTAATATGTTGATGTGGTGCTCAAGAAACAGTTCTCATTATTAATGTTGAAAAAGTTGTGCTGTTTAATATTTTTGTGGAAACTGATACAATTTTCCCAGGATATTTTGATTAATAGAAAGTTCAAAAGAACAACATTTATTTGAAATATAATTTTTTATAACACTGTAAAATTCTTTACCATCACTTTTGATCAATTTAATGCACCATTGATAAATTAAAGCATTAGTTTCTTTTAAAAAATCATACTGACCCCAAACTTTTAACATTGAGATCAAAATAGAGCAAATCACATTTTTGAAAGTGTTTTGACACTTGTATTGCTTATTACACCAGTAGGTGGCGACAAGAGACTGTTTAAAGAAGTGTTTGTCATTGAATCATTCATAAAAAAAAATATATATTATTCAAATTAATGTTTTTTTTTTTTTTTTTAAATAGACTGAAGCAATGAACATTTTGTCAGAACCTCTAGTAAATTATGTGTTATTTTGTTTAGTTTTCTAATGTTTTTTCTTTATAATCGTGGGAAGATCGCAATCTCAATTTTAAACAAATTTTTTTTTGATTTTCTCAATTTATCCAGAATCGTGCAGCTCTAACTTCTAGCATCTAAAATATTTTTTACCATTTTTTTAAAAAAGTTTTTACCATTTTATATTTATTCAGACAAAATAGTGTAGTATTTTTATATATCGGCCATTTGTCCATAATCTGCCATAGCATGACAATAATTAATTGGCTTATCGTATCTGTATTTTAATATTGTGCCTCTCTAATATTAGTGAGGTAGTATGCGTTTAAAACATTACACCTCCATCACACTTTAGAATTAATGTTTGAATAAAACCTCTCAGACAAACAGCCAAGTATTAGTGAAATGACAAAATGCATTAAGCTCTGTTCTGCTGCCATGTATTTCAACGGTTGTAGTATTACATGACAACCATGAGACAAATGGGTAACTAAAAGTATTTCACTAGAGAGTGTGACTTTGAAATATGAAACCATACCATTTACTTCTCATTAATGAGTCTGTGCACATAGAACAATAACCTAAAACTGTGTTTGTGTTTGTTGTCTCATCTGCCTGCCTGACATTCACAATAGGAACAACATGTTTCATTGTCTCCAATTCACACACTAGAGATCCTGTTCATAAAACTCAAACTCCCTTTTGGCTTCTTTTATCCTGCTGCACTTATTTTGGGATTTGAACAACAATGCAATTGTCTTCTTACCTGTATGTAAATAATGAAAAGGATATACTACTCTGTGTCTAGACTCTTGTAAGAAAAAGGGTACTTTAAAATACTCAAACCAACTCTGTATTCCCAACTTGTCAACCAAAGGAGACATTGACATGATTCAGGACATGCACGTATTAGAGCTCAATGCAATTAACCGACCAATTCCCTGATCCCCTTGCATCTGAGCCCCTCTGTGAGTGATGTTATGGGTCTGCTGGCAGCTCTCACAACGATAAAGTAAAATCAACCCATCTACTCAAGACAGGAGTCATGACCGCATCTTAAGTTTATGTCAGCATGTCACCATGCTATGGTTATTTATTTCTGTCTTCATTTAGAAGAAGCTAGTGACCATTTACATATAATCATCTAGAAACTGAAGTGATTGCTGAGTGAAGACTCTGAGAACTACTGATATGATACTTACCGTGAGAATTTCAGTAGTGATTGATTTTATATACAGCGCAATGTTCTACTGTACTATGTTCTATCACATGGTTTCTGTCTTTACATACAGAACTAGATTTGTTTTGTTAAAACTAAATGCAACAGTTCAAACTAAAAGAAGAATGGATAAAGTCTTATTTGAAATAGAAATCTTTTGTAACATTATAAATGTCTTTACTGTCACTTTTGATCAATTAAATGCATTCTTGCTGAATAAAAGTATTAATTTCTTTCAAACATCTTACTGAACACCAAAATTGTGTGGTACAAGTATGGCTACTGTTTAAAAAGGGGACCAGAATCTTCAAAACTGTTTGTCAAGATTGCATTTTTGCCCAAATTAAAATCTGACAATAATGATTTAATATATGTAGCTTCTTTAGCTCAAATTAAAGAAAAAAAAACTTGTTTACTTGTGGTTCATATCTTCCCTTTTATATCCCTGGTGCAGTTCTGGCTTTAGAGAAAGTGTAGTAAAACCATGACCAATATTTTGTTTTCAAATCACTGACTGATTTTGTAAAGCCCAATCCAAGCAGATCCTGAATGTACTGTTCCACCTGTGACCCATAATAAAAATATCTGTTTACATACATTTGCGTCATACATATTCTGCACAAATTTTCTGTGCATCCGCCATTTAGTGTCACCGTTACCACAGCATCGGGAATCTTGTGAGACCTGTCAGTGTTCCTGTCAAGAGAAAGCAACCACGTCAGCTGATTAAAGAATTTTGGCAACTCAGCATGGCACCCCAGTGCATAATTGGCTGGTTTGCCTTAAATTATGCCAAGAAAGCTTTCTCCTCATTTTTCTAACTTTACTTAACAAAATATGGGATTTAGAAGCAGCTTTCTGAAATTCTAGCTTGCTTAAACTAAACCATTACTATTTGAGAAGTAAAATTTTTAATCTAGTTGTGAAAGTATTTATCATTTATTTAAAGGATTATTTAAGAAGCAATAGAAAAAAGATTATTCAGATTAGTGTTGTCAAAAATAACAATATTTCAATATGTATTGATACTGAAATATCTGAAACGGTTCCAATACTCCTTTTCTACAGTATTGATACACAGATACCAGCTGCGCATTCTCATTCTCTCTTCTCTCCATCGGTGACACACATTTGTGGGTATTGTGCATAACTTTACTCATTCCCACAGGTTTCGCGCTCTAACCAAAAGCATAATCTATGTAAGATCTCATAAAGCCGCCTCTCAAACAGCTCACGAGTACCAATTTTACTTCTTTTTCGTGGCTTGTGTTTAAACAGTTAAATACATACAAAATGATGTCCAAATGTCCATTTTGCCAAGTATTCAGGTAAATATAAATATGGTCAGTTTTGGAACGTAAATAGTTTAAAGAAAACATGTGGTGTAACAGTATATAGGCTTAAAGTGACGGCAGCCTGTTATTCCATATGATGTTATTCCAAGAACAAAAGACAAAGAGAAAATCACTTGCTGCACTTGACTAATTAACTTTTGTAACTTTAATTGTAAGCATTAATCTGTATTTAATTTTTTTCAATGAAGACCATCCAGTTTTATTTTACATTTGATTACTTTCATTTCTGAAGTAGACCTATTTTTTTTTTTTACCTGAATACTAACTGTTAGACCCACCTGAAACACTTAAAGACGTTTATTCCATGTGTCTCTTTATTCGATTGTATTTTTTGAGCTATCATTTGCAATTTGTTTATTTGTTCTCATTTTATTACTGACTGTTTACTTGTCTGTTTTTTTGTAAATTTAGTTCAACGATTCAAATAAAGACCTGTTCTGTGTGTAAGCTATTGCAACAAAATTACCAAAATTATCAAAAAAATTATGAGATAACAACCAATCATCTGTATGGCAGTATATGGCAGTTCCCTTTCAGTCGGTCACGTTCGACGCCCCGCATCGCAGGTATAAATACGGAAGTGGAAGTACCGCATATCGCTTTTCAACTTCGGAGCCAAACATTACCTTGTGTGTTCCTACGAAGAGTCTCATTTTCGAGTCTCGTGAAGAGGATCACTCCTGCTGAGTTCCAGTGTTGGTGTGAAGGTGCCTACAGCGGTGGTCGCGAGGATCAAAAAAGAGCAAACAACAGCTGTTTTCACAGTTCGCTGGGCATTGCCTTTTGAGTGCTCTCAGCGGGCTTGCACCTTTGAACCGCTGCGAGCCTCGGCACTGGTTGGAGCGTTTTTTTCCCTTCTAAAAGAGCAACACGGTTTGACCCTGCATCTTTTTCAAGATGTCATTCAAACCGTGTGTTTCTGGATGCCGTCGTTATCTATCCCCAGTTGATGGACACGATCGTTGTCTCATGTGTTTGGGCGTTCAGCACGCTGAGGCGGCTTTCGTGGATGACTCATGTTCTCACTGCGGGAACATGACCATCGCAGTTCTAAGGTCCAGGCTCAACTACCTCAAACGGGGTGGAGTCCCATTGCGCATCCCCCGATCTAATGGTCCTCCCGCTGCGAAGCAGAGGGCTGCTACTTTGGCTGATGCCTTTGGTGGGGACCTGAGGGTTACCGTGAGGGCAGTCCAGCCGGGCCAACAGGCTCCCCGGGCCCCTCCCCCCTCTGCTGCGCCGGTTGAGCTTCCGGAAGAGCATGCTGGTCCTTCCCGCGGGGGGCCAGCTGTTACTTTTGGGGCTCCAGCTGAGGACATGATATCGATAGCTGCATCGGGGCACGAGCTAATGGACTCTGGAGATGAGGATTCGGCTGCGTTGCCCCCTTCGGGTGTGGTAGCGCTGCCCGAGTCTGAACCCTCGCAGCTGAACGATTGGTATCTCGGGACGGCCCGTGCTGGTTCTCAGCGGCCCGCCCCAGTACCATTCTTTCCGGAAGTGCATCAGGAGCTCACAAAGTGGTGGACAGTGCCCTATAGCGCTAGAACCCGATCGACTGATTCCTCCGTCCTCACTACCCTCGATGGTGGCACGGCTAAGGGTTACGTGGAGATCCACCCAGTGGAGCGGTCGGTTGCGATGTCCAAAGACCGCTACAGACTGGCGAGAAATCCGCGTCTCCCCTCCCGGGCGTGTAAGGTCTCGTCCGGGCTAACCGGGAAGGCCTACACAGCCTGTGGAGAAGCCGCGTCATCTCTGCATGCCATGGCGCTCCTGCAGGTCTACCAGGCCAAAGCGCTCATGGAACTGCACGAGGGTAGTTCCGACCCAGGCGTTATGCAGGAACACCAGCGAAGCAGGGCGCCGGGCGCAGGGGTGCCGCCCAACCCGTCCAGGGTCCCGCTAAGTCCGCCGGCAAGCGTAAGGGCAAGCGGCCCTGAGACGGGCAGCCCAGGGAGAAGAGGAGCTGCTCCAGGGGAGGTGGTGTACGCACCCCTCCTCCCCCCGGAGGAGGACCGGGGGGGGGGGGGAATGTCACCCAGACTGGTCAAATCAACATCCTGCCGCTGGCTCTCCGGAGTCCAGCGGTGCCCACATTCTCAATAAAAGAGCAGTTTCCTCCCTCCCTGGGCCCCACGAGGGTCAGGTTGGCAGTGTGCGATGCCCCCGGGCCTTGCCACTTCTTTCCTCACCTCTCCCCCTCGCCAGGGGGCAGCAGTGTGGGCACCGAGGCTGTCCCCAAGCAGAGGTTAGCCCACTGGATAGTGGATGCTATCGTCTTGGCTTACCAGTCCCAAGACGTGCCTTGCCCGTTCGGGGTGCGAGCTCACTCCACTAGGAGTGTAGCCTCCTCCTGGGCGTTGGCTCAAGGCGCCTTGCTGACAGATATATGTAGAGCTGCGGGCTGGGCGACACCTAACACGTTCGCTAGATTTTATAGCCTCCGTGTAGAGCTGGTATCTTCCCGCATCCTCGCCCCCAGTGGCCAGAAGCGCTAAGTGCCCGCTCTAGTGTCGGCTTGCTTACGCCACTGCCGGATACGTTCTCTCCAGTTGTGTTCCCCGGAAACGGCTAACACTGTGAGCTCCTCCGCTACCCCTTCGGTGTCAGACGTTGCGGCCGTCTGACACTAGGCCTGCACCCGTATGCTTGTGGAACGTGTGTGTAGGCTGGGTTCCATATGTAGTGGTTCCCTAACGGTAACCCCATATGTGTATTCTCCACGGTACCAGCTACCCTACTCGACTAGCCCCGTGTCTTTCCCTTGACAGAGTTCGCTCTGTCGTCTCTGGCGGTGTTCTTCCCCCCCTGGGACCAGGTTGGGTCCACCCCAGAGACTGCCATAGGTAGTACTACCCTGTTAGGTTAGTCCTTATGAGTATTTCCACCTCTCCTTCCACTGAAGGACATGGCTCCGTAGCGTACCATCTCCCTGTTATCCAATAGTCATACTGAGTGGGTCTTGCAGGATATGCGGTACTTCCACTTAAGATGTTCTCAACCAAAACTTCACAGACTTTCTTACATAGAGACCACGTGATTGACCCTGAAGTATCTAACTGTTGAAGAAGATAGCCTTGTCTTGTCTCATTGCATACACCATTAATAGAGCCATGGTCTGTTAAATTGCAGGGACAAAGTATTTCCTTTTTCTATCTGAATAATGTATGTGTGTGTGAGAGAGCGAGTGTGTGTGTTTGGACCTGAGTGCTCAAGCCTCCCTTACCTCTAAGCAAAGGCTATCTACACACATCAGTTCAACAGGTACTAATCTGTTCTGATCCTGTGTCCTAAAACTTTCAATCACTATCAATCTTGAGAAACACTTGTTACAAAGACTGCCAAATAGCTTTTAAGCAAAAAATCCTAACAATATTTTGCAAAGGGCAAAAAAAAACAAGTCAACAGACAAGCCAATCTCTTGATCAGCAGCACTCCATCCTGAATGAAGTAAGTGTGGATAAGAGAGCGTGGAACTGGAAAAACACAGTAGGAAAGCTAGCAAATGCTCTAGGTCACTTAATTCTGGGCACATGGATTATTCATGTGGCAACCACTGATCATCATCATGACCCTCATAAATCAAACAATGTGGTTTCTCACACCACCACTGAGCCCAATTTCAGCCTGCTAATCTCAACGCCATCCTTCATCACTATAACCTTTCCTTTTCTGCAGCCTGCACCCCAAGACAGAACCGAGTTTGAGGGGACAGGTCTTTCATGCTGATCATATTTTACCTGTTTATGCAGAGAACAGTGCAAACTTTATCTCTCCTGTCATGCTGTGTGCTCTACTCCTACATAGGCTATCAAAGGCCTCCAGCCATTTAACTCATGGCACCTGGTTTCAGCACATTTAAAGGAGGCTTAAAGGAGACACTAAATATAATTTAGGTCATGTTTATCTCACTCATATTAAAATATGTCTTGGGTTATCCAATCACAAGTGGTCAGCCAAGACCACTGTGCGTCTAAACAGCGTCTTTGGTGACCAATTGTTATTGGAGGGTTTCTGATTTCTTATACATCAATTATGTCAGCATCTTAGTGCACGTTGATAAAGTAGAAAGAAGTAAACATCAAAAAACATTTTGGACCCCATTTACATTTGTTATGTAAGCCAATATTGGATGTTTAATTGTGCATTGCTGATCTAAAAAAAATTTAAAAATCTAAATTAACAATCAATAATTTAAATATAATATAAACAAAACAAGGGGTTCGTTCACCCAAAAAATCACTTACTCATGCCGTTACAAACCTGTACAATTTTCTTTTTTCTGTGGAACACAAAAAGACTTTCTGAATAATGCTGGTTACCGAGATAAGTTTCGGATACTATTGATTTCAATTGAGTAGAGGGGGCCGGGAAGCGTTTTTGACCAAAGAACAAATTATTTTTATTTTTTTTGTTAATGCATTTTTTGCAAAAAAACTAAAAATGTTTTTTTTCAATAACATTTCAATAAAAGTATAACTTTATTATGTCCATAGACAACTAAAAACAAACAAACAACAAACAATAAATAAGTTGCAATATGGAATGAACTGTGCTTTAAATGTCCACCTGAGGAGCATAAATCCTCTTTAGAGTTCTGTGTGTATGTGTGTGTGCTAGTGTGTGAGAGAGTGAAGAACAACTTATAGTGCTGCACAGGGCTTACGTCAGCTGTGTTTACGTGAATACTCAACAAGGCAGGCATTTTGACATCTTTCTGTGTGTATCTGACCGTTTAGGCGCGCAACTAAAGAGAAAGGCTACTATGCTTGTCCGTGTTCCACTTGGAGCATGCACACAGAAAGCATCCTGTCAGTAGCAGATTCAGTTCTCTTTCACAGCTCATTGCGCTTTTAATATAAATTTTTTAATATTAAGCACATTGATATTAACTTACTTTCTCATTCATCTATGTTTCTTTATAACTTCCAACAGTCCCACCCAATGAAAGCTGTGTGGATTATCTTTTATGTCCTATAATGACACATGTATAGGGCATAAAAGGTCTCTGTGGCAAAAGCGAAAGTACCCGGTTTCAAAATGTCTCTTGGCACAGCAGAACACCAGTTTCAATAAAAGGATATGTTTCAGTCCAGTCACTTTTTTATATATTATATATACTTTATACATTTTCGCTGTTGTTCTAAAAATCTTTCTTTTCGGCCATTACCACCAACAAGCTACATAGCTGCTTCTGAGTGCCGGATCTCTAGGTTACCATAGAAACATAAATGGTTTGCAGTTGATGGCTGTTGTGACACTCGCGAACAGCACTTTGGCCGGTTGAACTTAAAATATATTAGGCCTATTATTATTCTAAACATTTAGTTAACTTCAGTAAGCTGTAGAACAATGTAATTGTAATTGGCTGCTTTTTCTGCAGAAAGCTGATCTTTAGTGATGTGTCTAATTTTTTATTGATCACTTGTTGTAAAGGGCGAGAGACCTGGCGAGTCACATGATTTTTTGTCAAAGAGCCAGGAGGCAAACAAAATACTGAGACATTCCTAAAGATATCTTCTTTTATGTTCTACAGAAAAAAAAGTAAGTCACAAAGGTTTGGAATGACATTAGTAAGTAAATGATGAAAGAGTTTTCCTTTTTGGGTTAACTAACCCGTTAATAATGATGTTAAATGTAATCTTTAACAGATCTCAAAATGAATTTACATTTTTTCATGTACATTATAAGTACATTACAACTTTATAATTCTTAAATTCACGTGTAGCGTTTTAAACAATTTTGCTTTTTAGTTTTTTACTTTTCATTTAGATGGAAAAATTATACAGAATTTTAATATTGCCAATAAAATAAGCCCATATAATAAACATCTTACCAATACCAGACAGAATAATAGTGCATCTCTTATTAGGGGTGTAACGATACCCTCGTGTCACGATTCAATACATATCACAATACTGCACTCACAATGCAATATTATTGCGATAATTCATATGGTAAAAGGTTAACAAAAAAATGAGTTGATTAAAATGCTAAATTTGGAATTACATTGGGGGGGATTAATAGGCTTGGACTTGGTGCTGGTAACCCAATGCACAGGACAATGGTGACACCAGAATAAAAATATTCATGATTCTAAAGCTGAAAATACAGAATTATTTTAGACGAATATGCTTGCACTCTGTCACTGACTAGATATATTAAAATATTTATAAATTTAAAGAATTGTTTAAATAAGATATATTTAAAATAATGTAATGCCACTTTTTACTGGTAACATAAGATATTTGGCATTATCAGGTCCTACAAATATTTCCCCATTGCATTATTATACATTATATTCAACATTATATATAGTAGTTTAATGCAGTACTGACACAGTCATTTTCATTTTGGGTAAACTATACACAATACAGATACATATTGTTGCATTTTTGTATTGTGATATATTGTGACACAATATATTGTTACACCCCTATCTCTTATGCATCCTTTTTAGACGTTTTTGAAACATTTAAAAAAAACATCATTATAATGAAAGTCTACTAAGTATTGTAACAACTTTACTTTAGCATGAATACAAAGAAAGCAATGATTACAATTATTATTGAAGTTGAAAACAAGATAGCCTTAAGTTTTAAGCAACAACAAAAAAAGCTAGTAGACAAGATCAACACTAATGAGGGATATATTTTTAACAGCGATCTCTGCCAGTTAATGTACCTTGTGTTCATTTGCTATTTCCGTATGGCACACCCTTTCTTGTGTCAAACACACCAAGTGTTACAGTCTTAATTGGTCTTATTTTGAGCAAGTGACTGAGGCCCTTATTTCTGCTCCACTGATTCAAAATGTCCATTTAAGTCTAAAAGAAATATATAGAGGTAAAAAAACCTTAATTAAATTAAGTAAGTAAGAAGTCAATAAGGTCATATAACAGTCTCTCTGCAATCAAACACATTTGTTTTTCTTTTTTGGTAATTCTGTGAAAATGAATAACACAAGTTATTGACCAGTCTTCATATTATAATAAGCTTCACACCCACTTAAACCTTGACACCAACATCCCGCTGCCCCAGTCAAAGGGCAACAGCAGGGGCCTCTTGTCTCCCCACAAACCCCCAGCAATTGCCAAACAAGCTCGTCACAACCTAGTCAATTACTTTCCCTGTGACTTCTCACATAATAATAAGATCATATGCATCTGGGATATTTCATCAGCCAAATTAGAACAAATTAGCATTGTTTCTGCAAAGGAGGCGGTGCTATGTTTGTATAGGAAACACCTTCGTGCTTGCAGGTTCAGCCATAAGACAGAAATGAAAGTGGAATATTAAAGCTCTTAGGGTCTGGTTGAAAAGCCTTGCAGCAGTGCATGCAAAACAAGGCGATCGGTTATTGCTTTATAGTTCCAGCGGACTCTTGGCCAGGGCTTAAGTCAGCACAAGCGCAGTAGGACAAGGTATAGAGACGGGTGTAGAGAAAAGGTGAAGAGGAAAGATACAGAGAGGAAGAGAAGCAAGCTGAGCGGCTCGCCATGAAGTGCTGAAACAACAGCATGGCTGCCAGGGCAATTTTACAGCTCAGTGGTTTCACACCTCAGCCGTCACCCTTCCAACACTGAATATCCAAGTCCATTCTGCGTCTTCATTTATTTGGTGTCAGCGTCCGAGGACGTGCAAGGCTCGGCATGGATCGGAAGCCTGTCCCAAATGTCTTCGGATAAGTGGTGTGTGAAGCCGACAAGAGAGGGAAAAAAGACATTATACAGCTTTCCAAAACCATGCTACGGATGACTCTCTCCTACATTCAGCAAATCATTATTAATGAGCTCTGAACACAAAATACACACCCAGATCAGCCTCGGCACATTTGCTTCAAACTTGATTTAAGTAAAGCTGTCCATCTTCTCTTAGTCCTTGCAAGGCAGATAAATGCATTCAGTTTAAATCTAAACATCCAATAACAAACGAGGGATCTGATCTATGGTGTCCCTCAGCGTGGAGGCTGATCTTTAAAATTTGACTTAAGCGCTATGATTCCTGGACACTTCGTGAATTCTACAAAACAATCCACTGTCCAAAAATTGCCTGCTACATTGCTTCCCCCCTAAACTTTGACTTTGTCAAGGTCAAAGCTGTGAGCTAATGGTTTATTAACCTGCACTGATGCCGCTGCACCATTGACAGGGAAGTAAAAACCTGATCGTGACATGAGTGTTTGAAATATGGCAGTATAATTGGGGTACTTAAAAGACTAAGAATAAGGTTCATGTGCCCCTGGCTTCAAAGAGGTGACATATACTCTCCATCTACTGTACCCACACTATTAAATATACATGCTCAATTCATTGCAATGTCCTCCTCAATGTCCTTGAGCAGTGTTGGAGGTTAACGTGTTACAAGTAAAAGACGTTTTAGTGATGGACACTGTAGTTTTAGAGTGTCATAGATACAACAGGCCTAGTGCCCACTCAACTTTCAGTCCACTCAGAATTTTCTTAAATTAAATAATAATAAAAAAACTGAGAAAATAGCTTTCTGTTGGTTGTGCACAGGAATTATAAAAAATATTTTTTTGTCAAAAAAGTAACGTGTATGTGATATATTGTGATCCCCATACAAAATACACTTATACCACAGTAAAAAAAAAATTAAGAAATGCACATTTCATGGTATCATATAGACCAGTGCTTCTCAACTGGTTTGGCCATGATCATTAATCGTGACCCAAATTTTAAGGAATTTGAACCAAGCTAAGTTATTTCTCAAAAATGGTTGTACCATCCCACATTACCAAAAATACAAATAAATTGCAAAACTATAATTAACACTGATGAATAAACAATACAAGGTAATGCTATTTAATAGCAGTCCCCAACTAGTTTTTCATATAATATAATAATACAATATAATAATATAAAGCTAGTGAGTTGGTATGATCCATCACAGTCATCAAAATGCAAAGTGAAAAAAATAAAGTGGTATTTTGGGTTAAGGTTATGAAATGTTTATTTCATACTTCCGTGATTTCGTAATGTTTTCAACATGAAATAAAAAGACTGTACATATGTTTGGGCAGTTTTCATTATCAGTAGCTCATATTGTGATCACATGGAGTTTAACTATATGGCAGTATGTCAGAAAAAAAATGAGCAGGATGAAAATAAACATCTATAGCCTATTTAATGTACAAGGGCTTCATCCAAGATACTTGTGCACAGTGTTGGGGAGTAACTAGTTACATGTTACTAGATTACATCATTTAATTACAAAATAAATGTAACTGTAATCAGTTACAGCTACTGAGAAAAAAATGTGTAATTAAATTACAGTTACTTATGAAAATGTTAACAATTACAAAGAGGGTTACATCTGAATATTTTCTGTAAAAAGCTATATTAATTTGTTGCTTTGCCTGTTTTGATGTGCACAATGCCTCTCCTGCCATTTAAAGGCCGTTTAGTGAAGCGATGCTATTCTGATGACAATTACATAAGTCTACATTGCACTGAAAGCTTTAGGTTACAACCTGTCTAAGAGTTGCCTCCATGGCGAGTGATGAAAATGCGTTCCAGTGCTGGAAATTAGTAATCAAAGAGTAATCAAATGTAATCAGTTACATTACTTTAATAAAGTATCCTTCCCAACACTGCTTGTGCATCTGTTGATTTCATCTTATGTGTGGATTATTTGGTTTTATTTGAAAAAACAGAAGTATGCTGAATGGACTCCGATGTAAATATCTGATAAATAATAAATAAACAATGTGATATGCAGCCGGCCTGTCTTATAACTCTATTATAAGAAAAACACAAAAAAACACATTATTTACCCCATTTGCATCTGCAAGGCGTACGTTGCACACATCGTTCCTGTGTGTTGACGTCAATCTTTGACTGTCGGACAGCTTGACACAATTGGTAGTATTTGCAGTCTGTGCATTTCTCTTCTCTCTTTGCGAGACTTGAATTCTTTATCAAGCGCACCATCACACGGAGACAGACTGTACTCTTGGAAAACTAACACCAGGAATAATTTAGTACAGCATAATGAGCCAGTTATCATTTGCAGGTAACCTAGAGTGTTTGGTTTTTTTAGGGTGGTAGTGGAGGGTGGGCACCCACCGGCAGAAACATTGCATGTGAAATATAGGGAAGTGATATACTGTGCGCACCTCCGCATTTGCATGCACAATTCTATTGGTCACACTTCTTCACGTGATATGAATTCGCAGGTCAGAGTTCACCAAACACTGAACTTAGTCCCTGTCCCAAATGGCACACTTCATATCCACTTACGGTCTTGTGGACTTACAATGGTCGCCACGTGTGCATGATCATGAAGTCCACAATTTGTCATCCCATTTGTCATTTTAAGTTTCAGAAGTGTGCTCACGAGCGTCTGGTGTTTAGGTTGCTATTTGGGACAGGGACTTAAGAATACAGCAAAATCCGAAACTTCTTCACATGAGCTTGCGTTTCCAGTCTCCTGCATTTGCATGCGTTTGAATGCAAGTCGATGGAACGAAAAGTGTAGCGTGACCACCCCTTAACATCTGACAGGACAGGAAAGTTTGTTTTTCTGAGGTGAGGGACTTTTTATTTTGTAATTAAGTTATGAAAATTATGTTAGAATAATGACACTGACATATAGCCTGACAACATCTCATCTGACAGCAGTCACCAGACAGACAGTGAGAAAAAGTAACACAAAAATAACTTAGCACATTACTTTCCATTAAAAGTAGCAATGCAACATTAGTTACTTCTGAGTAACAATGTATTTTTAATGTAATGTTCTCCAACACTGTACTTGGGCACTAAATATGAAGACACCTCTGCCAGTATTAGAGTGTCCTATAAAAACATCTAGATGGAGGAGAGTGCACAATACACACACACACAAATTCAGTATGCATTAACACAAGCCTTTCAGAACTTGGCTGAGAGTGACATGTAAAATGTGAAAATTCATTATGAACAAATATAGTTCATGGAAAGAAACATCTTAGAAAAAATCATCTGAGGAACATTATAGCAGTCTTGCACAAAGTGAGGTAGTGTGATTAATCTCGCACCTCTTCCAACGCCACGGCTTCCTCCACACAGGTCATTACGAGGGGTCCCTCACCACACACAGGCAAACAAATGAGCCATTACCGCCATCACTCAGGCTCCAATTAAACAACCCATGCAGCCCCTGCTCCTCACAATCACTGCCAATTAAAGCCCAACTGTATGAATTCCAACACCACTAATTACATGAACGTGATAGAACTTTATGACATTCCTCTTTTTAAAATTAATTTCATATATCGTTCAAAATTAATAATTAAATGTGTCCTGCCCAAGGTAAGTAACTCTAAGCTTTATGTGAATTAAATCACTTTTTTGTAATGCCAAAACTCACTAGAATGTTTCAAAGTGCAATTATGAAATCAAGGTAAATGTGTCTAGTCTAGGTGTAATTTGGAGTAGAAGCAAAATGTCAGCAACAGAATTGTTAAATATTTAAAAGCTAATAATGATTAGATCCTACCTTATCTCTCAACACTGGACCCCATGAAGAGGCCCTTAAAAACACAGCTGCTCTCAATACATTTAAAGCTGAGCTTTCTCATGCACATTCTCTCTTCAGATATCTTACCACTAACTGTTCCACTCTATCTGTTCTCCTTCGTTAACTCCAAAAAGACAGGTGATGGGACAGTCCACGGTTACCAGAAGTAGTAGCTCTCATCACCACCTCCATTCTCATAAGCAAGACTGATAGGAGTAAAAGTGGCCTGGTCAGAGATCACTGAATTATTCATATGACTGGCAGGTGTTGTTGATAGGGCAGCTCTTCTGCATTTTCAAGTCCCAGGTGTGGTTTTAACAGCTCTATGTTCTCGCCTCTGCCTATAGCTGCCATTGATTGCAGGCTAAAGATTCTGTTGCTGAATAAGCAAAGGAGCTTTACATAGTGGCACATGGTGCATCGCACCAATAACACTACAGATCCATCACAGCCCATGACACCCACTGGTGCAGGGGGGAGGGAGGGGCATCCAACAGTACTTCTGGGTTTAGAGTTAAAGACAGCACAAAAAATAAATGACATTCAAACAGGACTGTTCAGCATGATTGAAGCTCATCTAATATCCCACAGTTCTTCTGATGACCGCTGACTCGGGAGACACGGATTTGAGTACAATACAAAGCTGCAATAAAAAAGCATCTGGACTCTGTGGAGTCATGCATAATAATGTGGCTCTGAACTAAATAACTAAATATTTCTTAAAGCTTCAAGAGAATGACATTTATTTAAAGTGAAAATTTTGTCATTAATTACTCACCCTCATGTATTTCCCAACCCGTAAGACCTTCGTTCCTCTTCAGAACACAAATTAAGATATTTTTTATGAAATCTGAGAGCTTTCTGACCCCTCCATAGACAGCAATTTAATTAACACTTTCAAGGTCCAGAAAGGTATTTAAAAAAATGTTAAAATAGTCCATGTGACTCCAGTGGTTCAACCTTAACTTTATGAAGCGACGAGAATAAAACAAACAAAAACAGTTTATGTTGGTCAGCTCCTGCGTCAGCATCACACGCTTGCGTTGTGGTGCTCAAGTGAACAACTTTGGCCAATGGTAAACCAGTGTTCTGCCGTTTTTGGGATTTTTGGGTTTTTTGCGCACAAAAAGTATTCTCGTCGCTTCATAAAATTAAGGTTGAACC
Organism: Rhinogobio ventralis; assembly: GCA_039654625.1. Lineage (NCBI taxonomy): Eukaryota > Metazoa > Chordata > Actinopteri > Cypriniformes > Gobionidae > Rhinogobio > Rhinogobio ventralis. The sequence goes on along the minus strand of CM077206.1, from coordinate 10,450,638 downwards.
ACTGTAGTCACATGGACTATTTTAACAATGTTTTAAAGGGGTCATGAACTGACAAATCAACTTTTCATTCAGCCTTTGATATATAAAAGTTCATCGTGATATAAGAATATCCTGTAAGTTTCAGAGCTGAAAACTTCCTTGTTAGTCAAAGAAAAGCTTCTATTGACACCAGGTCCAGCAAACGCTCGACCTCAGAATGTGCCAAGACGTCAGAGTGTGGTGAAACACCGCCTTAACCGAAGAAGAAGAACACCTGATTCTGTTGCTCCGCCCACCGATTTGTGCATGGCATGCTATAGATAAATAACATAGGCCTACGTGGAGCTAAACCGGATCAAACTTCCAAGCAATAAACATGCTGCATAAGCTTCATTCGGATTCCAATATTATGAATGCATGGATGAACTTTATTTTTAATGAATCTCCAGCTCACGTGGGTAAGACATTGCACGTTTGTTCCTTCATTTCACCACGGGTTTGTTTGTAAACAAGAGACTGGATTTGCAGACAGGATGAGATTACATGAATGAATGAAGCAACACACTAATGTGAGTAAAAAAAAGTTTTTTTATATGTGATAGTATTGCATTGTTACAGATCGTTTGATATCTATTGATTATGTGTACGTGTCTAACTGAACATAACTTAGCACGGCTGTCACAGGCTGGAGAATCCTTTATTTGAGGTGTTGTTGGTTCACTGTGCTGCGATTTTGTGCGTGTGTGTGTGTTAGTGATGCACGGTTCAACGGTTATATCCACCGATCGGGCAGGACAAGTAATAAAAAATAACATTCCAATTAATTGCGGGTGGACAAGAGATAAATCATTGTGTTTGTTTGATAAAGACATTTTGTGGGCGAATCATTCTGGTTGCCGTTTTCCCACACACTTTCAAAACAATTCCTCATGCGTACTCACGGGGGAGCCGAAGCTAAGGAGAGAGGCTCAAAACCAAGGTAGAAAATAGCCTATAACTTATTCATTATGATGTTTTTGAATGTAAAAACCATGTGAACGTCATAAGTTGACCTCAAACAACAGTATAAATTTTTTAAAAAAGCCAGTTCATGACCCCTTTAATACCTTTCTGGACCTTTAATATGGTGATTACATTGCTGGCTATGGAGGGATCAGAGAGCTCTCGGATTTCATCAAAAATATCTTAATTTGTGCACCAAAGATGAATGAAGGTCTTACGGGTTGGGAGCGACATGAAGGTGAGTAATTGATGACAGAATTTTCATTTTTGGGTGAATTAACCCTTTAAAGCTCACAATTAAAGAATTTGATCCCATTAATGTTTCTGTGGTTCAACGGATGTTTTCACTCAAAAATCATTTTATCATTTACTCACTCTCATGTTGTTCGAACCCTGTATAACTGTGTTCTGTGGAGCACAAAAATATTATTATTATTTTATTTTTTTTGAAAAATGTGCTTTTGTCCATAAAGTCAATGGGGTTTAATGTTGTTTTGGTCCCCAATGACTTTCATTTTATTGACAGAAGCAAAGGAAATATTTTTCAAAATGTAAGTTATACAGGTTTGGAATGACACAAAGGTAAGTAAATTCTGATGACAGAATTTTCATTTTTTGGGGTGAACTATCCCTTAAGGTAGTCTTGTATGCCCCTGTCATATGTTGTGGAAATTGGTAGGAGGACAGACATGTCAACACACTCACACATACATACACATATTGCAATTCGGAAAAGAAAAACAAAGCTTTGAAAATGCCCATGGCACTACATACCATTAAAGGTCAGGTCACTTCTCAGAATCAACAGCCTCTAGCATATCAAAATATAAAGGCATAAATGTCCTGTGTAGACTTTTACATTGAGACTTTTTCCATGTGAAAGGAATGATAAGACCTTTCTTGGCTGAGGTTAGAGTTTCATTAAAGATGATATAATTGGCCGCAAATGCACATTCGTTGTGTGTATGGAACTGTGTACTCATTATAATGTATGTGAAATATTAAAAGCTAGCACCAGTACTTGTAACAAGCTCTTGTTTCATTAAAAGTTAAAAAAGAGAGTTGCACCTTCAGTTCTGGAGATAATGGAGAACTGTTTTCCTTTTTGTTCAGACCTTCGGATGTCATCAAACACACTGCGCTGTTCTCTGTTACAAGTTCAATTGAGATGTCCCTGAGCACAGTTGTCTGGTCTAGGACAGGACAGAAGGAAACACCAAAAGCAATTTCCACCCAGGTGATCCTGCCCCAGGGCCCCAGCGGGGTTTAGACGAGGAAATTAAACTCAACGCTGGTCTCGCTGCTTGAGAACTCCAGTCAAATGAACAGCCAATGTGCAGCCTTTTACCACTTCACAGAGAAAATATTAACAGAATAAAGAAAGAGGTTTCCTGCAGGGTGTGGAGTGAAGCGGCTCACGCAGAATGGCTAATGTCCTCTCTCCTGAGTGATGGAGACGTCTGCAGGTTCAACTCTAACGACTCCCAGAGCCTGTGCGGAGAATAGTAATTTACCAATCACGCTGTCCATACTTGAGCAGAAAGCATGCTGGGTAAAAAAAAAGAATAAGAAATCACGAGGCTTAAGTGTGGTTCAAGAACGGTTGTACACAAACCTCTCAAAAGTAACTGAGAGCTACTGTCAATAGAGGACTAAAAGGGGAACAGCAAACTGACTAGAACTTGCAGAACACAAAGTACGTAGAGGAATAGACCTAGCATCACCCTCGGTGCATCCATTAAGATGTCTCCCAATACAAGACGGATCCATGCTACACTGAGCTTGTTTAGGTCTCTCCATTGTGAGTGCTGGGACAGGAATAGCTTGAAGCAAAAAAGCATAAAGTTAATGGGGGACACACTCTCTGGGATTGCAATGGTAAATTATGACTCCCATAATATACAATTCAGGGGCACTCTTGGTTTACAGTAAAGGCTGAATGAAGTCCTTGGGCTATAGTGCTCATAATGGGTGTCGTAACTGAAAGCCTGTAATGTTAATGAATAACCAACTCAATCCAAATCCAAAATGATGCTATAACTCCAAAGATCCAGTGGAGCCAACAAGCAGATGGCCTGGTTTCTGCGAGCTACTCAATTCTGCATTAATGTAACCTTTCAATATAAGGAAAGATTTATAAGCTACATTAAAAACGATGACCCTTACCCACTTCAATTACAAAACAGAGCCGCTTTAGTTTCTACGCTTGCGTTTATCCCTCATAAGAAGCGTCCTGCGGTGTGACGACATCTTACATCTTCTGAGAGCAGGTCAGGGAGGCTGTGCGACTCTGAGAGCTGGTCTTTATGGTAATACCGCTCTGATTGAGATAAGTGGCAGATGTAAGCAGGACCATCAGCAGTATTTGTAAAAAGTCAGTGGATTCTCGAGGGAGAGCTGCTTGTCCTTACAACCACCGGGAAAAGACCTGATGAGTGCATTATTCAGTACCCGGCAGAGCCGCAGCTAAGAGGTGTGGAGTTGGCATCAGAGAGACAAGCTCTATTGAGCCTCACTATAAGCTCACATCAGTGCTTGTTAATTAGCTTTGCTTAAAGATGCTCAGAGCCACCTTTATTTGATTCTATTCTTGTTCCCTCTGAACTCACAACTGTGCGTGATGTGTGACTTATCATTCATCATCTGTTTCACTAGCTGTTGAAAACTTCAATGTTCATCAAATCAAGTATTATCATAAAATTAAGGTTGAACCACTGTAGTCACATGGACTATTTTAACAATGTCTTTATACCTTTCTGTGCCTTGAAAGTGGTGATTACGTTGCAGTCTATGGGGTGGCAAAAATATCTTAATTTGTGTTCCAAAGATGAACAAAGGTCTTACGGGTTTGGAGTGACATGAGGGTGAGTAATTAATAACAGAATTTTCATTTTTGGGTGAACTCACCCATTAAAAAACATAATATTGTGAAATATCATTTAAAATGTGATTTACTCCTGTGATGGCAAAGCTGAATTTTCAGTACCATAACTCCAGTCTCTTCAATGTCACATGTTCCTTCAGAATCATTCTAATATGCTGATTTGGTGCTCAAGTTACATTTCTTGTTGTCTTATGTAATCTTGTCTTACCTGGTTACATTTATTTCATAAAGTATTTGATAATGTGAGCTACTTTGCCCTTCCATCCCCCAATTTTATTTAACATGTTGTAGTCTCACGGCTATGGAAGCTTGTTTCTGCCACAGAATAAAACTATTTAAAAGATAATTGCGACTTTTTATCTCGCAATTCTGACTTTATAACACACAATTGCGACTTTATATCACGCAATTCTTACTTTATAACTTGTTTATATCTAGGAATTCCGACTTTATAACGTGTATTTTGCGAGTTTATATCATGCAATTCTGAGAGAAAAAGTCAGAATTGTGAGATAGAAAGTCACAATTACCTTTTTTATTTTTTATTCAGTGGCGGAAACAAGCTTCCATACATGGCTTACTTTAATGGCTGTCTTAATTTGACACGCCTTTGCAAAGAAGAAGTGCTCCAACAGCTGTCTAAACAATCATCCTCTTTTGTTTGTTCTGTTGGACAAATGCAGCGCAAAAGAACTGTTTGATTATTAATGAGTAGTCCGTCTAAACACAGCAAATATGAGCCGATTTGTTCCCTTGAGACATATTCACCATGTTTCATGCAAGCCCTTACATTATGACTAGGTAAAATTACAACACCATGTCACTCCATTTAAAAATCTGTACAAGTCATTCATAAAGAGGCTTTGTTGGTCTTAATGTGTACAACTGACCTGTGGACTCTTTGTACATTCAGATGGCACTTCATAAAAGCCTACCAAGCAATGTATTCCTATACTCTTCTGTAATTAAAGACATGTTTGGCATGCCTCTTTCAAATTTTCCTCCAGCGGAAAAGCAAGCACTAACCTCTGGGTTAACGTAGAGAAAAACATCTGTGAGACTGACAAAGTTTTTAATGAAAAAACATGATTTGCCATACTGAGACATGCAATGACATGCAACACTGTAGTCCACAGTGAAAATATTCAGGAGACAAGGACGTGGAAAGGGGAGAGACGATACATACTGTCAAGAAAACTGTGGCTGCCCTTGATCTGTAAACCTCTGTATATGCGATCAGAGGAAACGAGAAACATACATCAAGGTTTTCAATTACAGAGCAGAAGCTGACCCAAGAAGGCTCAGCTAATGGCTTTATATTTTTCATTAACATTTCTTAATGCTCCCACTCTGACCTCAGGGTATTTGTTCAATGTAAAATGTTCAATACGTTTTGGCTAAAATAACATCTATCAGGCAGCTCATTAAGAAAAAAAGCTTGATTTGCAGAATAAAGGTCAGGTCTATGCCACTGAAGGTTTGCTCTACTGAGTCTTCAGTGCCATTGCATAGCATCCAATGTTACTATATTATGCACAATAAAATACATTATAGTGTTAATGTATATATACATTAACACTAGGGCTGCACAATTAATCAAATTTCTAATCGCTAATAATAATACTTTTTCATATAATGTCTACTTTCTTAGACATTCATACTAATAACATATTAGACAGGACTGTTAAAAAGATCATAAGCTAATCAAGACGGAGAAAGTGAGCGCCCTGTGCTCAGGCTCTGGCGCTCTCAGCGCCGTCAAAATAAATGTCCGCCACGCCGTCAAAATAAGTCACAACAATAAGCGTGGCCTACGTCACTTCAGAGTTCCTACTGGTGGTGCGAATGCAACCAGGAAAATGACCCTAGGGGAACATTTCGTTCTCGGGGAACCACCCTGATACCTAGTTCCTATAACTAAGTTCCTAGAACTACCCGGTGCGAAAGCCCCTATTATTGAATGCATATTTTTTTAAATTATTATTTAAAGAAGAAACCAAACCAATGTATAGTTGACATTTAAGGATTAATGCTACAGAAAAGCAATACAAGTTTTTCAGAAAGAGCTTCTTTTTTTATTTTTATATAAAAAATATGGCATGCAGTTGCTTCAAACAATGGTATAAAGCTATTCAAAACATCATTCAATGTAAATTGTGATAATCATATTCAATAATCGCAATTACAATTTCAAGGGAATAATCAACAATTATGATTTTTGTCATAATCGTGCAGCCCTAATTAACACTATAATGTATTTTATAATGCATAATATAGTAATATACAGTGTGAGCTATAGTTATAGCCTACTATCAGTTCTCTACAAGGTTTGACCTATAAATTGTTGTTTAGATCAAATCAGATATTGAATACTACGAAATATTGAATACCTTGTTAAGGTCAAATAAAACAGATGGTTGACTTCCTCTGAATTTACACTAGTTTTGAAAAGAACCTCCGAACAAATCAAATGTTAAAAATATTACCAGACATGTATAGCCTAATTAGGCGAACTCAGTGGAGTAACGATGGGTCAAATTTTATATGCCCATACCAATTTCGAAAATGATCCATCCATTCTCATCCATCATTTTATGGTTTACAAAGACAGTCTGATTAATAATCAACTTACATGCTCTTACAAATTCATATATATTTAATCGTTGGCCTTGGCCACTTTTCACAAATGGAGCTTTAAAATCTTACTTTCATGTTCAAATTGGGAGTGATTTTCCCCCCCGAAAATCACACTAAGCAATATCACAATTTCTATATAAAGGCACAATATGTACGATTTTTGGATTCAAATATCCAAAAACCACTAGAACAAAGTTATATATTTTGTTGACTTGTGTACCTACATTATCCCAAATGTTCCCAAGAATGTTTAAATCCAGAGAAATAAGCAATTTTACACGTGTCCGTGCGTTGCCTATAAATTACATCATACCCGCGTTACCCTCGATTACCAAAGACGCTTTAATATATTGTGTTTTATTAGCCAGATGAGCAACTGTTTGGATACATTCATCAACAGAAAACTAAAAATTGTTATAAAGCTCAACACGGTTAGTCTTATTGTTTAAATCTGGTTTTCTGGATTTACCGCGAGTACCATGTTTTACCATGCCTAATATCGATCTAGCTTACTGCAGTGTGCAACAAGTGTCTCATAGTAGCCGCCAAGCGAACGCACAGAGTAGCACAGAGTAGCATTTTAACATAACATTTAACACACTCAAATGTATCTAATATGATAAAACAGCGCTGCGTACACATGACCGGAAGGAGCGGAAATGTTAGTTTTCGGCATAATAAAAGTCTCTCATTAGCAATCACTCCAGCGGCCTCGCTTTGCTTCAACGGCTTTCAGCCTCACCCTGCTTCATACTACAGTAACGTTAATAAATATTTAATACATTAGCTCATCCACGAATATGATTTCTGCCCGAGTGCCGTCGGATTCTTTTCCACGCTGTAGAGTTAAAGACAACAACTCCCATGATTCAGCAAAATCAAGGCGTCATCAAGCTACGCATTTGTTTTGAATAAGCGACCTCTATGTTGTTATATCGTGAAGCCCTAGAATAAAACTTTTTGTGTGTGTGTGTCTCATTCAATGAAATGTAAATGTAGCTACAGTGTGCGATCCACCTTGTCCCACTGTCTATAAGATACATAGAGTATGTTACTTCAGTGGTTAATGCTGTTTCAGAAAAGGTCAAACGTTTTCTTGAGGGAAAGTTCTTTGTAGCTAGATCAATCATTCTTGTAAAGTGAGCCCATCGGCAATGATAGGGCAGAAAGGGATAAATCTGAAGAGCAGTAGAAGACTAAAAACGATTTTATATATCATAAGACGACATCATGTACAATCATAGACAGGGCAATAAACAATCAATCTCAACTTTTCCACAATCAGTACACTTCTATAGCATCCTACTTAACACATAATATACATCTACAATCCACCAGCTCTCTTCAACTCTTCCATTCTCTATCCCTGTTTGTGTCAGTCATAAAAATTAAGATACAAAAATGACATGAAAATGAGCAAACTTACACTAATGGAGACTAAGGAAAGACTCAAATGAGGGTCACAACAAAACAAGGCCATTTTATCCAGTTTCTAAAGCAATTTGCTAAACTCCGAAGATTACCTTCACACACACACAAATCACTTTGGTAAAACACATATCACTCAAAATGGCTTTGCCACAAATTTCATATCTTATATTAACATCTAAATCCTCTAACAAGTTCCATGCAAAGGCTGACACTGACATAAAATATGAAAATAAGCGAACAGCTTGTGATACTAATGTTAAATTTATGTTGTTGCGATCACATTTAACCAGACTAAATAAAAATAAATAATCCTTTCGAATCTGAATACTAAAACAAAAGGACGCAGCTCATTTTCTGCATTGATCCGAGTCAGTGTATAGCCACAGAATACTAATGAAATCTTCATTTGAAAACTACTCCTATTCCTCAATTTACCAGCTCCAACACCTATCCAATTAAAACGAATCTCATTGGTTATTTGAAAATCTTCAGGCCTAAATCTGTCGGAAATGTACAAAAGCATGTCATAAATTTAAATTTGATTCAAAACTTAAAATGCCAGGAAAAGCAGAAAGTGCTTCGTCCTTGGGAATTCAGACAACTATTAGCAATGCACAGCCAGTGTTCCTTCATTAATCAGCACTAATTAAGACTATTGATTGAAGAAAACATCAGGATTTCCAGCTGAAAAGGTTTACTAGACTGGAAACTGTAAACTCTACAGGCAATGGCATGGCATTGAAAAGAGCCAAAAGATTTCTTTGCCCTTGGCTCAAGCTTCACTTTGCAAAACAGCTCAGAAAATTAAACCAAAAATGCCCCTGCTTCCCTGTCATTAAGTGCTGTCAGGATGAATCAGAGCTCACAGGCCAGTGGTGCTGCACAAAGCAGCGCTCAGTCTCTCATTGTTGAGCTTCCTGTCTCGCTTACACACATGCTTGCTCAGTCACACAGAGGGTTAGGTTTGACAACAACGTCCCAGGACTCAAAACACAACACATCAAGGTCATATTGAACTCGAGATAAGTGGTACAAGCAGTCAACATCATCAAACATTCTCATTATTTTCATATTTGCACTAAATCACAAATCTCGCAAATCGATTGCATCATTTATTTAGATATTGTTGCTGTTGTACTATTAATGATTCTCTGGTCAATTGTAGTGTCTCTGTTGACATATTCTGTGAAATAAGACAGTTTTGCACATTTTCCCCTTTTAAACCTAGCAAACAGTGCAGGAAATAACTTGACCCAAGACTGAGCTGCACTCATTGCAATTTTTACAATATGCCAAAAATTAGGGGGGGTTTGGAACTAAACACAACAATGCGTTTTTAGTTTGTCTTGAAGAAATAATTGTGCAGAATAAATAGCAGCCAACTAATGAATATCTTCTCAACAAGACTGCTGTTTAATTAGGCTAAAAGCTCACGACTGAAAACAAAAGCTGCATTACTGTATTGGCAAAGTACATTTATGACTTTTTGACAGATGGCTGTAATGCAGTCTAGGCAAGCAGACTAACCAACATGCAGGCGAACATAGCGTTAGATTTGCTAGACTGAGGAACAAATCTTGAAAATCTGAGTCAGAAAAAAACTATGAACATTTGCTGTGCAAGTGTGCATGCAACAAAATCCATAATGTTTCACCACATTCTGAACTTAATGCAGGTCACACACACTTTGAACACAAGAGCAAAAATCTAACCTCTGACTTTTGTGTCAATTATCGGAATATGCAGCTTATCTTAATCATAAAGGGTATCGGTCAGTCATCTATATGACATTAGTTTGGAATGAGACAGGTCAATAGTGCTGATGTTATGAGACATTTCACTTGGTTTAACAGCCAGAAAGCAACTGCCTAACAACCTGGAAAGCTCAGACATGGAAAATCTTTATGTCCACACATTTAAAAAAAATGATACACACTGTCAAATCAAATACAAATGATGTCCAGCAAAATAGCACACAGCAATGTAAACAATCGTATGTATGACAATGAACACTGAAGTGCCAACCAATTATATTTTATATAGAGCTTGTCTGTATGAAGGAATATTGCTGCTGGGAAAAAAAGACTATTATATCATCTAAACCTGCTATATTTCTATATTTACAGGACTGCATCTGTTTGGTTATGCACAGGGGCGCTGAACATCTCAATAAGGCTGTCAAATTGCTCAACAGAGCCATCTAGTGGCCCTAAAACTTTCAACCAAAAGTAATGAATGGAAAGAAGACGATCCCGGACGAACGGTGCGTCGTCTCGTCTAAAATGCTTTGTGCCTTTGATAGAAAACAACAGTAACTCGCATATATTATAAATGCTTGACGTATTTGTCAGTCTTCATTAGCATACATAAAGTCGTTTTATGAATCCCAGTAAGTGTTTTACAATGAGATCGTTACAGTTACAACCATTGTAAATTACTGTGGTCTAGACTAGGTTTCACAGACATCAAAATATTACGAGTGGTTTGACAACGTAAAATTATATAGTATTGCATTTAGTGCAGTTAGCAAAAGATTCAGTTAACAACACTATGAAATAAGGATAGATTAAGTCATCACATTTTATTTTATTGACATAAACGACAACGCATTTAGTTTTATTTTATAACCATCCCCCAGCTAAAATAATTAAAGCCAGAAAAGGCTGAATTAAATGAAGACACTGGCTGAATGAACTGTACTGTACAGTTTGACTATAGGAGAAAATCTATCACGCTTATGAATAAATATAGACTGCAGCGATGTAGGGTGACCAAAACTGACATATCGATCTCGTCACCAAAAATGAGCTAAAATTACATATGATAAAGAATACTCGTCAATTAAAAAATAGATTTTCACAAAAACATTTTATTTAATTCCATTGGCGAGCTTACAAAAACAAATGTCGTATAAGTATAGGGTATTAAAGAGTAAGAGATCATTAAAAAAAACAATATGTGCTATATGTACCTTCATTGACCAGTTAAATAATCTTAAATTAGGCTATGCTTGAATCATAATGTTTAAAGGATAGATTTATAAACTCGTCTAAAGCTAAAATGTGTAAATAAGACAAGGAGAAACTAGCCTATTTCAATGCAAATTCAGCAATATATTGATAAACACTCTTAACAGCTTAGTGTCAGCTTATGTTTGTGTACATCAATTTTACCAATGTGATTATTTTATTGCATATTACAGTGTAGCATACAACTACAGGCTAAAGGGGCTTTAAAAGCGAAATACAAAAAATATAGCCTACCTTCTCCTGGTCCGTTTTACTTTCCCTGATCTGAAATCGCTTCTTGCTGTTCGTCCATAGTCTTCGTAATCAAACTCTCCACTTTCTCGTAGGTAATTTATAGCAGACTATATGAAGAAGAGTCCTGGACTGTATTTTATTACATTCGACGTAATGTTCTCGTTATTTGCCCAGTGTTGTCAGAGCGTTGCGCTGCGGTTCATCCTCTGTAACCGACACTGTTGCCGAATGTTTCTGCCTCTCGCGCGGCCTCATTTTAAACTCACGTGACGTCAGAGATCATGGTGCTGAAACTGCAAGCACTTGTAAACAACACACACACACGTTTATATGATGAAAAACAGTTCTCGGTGAACTTTTACTGTTACACTTGTGGCAAAACCACAATTTTTAGTACATTGAATATTTCAAAAATAGAGTCCACATTGAATGTGAATAGGTTTACATTTTCCTTATCCTTTGAGAAATAATTCGAATAAAAAAACAGTAGCTATGTCTTCGGGATATTTGATCAACATTTAAATTTGAGTTTCCAAACTTAAATCGGCTATACTTAATGTTGGATGTATACACATGAAGAAGAAAATTTTCTATTAAAAAATATTTGTATAAGGAACTTTCACAATAAATGGATGTAAGCAGCTTACATAGGCTACTGCGTTAAGAATACTGCCTTACAACCCTATAGTGACAACAACTATAGTGAGAAAAACACAAAGATATAAAGCAAACATATACTGGAAAGTATATGACAAGAAAGGAGAGAAACATTTAGAAATGAAACAGAATATTTTTTGCTTTGTCTTTTTATTCTTTGACATTTTCTGCGGACCCCTTAAAACCTTCTGGAGGATCCCTGGGGGTCCCTGGACCCTAGTTTGAAAAACCCTGCCGTAGCCTAATGGACTATTCTTTGCCATTTTGTAGAATAAATATTGTAGCCTAAGTAGCATGTTCACACTGAAAATTCCAAAAAAGCTTCAAATAACCAGATGGTGTAAAATAATAATATGCATACTTCCCATACTATAGGCAAAACAACGGTAGACCTATGTGAAAAGAGTATAGGTATGTCCTACATAGTACGTCTAAGTAGGCTATGCTATTATGCTTTTGTGATTCACTGGGAACCACTTTTTAACAATCCAATCAATTCCCAATGCTACAGATCCTTTAGGCTATCAGATAGACTACAAATTCCGGAAATAAATATGTGATGCAAACTAGTGTGTCATATTGACTTTAAAAGGAAAAGAAAAAGGAAAAGACAAAAAACAATGATTCATGATATAGCCTAATCCATTTCACTTGTAAACATTTAATCCTTTTTCAGTGGATGTTATTTACACACAATATCTTCCATATCAATCTTAAAGTCGACATAAGTTGCCATATAGTCTTTTTTTCACTATTGTGACATAGCGGAGTGCAACAGCTTCTCGAACAAGACATTTTTTTTAGGTCGGCCTAGTGATGTGCCAGTAAACCCGTGACACGTCTGCATAAAAGATTAGGAGAACACATGAATTAAAAAAAGATCTGCACAGATAAATCAATTATAGTAAATACTGCAATATTCCTTAAGAATAGGAATGATCCAATTTAATTTCATGGTGATTTTAATGTCATATAAAATCATACAATGATGAAGTAAATCTTTCTGAGTAAATGAATGCCTTTATTTTAGGAGCAGAGTCTAACCTGATATCCAGGGCCCATCCTTTAACAGATCTTTCATAATAACTTTGTGCTGTTACTGTAGCTCCACAAGACAATGCAGACAATAAAAGATCTTAGATTATCTATGCAAGTAAAGCCCTTTACAGATTCCAGATCTATACTGAACATGTACTGAATAAAAATTACCTTCTGAGTTACAAAAAAAAAAAAAATTAAAAGACAAGACCATTTATAACAGTGGATCAATTTCAGCTAATAAATATAATTTTCTGTTTTTGCTTACTGTTTTTCATGCATCTATAATTTGACAACTCTTCAATTTTAATAATATCTGATGTTCCTAAGAGGACATTACTTCTTGCATACCTAAATGCAAATTCAGTAATTATCCAGATCTGCTTTTTATGAAATCACAGGGGGGAGCCTATCAGAATAGCTGACAGAGCACATCTGCCTGTTACACCGAATTGAGCAAACTACTGATAAATTATGCTTAGCCTGTTTATAAAAGACTATAGTTTAGTGTTTACAATGTTACTATACAATTGTTGAGAGTCAAGACAGATGCAGCTACATGCTTATTCAGAAATTATGGCTATTTTCTTATCCTGCTTAGTAAGCTTGGTAATGCACAAATGACCTTAGAATAGTTTTGACGTTTTCCATCAGAGTACAGATGGGAATAATCTATATAGGATAGTACTATATTGCATGCATAGGAATAATATCAACCACAAAAGCTTTAAAATGTGCAGTAGATGAGAGGAAGGTAGTAGAGATAAGTAATTAGGTTGAATCTGGATTGGTTCCGGCATGGAGATAAATGCTGAGAAAGAAACAACTTGGAAGGAGCAAAGGAGATGCATTTGTTTACTAAGCTGCAGACAGATTTAAGGCCTTGAGGAGTGTAGAGAAGATTTGTATACATTTCTGTTTAATCTCCAAATGGGGCTGGTTGCCCTTCCCGTGAAATGTGATTTGAAAAAGTATTCGTCCATTTTGTAATAGATCTTTGATCTTTATTTTTCCACTTCTTCAAGGTAGTATTGGGGACATCATTTCGGAATTGTTTTTTTTGTCTTTTTTTTCTCCTGGTGGACATATGGGGGGGGGGGGGGGGGGGCGTTCAATATAGAGTTGAATGAATCCTTAAATATATATAATAGCTGCAAAAGCCAACAAATCAACCTTTATTTTCGAAGAGTTAATGATGTAAAACCATCAACCAAAATATAATGCTGAATGTATTGAGTTATGTTATTATTATATTATATACATTCACATATTATGTACGAGCACAATGTGCTTCACCACAGGCACAGGCTGCTGTTTTTCTATTAAAATAACACTTTTATGGAAGTTATATGGACTTGAGCTGTTTGTTTTGCAGCAGGGACTTTGTTTTCATTTTAAAGTCAATTCAAACTTGTAATAGTCAGTTAGTTTCCAATTGCATGAGACCTGAATGGCAATATATTTAATAACACTTTTCTATAGGCCTGTATCATCTATTGCCAGGGTTTTCAACCAGGGAAAGCACTGCAGGGGTCCATGCTCCACTGAGAAGAATTATCATAAATCTGAATAAACAATAATTAAATCAGACAAGTAAAAATAAATGTGATCAAACTTTATAAGCAAGCTTTTTATATTGTGTGTGTATGTGGGGGGGGGGGACTATCCATCTGATGATAGATAGTCGAAATTTCTTAGTTTTAATTAACAGACAGGCCTAATAAAAACAATGCGGAGTAATAACGCATTTCCACCAGCAGATGGGGTCATTGTCCACACGCGGTCATGCTGTCCGGAAGACAGATGTAAATATTTTCATGACGTAGAGACAAGAGACAATCTCTGTACCCATCCTCTACTGTCGTAGCCTACCCTACACCTCTAGAAATACTTAGTTTCTCCGTGAATTGTCTATTCTTCGAAACAACCTCCATCCTGCCTGACAGAGGAACGTGCGAGGTTGACAGCATTCTGTCTTTATTTATATATTTACTGTAAAGCAAACAGCGATTGGTAGGGTGTGATAGGCTATTCATAGCTTATGCATCATTGCTGTGTCGGCGAGTGAGTTGGTGTAGTCTGCGGATCAGATTGCTCCTGTTTGAATTTTTCTTTTTACTCCCGAGAAGCAAGCTATTAGGATTCATCATGCAAAAAAGGAGGAAGCCAGAGCCGATCCAGCTGAACCCAATTCCAGATGGGAACGCTGTAAACGGAACCGGGGCCACAGAGTGAGTGGGCTTGTCATTTCATGTCGAATAAGCTCTTAGAAGACTTCACCAAACCAGTTGCTTCATTCATGGATTGTTTGGCTCCTTAAGAATATTGATTTGATACTTAATAGATCTGGCATTGAGTAATCTGATTGTATTAGGCATTACATTGCTATTAGTGTGGATATTTTTGAGGGTGTGTTGGTGTTTGTAAGTGTCAACAAAATTAAAGCCCACGAGTGAATTGTAAACTAAAGGTGAATATTAGTTGACTTATATAATACCAAATATGGGTCATTTTGCAAAATGGGTGCCTTTTAAGTTTAATAAAGTGATTTTTACTGTCAGATTATAATTCTATCAGATAATGTCAAATCAAGTCACTTTTATTTAAGTAGTACTTTACAGATTGTGAAGCAGCTACACAGTAATAATCAGGAGCATGACAATCATGATGAAATATGAGACAAATTCAAATTCTGCTGTAAAGCAGCTCTACAGAAAACAATAGTGTCATTATTCAGCTCAAGTCAGTTAAGTATTGATTCAGTTCAGTTCAATAATTCTGTAAAGTTAATCAATTATAAGATTAGTTCAATTAAGCTATAAGCAGCATTACAGAAGACAATAGCATGATTATTCAGCTCAGTTCGGTTCAATAACCGAAATTAATCAATTATGAAAGTCGAATCAGCTAAAGCAGCTCTGTGGTGTCATCATCTTTGAAATTGAAGTGCAGTCAAACTGATAATATTAGTCAATATTAAGTTATTACACGTTAATAAATTGCATTGTGCCATCTCAAGCTAACTTACTAGATTGTAATATATGTTGGAATATAGCTATGAGACTAGGGTAGATGGTTTTAGTCCACAATATTTCTGTTTTCACAATTTTTTAACAAATAAATGCAGCCTTAAGCATTAGAGACTTCTTTCGGCCCCAGTATAGAGTTATTGAATATGTTTTTTGCTGTGCTTAGAAAATTGTTTATTTTAACAGTAAATGTTGGTCTCAGTTATTTATTGTTAGGCCTTTTAATGAGAAACACAAAATGCATGCTGTTTGTGGAATGACCCATATATTAGTGT
The DNA here is from genome assembly GCA_039654625.1 of Rhinogobio ventralis. Lineage (NCBI taxonomy): Eukaryota > Metazoa > Chordata > Actinopteri > Cypriniformes > Gobionidae > Rhinogobio > Rhinogobio ventralis. The sequence goes on along the minus strand of CM077206.1, from coordinate 10,434,443 downwards.
TGTTTAGTATCCAACAGGTGCATATAAAAGTGCCGCTTCTCCTGCCACTAAGATCAATGGGAATACCTTATCACATTTGGACAGGGCAGCCAACACAACACGGCTGTCCTCTGTAGTATGTTGTTCAGCCATAAATTAGGCTAAAAAATGTAGTATTATTAAGAGCAGAACAGGAGAGATAAAGTGCTTACAGTTGTCAATGTATTTACAATGTGTAGAGGCCAAAAGATCCTAGATGGATATGTAAATTAATGTGACTGTTCACTGAGCCCAAGTATCCACCAGTTTACCTCTCTATGTGATTGAGGCTTTTAAACTAACCACCATATAGATACAAGTAATGGCGTATTGATTTGTTTGCCGGCTTCACATCCCCATTGATAGATATGACGACCACCTCTGTTGGTCCTGCCTTTGTTTGGCAGGCCTGTGATTTTTCTCCTCTTAATGCCGAGCCAATAACAATCCTCACGGCCTGAGCCAGTGGTGCATGTCATTGCCTCTTGTTTCGTCGAGCTCATTTGAGGGCTCAGACACTTTCCCCTCTCGTAGTCTCTCCATTTGGCATTAAGAGACTATTAATGATTTAAAGATAACGTTTCTGTGTGGTATATAGAAAATGGTTATTATTTCTACATAAATAAGAAGTATTAGCTGTACTCTAGTGCTACAGAAGTGATGTTTGTGAGAATGACGGTAAAGTAGAATTACATTCCTTCCTGAAGTGTAGGACAGGCTGTGGCGAGCTCGCTTTGGAATGTGTGTGTGTGTGTGTGTGTGTGTGTGTAGCGGTGATTCAATCCTGTGGAAGTCAGTGTTATAGAGAGAGGCTCAGTGGAATGTTAAATACTGTGACAACACTTTTTTTCCTAGAAGTTTTTGCTTTAAATCTGTCGTGGCAAGCCTATCTCAAAGAGTGCAGTTAATATTATTTTCTAAGTTCTTGCTTATTGCTTGAGAAGAACTTCATATGCATCACCTCTTTCATGCATTAACTAATAATGGAAATTAGAAGTAAGAATGCAATTGTAACTGCCTCCAATGACGAGTAAACTGATTTACCAGTCATAAATATGATCTTAACATCAATGAAACAACGTTTTTTTAAGACCGGGTGTGTTTTTGAATAAGCGACCTTTTAGCGGCGAAAATTACATATTGTGCCTTTAATATTTTTGTGGAAAATGTAATGGTAATAAGTTTTCATTTGAATTGGCCATGTCATTCACATTAGAAAAAAAGTATGTTGATGTTTTTAAAAGGTTGCTGTCCAAATGACTTATTTACTTGCCAAAGCCAGTTTTACTTGCATTTGACACTTGGCAATGCTAATTTTGTGTGCTGCCAATATTGTTTCATCTCTCTCCATTAGCAGCAGTACCTCTGCCGCTATTGTTTCCCATGAGCTCTATGCTGCATTGTCTTTTCAAGATAATCAGTAGGAAACCACACAGTGTTACAGTGTTACACAATAACACCACACACACACCATGGCACCATCTGCTGCTCTCCATTTTACTTAAAAGCACTGTTGGGTGTATGAATGCTCTATAGTGCATCAAGAAGAGCTTAATAATTCCCATACATTCCCTACCCTAATTCTCTTCCTTTATTGTGCTTATGTCTGAGTTTAAATTGCTGCTTTACAGGATGACACAGATGTACATTCCATAGGAATGATTTATGGAGCATATAGTTAAATATTGAACACAATCTCTGGTTTTGTGCACCTCCCCAGAGAAAAATGCTATGGTTCTGTCTAACCTCAGCTGATCCCGGTGCTCCCTAGTGTTTACATTCACATTCCAAGGCACAACATATATAAAGTTGACCACTTATTTCCTGTGCTTGATTATACTGTATCCACACACATCTTTAAAAACACTTGAAAAAAAAAATAGAAGTGAAGTTATGATTCTTTCAAGTAAAAGTTATGATTCTTTCAGAGGCTTTTCTGTATTTGAATCTCAAACCATGATCAGCTTTTACTCTTCATTTTCTATGCCATTTTTGTATCTTTTCTCAGAAAGAATCTTTTATGAAAACATAATGGTGTATCAAAGGGTAGACTAAATAATTTACTGCATAGTAGTATTGAATTATTTATTACTTTATTACAAGTGGTTGTAGCGTGCTGCGTTGTCAATACATCCTATAAATTGATCTTGTATGCATGTGTGAATGTGTATGTAATGTTTTTTTAAATTAAAGATATGACTGCAGTTTCAATTAATTGATAAAATGTTATAAATTCATTTAAATTCTTTATAAGTTCTTCTTGATGATTACAATTAAGGTGAAAAACCCAGAATTTCAGTGGGAAACTATAACAGAAATTGTGATAGCACCCTATTTTTGCCTTACAAACTTCAGGTGTAACTTCGCTGATTTAATTTTATAAACCAATTTTGCAAATTATAAATCATTGATTTATGTTATGCATTATATAATATAGTTGTCATTTTTTTTTCAGAAATTAGTTATGTTGTATTTTTTTTATAATAAATAAGATAATTTTCAGATATTACTGCAACATAAAAACCTAGCAATGTTTTGATAAAATAAAACAAAGTCAATTTTAAAGGGGTCTTATGCCCTTTTTATGAAGACTAGACTATGCTTTCATGCTTGATTACAATTGTTTTTTCACATAATTTACATTATTATATTATTACAGCACCTCTCTGCCCTGTCTGGCCCTAGTCTCGCGTAGCCTAGTCTCAGCCTCATACATCACGCCCCCGGACCGCTGACTGAACGTTTGATTCATATGGCACACTTATCTGGAAACACTTCAGGAGTTTCGAAGTCATCATCTGATTGGTTGAAAAACAAATGCCGGGATGCCATATTCCCTCATGGAAGAAGAATGCCATTGTGTTAACAACTGTTACAATGAGTGCTTACCAGGATCAACTAAATGCTGGATTTTGAAAAGTATGTGAAGTTCGCGGCTGCAATGTTGCAGTAAACTTGAACAACGTTCTTGAATGAATCATTTTTAGATGCAAGTCTGGCCCGAACATGCGTTTATTTCATGTTTTGATGAAGCCCCTCCTTCCAAAATACGAAATATGCTGTGATTGGTTAGCTGGCCCACACTGTAAAAAAATTATTCTTAAAATAACGGAAAAAGTACTGACAGCTCATTACCTGGACATTATCCAGTAATTTTACGGACATTTCCGTTAACCCTAACATAAAACGCAATGAAGTTCAAAATTCTAAATATAGGTAAAACACCTGTAAAAAATAAATACGGAAAATTCCATAAAAATTTATACAGTACATTGTGCCCTATTTTTTCGGATTTTTTAAGGGGGCGGTGTGTTGTGATTGGCACTGCTGAGCTTGGAAATGTCACGCCCCGTAACAGTGAGCTCTAGTACTATTTCAAACCAACTAGCGTCAATTTCAAACCAAATCAGAGCGACAACACTGTCTTCTCTAATGCAGCTCAACCAACCTTTTTTGCGTATTCTGTGGGCGGAGATTATTTAAATGAGTAACATTGTGACTTCATAAGATCAGGGGAAAAAAACGCGTTGTAGTTCTTGGAAAGTGGATTCTGTTAAATCTCTCTTTGGAGTGGACCTTGTAAATCTTTTTTATGCTCAAACAGCAACATTACACACTTAATAAAGTTGAAAAAATTAAACATGAAAATGTTACTAATTTAACTGTAAAATTAAATGTATCTTTTTTGTGTGTGTGTCGTATGGCCAATAAAAATGTTAGCATGGCATTGGCAAGTAAAAATATGAACTATTGGTCTGACTAGGCCAGCAGAAAAACCTTGCAGTGGAATCATTCTGGATATGGAATCATTGTTCACCCTCCTACATGCAACACAAGTTTCTGAGTATTTTTCTCCACTCTGGCATCTTCTGCGTCCTTCACCATTATCACGTCTCCACCACAGCGCATCCACGCCACCCACTTACACCCACACAGCAGCCTCGTAACCATGGTTATAACTGGCCTTGCTGTCAAAAATGAAAACACTTCGCCTAATTCTGCATATAGATGAGACAAAGACATCCTGGAGTACTTGTGCTGCTCTCATCCACCTGAGTCGTGCCGTCTGTCCTGGAGCAAAGCGTGTTGCGATATGTTGCAGACTGATCAGCTCACTTTGATGTAAATTTATGTGTGAGTGTCACTTGTTGTGGCCTGAAACATTGTTCAACAGCAGGACAACATGTTTTCCATCTGAATTGGCTCAATGCTTGAAAGCCCTTGAGGCTCATGGTGTCCGATGGTTCTGAAACGTTAATTTGAAGATACAGCCGCATTACAGATGTCTGCAACGTGTGGCACCAGAGCTTTTTAATTGGTCTTAATTGGTATCAACATCTGATTTATAAGACTTTTAATTGTTTCATTTGTAAGCAAAAAAAGATCCTTTTTTTCTGGATTGACCTAAAATCCACTTGGAAAATGCATTTAAGCCATGGTGAAGAACGGTGTTGTTGGAGGAGATGCAGAGAGGATGGCGAGCAGAGGGTCATGGAAGTTCACTCTTCCAGCAGAAAGCTAAGGAAATACATCACCATGACAACAGGGCCAAGGGAAAGGCTTGCATGCTTAGAGGAATTCCCTGTTTCCTCAAACAAGAGCTTTAGGAAGAAGATATTATGAAGCCCTCCCACCACTTACACACACATTGTACAAGAGTGTATTCAATATCCCTACATGTTTTCTGCCTTAAGGATAGGAATATGTTTCAGCATGCAAGCGTTTGGCTTCTTACTGATCACTAGAGAGGAATACTTCTTGTAGATTGACATATTATTGTATAACAAAAAACAGGAATAAAGGCCCGTTCACACCAACAATAACTACTAAGATAACTATATTAGCGTCTATACCAGCGGGAGATATCATTCTGTTTATTCTAAGCGTGTGCTTGTCTGCCACTTAGCTGTCAATGTTTTTATCGTTCATCAGCTTGAAAAAAAATTGTTCTGAAAGTGATTCTAAAGTTATCGTTTATCTGTGCCATTATCATTATAGCTGTGGTGTGTACTCTGTTATTTAATATTGAGAATTATTTTTCGAACTATACAGGGAGTGCAGAATTATTAGGCAAATGAGTATTTTGACCACATCATCCTCGTTATGCATGTTGTCTTACTCCAAGCTGTATAGGCTGGAAAGCCTACTACCAATTAAGCATATTAGGTGATGTGCATCTCTGTAATGAGAAGGGGTGTGGTCTAATGACATCAACACCCTATATCAGGTGTGCATAATTATTAGGCAACTTCCTTTCCTTTGGCAAAATGGGTCAAAAGAAGGACTTGACAGGCTCAGAAAAGTCAAAAATAGTGAGATATATTGCAGAGGGATGCAGCAGTCTTAAAATAGCCAAGCTTCTGAAGCGTGATCATCGAACAATCAAGCGTTTCATTCAAAATAGTCAACAGGGTCGCAAGAAGCGTGTGGAAAAACCAAGGCGCAAAATAACTGCCCGTGAACTGAGAAAAGTCAAGCGTGCAGCTGCCAAGATGCCACTTGCCACCAGTTTGGCCATATTTCAGAGCTGCAACATCACTGGAGTGCCCAAAAGCACAAGGTGTGCAATACTCAGAGACATGGCCAAGGTAAGAAAGGCAGAAAGTCGACCACCACTGAACAAGACACACAAGCTGAAACGTCAAGACTGGGCCAAGAAATATCTCAAGACTGATTTTTCTAAGGTTTTATGGACTGATGAAATGAGAGGGAGTCTTGATGGGCCAGATGGATGGGCCCGTGGCTGGATTGGTAAAGGGCAGAGAGCTCCAGTCCGACTCAGACGCCAGCAAGGTGGAGGTGGAGTACTGGTTTGGGCTGGTATCATCAAAGATGAGCTTGTGGGGCCTTTTCGGGTTGAGGATGGAGTCAAGCTCAACTCCCAGTCCTACTGCCAGTTTCTGGAAGACACCTTCTTCAGGCAGTGGTACAGGAAGAAGTCTGCATCCTTCAAGAAAAACATGATTTTCATGCAGGACAATGCTCCATCACACGCGTCCAAGTACTCCACAGCGTGGCTGGCAAGAAAGGGTATAAAAGAAGAAAATCTAATGATATGGCCTCCTTGTTCACCTGATCTGAACCCCATTGAGAACCTGTGGTCCATCATCAAATGTGCGATTTACAAGGAGGGAAAACAGTACACCTCTCTGAACAGTGTCTGGGAGGCTGTGGTTGCTGCTGCACGCAAATGTTGATGGTGAACAGATCAAAACACTGACAGAATCCATGGATGGCAGGCTTTTGAGTGTCCTTGCAAAGAAAGGTGGCTATATTGGTCACTGATTTGTTTTTGTTTGGTTTTTGAATGTCAGAAATGTATATTTGTGAATGTTGAGATGTTATATTGGTTTCACTGGTAAAAATAAATAATTGAAATGGGTATAAATTTGTTTTTTGTTAAGTTGCCTAATAATTATGCACAGTAATAGTCACCTGCACACACAGATATTCCCCTAAAATAGCTAAAACTAAAAACTACTTAAAATATTGATACAAAAATATTCAGCTTTGATATTAATGAGTTTTTTGTGTTCATTGAGAACATGGTTGTTGTTCAATAATAAAATTAATCCTCAAAAATACAACTTGCCTAATAATTCTGCACTCCCTGTATGTCCTTGGTGTGAACAGGTTAAGACTGTAGCAGTGTTATTTTAGTATTATTTATATACTGTTATATTATTTATTCATATTTTGAAATAGCTTTTATTTTTTTAATTTTTAGTTTTAATTTTAATATTATTTTTTTTTGTAATTTTGTCATGTGCTTTTGTCATTCGTGTTTTTTTTCTTTAATATTGAGAACGATTTTTAGAACTATATCTTTATCGTTATTTTTATAGTTATTGTCCTTGGTGTGAACGGGACTTAAAGGAACACTATTTTGGAAAATAGGCTCATTTTACAACTTTTACAAACAGTTGTTTTTACCGTTTTCGAATCCATTCAGCCGATCTCCGGATCTGGTGGTAGAACTTTTAGCATAGCTTAGCATAGATCATTGAATCTGATTAGACCGTTAGCATCTCGCTCATAAATGACCAAAGACTTTCGATATTTTTCCTATTTAAAACTTGACTCTTCTGTAGTTACATCGTGCACTAAGACCGACGGATGATTTTCGATTTTCTAGACCGATATGGCTAGGGACTACACTCTCATTCCTGCGTAATAATTAAGGAACTTAATATTGATCATTTTTGAGTGAGATGCTAATGGTCTAATCAGATTCAATGATCTATGCTAAGCTATGCTAAAAGTGCTACCGCCAGATCCGGAGATCGGCTGAATGGATCCGAAAATGGTAAAACTCAAATGTTTAACTCTAGGGGAGTTGGAAAATTAGCCGATTTTCAAAAAAAGTGGAGTGTTCCTTTAAGACTGTAGCAGTGTTATTTTAGTATTATATACTATTCTATTATTTTTTCGTATTTTGAAATAGCTTTTATTTTTTTATTTTCAGTTTTCATTTAAAAAAATTTTTTGTCATTTCGTTATGTGCTTTTGTTTTTAGCTTTAATTTATTTTTATATCATTTTTATAGTATTATTTATATACTATTATATTATTAATTCATATTTTAAAATAGCTTTTTTCAGTTTTCATTTTAATTAGCTTTTTTTTTTTGTAATTTTATGTGCTTTTGTCATTAGTATTTTTTAATACTTAAATTTTTTAATAAATTTGTATATATATTAATTTATTATAAATAGTAATTTATTTTTACATAATTTTTAGTGTCATAGTGCAATTTTAGTACTTAAACTTCAGCTTATTTTATTTAATTCAGGCATTTTAAGTTGAATTTTTTCGTCTGATATTTATATTTTATTTCAGCTTTTTTCAATGAAAATTATTTTTAGTAGTTTTAGCTCACAATAATAAACCTGCACTGTAGTTTGAAAAATGGAAAAGGTGTCAAGACATTATGTAGTTTTGTTCTATTAATGTAATAAAAAATACATTAAAAAACTAATGTAATGCGTCCAAAGAATACGATGACTTGAATACACATATCCTGTGATGAGCGTGTTTTTATAGATTGAATTAAAAATAATATTGAAAGTTTGGTAAAAAAATGTCGAATGAAGAAAAAGCCTCTTTAAAAGTATGAAATTCTTGTGAAAATGATTTGGCATAATAAATCATACTCCTCCATTGAAAGCCCTTGAGGATACTGCAGATCCTCATGACTGTGTTAAGATGTAGATTAAGCCATTTAGCTTCAGCATTTTAGAAATTAAATACATTTATGTGTGCGTTTGTGTTAGAACAAATCTGGAAGCTCTGCAGAAGAAGCTAGAGGAACTGGAGCTGGATGAGCAGCAGAAAAAACGCCTGGAAGCTTTCCTTACCCAAAAGCAGAAGGTTGGAGAGTTAAAAGATGATGACTTTGAGAAGATTTGTGAGTTGGGTGCAGGCAATGGAGGAGTGGTCTTCAAGGTCTTACACAGACCCTCAGGCTTCATCATGGCCAGGAAGGTAAGTAATGGTGAAGCAAACTTTATATTTCAGTTTCAGCTTCAAGTTCGCAAGAAAGGCCACTGAAGTCCATTGATTGTCACTTCCATCCTTGAATTGATCGGATGCCGTTTTAAAGCTGCTTGCCTCAGAAGCCATCAGCTATTCATGTCATCATGTCTTTTTATAGATTGGAAGAAGTTAGACATTGCAGCAATAAGCCATGACATTCTGTTCTTAGCTTACTGACTGGATACTATATGCTAATTGCAGTTGAGTCAAATTACACTTTTCCTAATAAACTTGTCCAAGAAAAGACATCTGCTTTTTAAGCCAAATTACCAGTAGTCCACTACATACTGTGATGAAACAAATGGTTCTTAATATGAGCGCTCCCAGGAAAGAAAACAAGCTGAAGTGTAGTCAGCACACAAACTCCAAACAACTAATTTACAGCATGAAACAAAGAACTGACAGTATGCATGCAGAGGAGTAACTCCTCCTTATCAGCTAACTATATAATGCAGACAGCCTGGCAATTACAGAGAGAAGCTCTGCCTGGTACTGAAAGAAATTAATGAGGCTTCAGAATTATGCTTTGCACTTATTAAGACAAAATCGCAACATGGTAAACATCAGTATGAATGTAAAACGTAAAAATATGTCAATGTTTCTTCAATTTCAGGGGTTGATATTTATTAAAACAAACTTATATTTTCATGCAGTTGATCCACCTAGAGATCAAGCCAGCAATAAGGAATCAGATCATCAGAGAGCTGCAGGTGCTGCATGAATGTAACTCTCCCTACATAGTAGGCTTCTACGGGGCTTTCTACAGTGATGGAGAGATCAGCATCTGTATGGAGAACATGGTACTGTGTCCTCTCTTAGTGTCAAACATGAGAGTTTATCTGTCTATATATAAATATATACACTACTGTTCAGTAGTTTAGGGTCAGTAAGAAATATGTAAGAATACTTTTATCCGTCAAGGATGCATCAAATTGACAGTAAAAACTCTATTGTAACATAAGGATTTTGCTGTTCTTTTTTACTTTCTATTCATCCAAGAATCCTGAGAAAACCAAATATTAAGCAGCCCAACTGTTTTCAACATTGAAAATAATAAGAAATGTTTCTTGAGCAGCAAATCATATTATCATATTAGAATGATTTCTAAAGGATCATGTGACACTCAAGACTGGAGTTATGATGCTGAAAATTTAGCTTTGACATCACATGAATAAATTACATTTTAAAATATATTAAAATAGAAAACAGTTATTTTAAATTGGGATAATATTTCACAATATTACTGTTTTTGCTGTATTTTTGTATCAAATAATGCAGCCTTGGTGAGCGACTTATATATACAGTATAGTTCAATATACTTTTAGTATCCATAAGCTGCCTTTGCTTTTATAGGTACTGTATAAGAGTAACTGCTGAATATATTTCCATAAAAAATTTATAGGATGGCGGCTCCCTGGATCAGTCCCTGAAGAAAGCCGGCAAGATCCCAGAACAAATACTGGGCAAAGTTAGCATTGCGGTTGGTATCTCTGTAACCTATCTCAAAAATATCCCTGATCTCTTATGGACTGTATCCAAAAAATAAGGCTGAAGTACAATGCTTAATGTTTCTGGACCTGTTTTCTTTCCATTCATACAGGTGATAAAAGGCTTGTCCTACCTGCGGGAGAAACACAAGATCATGCACAGAGGTGACTGGTATCACGCTATCTCAAACGGTCATCTGTTCATTTACTCTTTCTGTTGACACAGTATTTACTGCAGGGAAGACCTTGTCTTTTTCTTGCAGATGTAAAGCCATCCAACATCCTGGTGAACTCGCGTGGTGAGATCAAGTTGTGTGACTTTGGTGTGAGTGGACAGCTCATTGACTCCATGGCCAATTCTTTTGTGGGCACCAGGTCCTATATGTCTGTAAGTTTACATTCCCAGCAAAAAATAAATAAAATCTTTCAGATCTTATAACAACAGCATAAACAGTATATATAAAACATATATATATATATATATTAGTGCTGTCAAGTCGATATATATATATATCCAGTGGTGTGAAACAGTGTTTGCCCCCTTGTTATATGTGATCAAATATGGCTATAAAAATAAATCTGCATTGTTAATCCTTTTGATATTTTATTTTTTAAAAATGGTAAAAATCTAACCTTTCATTGAAGTAAAAGAATTGAAAGTGGGGGGGAAATCACATTATGAAATAAATGTTTTTCTCCAAAACACGTTGGGAACAATTATTTGCCCCCTTTTATTAAATACTTTTTACAACCTCCTTTTTCTAAGATAACAGCTCTGAGTCTTCTTCTATAATGCCTGATGAGTTTGGAGAACACCTGACAAGAGATCAGAGACCATTCCTCTATACAGAATCCCTCCAGATCCTTCAGATTCCCAGATCCATGTTGGTGCTTCTTCTCTTCAGTTCAGCCCACTCATTTTCTATAGGGTTCAGGTCAGGGGACTGGGATGGCCATTGCAGATGCTTGGTTTTGTGCTCAGTGACCCATTTTTGTTTTGTTTTGTTTCACTGTCCTGTTGGAAGACCCAAACATGGCCCATTATAAGATTTCTAGCACAGGCTGTCAGGTTTTGATTTTTTATATGTTGGTATTTGATCGAATCCATGATGCCATGTATCTGAACAAGATGTCCAGGACCTCTGGCAGAAAATTAAAGATTAAAGAACAGCATTAAAGATACAGCAGAGTATTTAATTTTACACATGGGGTACTTTTTTATCCCTGTGTGCACCAAACCCATATTAAGTGTTTGCTGCCAAAAAGCTCTTTTTTGTTTGTTTCATCTGTCCATAGAACATTTGAAAAGTAACTGACACTACTGGAACTTCAAACGAGACAGGTTCTATGGTCAGATGAAACAAAATAATTACCTTGGTGTGTCCACCTTTTGCAGCAATTACAGCAGCACATCTCTCTGGCATAGTGTCAATATATTTCCTCTGAGAACTTCAACATTAATGTTTTTAAAGGCTTTCCTTTGAATGTACAATAGATCTGTCCAGTTTATTTTCCAACTCGCCCCCAAATGTGCTCGATGGGGTTCAGTCCATCATTTTCAATGTTCCAGCAGATTCCTTCCGTCGCAGGTAGTTCCGGCAATAGTTAGAAGAATGTTTTGGGTCATTGTCCTCTTGGAAAATAAATCCAGGCCCAATGAGACGACTCCCAGATGCCAAGTGTGCTAATCATTTTGGCCACCACTGTATATATATATTTTTTTTTCCTGGATGTTTGATTTGGAGTATCTCAGGGCAGCCATCTGTTTGTTCAGGCTCCTGTTTTTCATCATATCTCTTCCTGTATGATAATATTAATTTCCTCTCTTTATGATTCTCCTCCCTATTTTCTGTGTCAATCTGTAGCCCGAACGCCTTCAAGGGACTCACTACTCTGTCCAGTCTGACATATGGAGCATGGGTCTCTCTCTAGTGGAGATGGCCATTGGACGCTTCCCTATCCCACCACCTGATGCCAAGGAGCTGGAGCAAATCTTTGGTCAGCCCCTCGAGGGGGACCCCTCCGCCAGCGAGACCTCCCCTAAACCCAGGCCCCCTGGTCGACCCGGCAGCTGTGAGTGACTGTTTGCCGTCCTGTCTGCAACAAAATGTAGAAACTGATCAATTGTGTTCAAGGGTTTTTTCTGACTATAAAATAAGAAAATACAGTGATTTTTTTTTTAATCCATTTGTCTTGTCAGCATACGGACCAGACAGCAGACCTCCCATGGCTATATTTGAGCTGCTTGACTATATTGTCAATGAGGTAAGTTTAAAGTGGTGCTTATAAGATCACTAAACAGCTTTATGGCAGTGAATTAATTAAAGTGAGGATTAATTGGCTGCTTCACTTAGGCTTAATGGAGCGTTTTTGCTTTTTCAGCCACCTCCTAAGCTACCAAGCATCTTTGGTGCAGAATTTCAAGACTTTGTTAACAAATGGTAAGTAAAAACGTAATGTTTTTCCGTAGCTCACCTATTAGAGCATGACAGTGGCCATAGGTCATAGGTTTGATTTCCAGGCAGCTGGCATACTGATCAAATACAGAGTGCATTGAAAGCGGCTTTGGATAAAAGCATCTTCTAAATGCACAAATGATTCTTCAGTGGAGCTTGCTGTGCCATCTAGTGGTTGAACTAAAAAACAGTTTGAAATCAGTTTCCGTACTACGGAGCCCCTAAATGGACATGGAGAAGGACATAAATTAGATAGGAGACTCGCTCGCCAAAGTATTGTGTTCCCTCGAGAACCTTTGCAGAACAGTTTTGCATCCCATCTCATGTTTTTTCTATCACCAAAGTTGACATTTTTCATACTTTATTGCTCATTGGTTTTCCTTGCTTTGCTCAGTTTAATCAAAAATCCAGCAGAAAGAGCAGACCTCAAGCAACTGATGGTAGGAACAACCCTTTTCTGTCAGTCCTCATATACAGATATTTTCTATTGTAAGAATGCACCTCATACATCTAACAATTATCTTTTCAGGTCCATGCCTTCATAAAGAACTCAGAGGCAGAGGAGGTTGACTTTGCTGGATGGCTATGCAGCACCATTGGGCTAAACCAGCCAGCAACTCCAACTCACAGTGTGGGAATGTGAGAGCAGCCATCTTTTTCTAAGCCAACCATTTAGTGTTTCTTCACACACATCTCCAGCTCCACCCTGAGGCCAACAGTAGTCTCCTGAACCCACCCAGTCTTATTTTAGATGTTGTCTTGAGTACTAACAAGCATACTGTTGTAATTAATGCGTCAAACCTCCGATAGGGCACTTGAAATATGTTGGGTAAAATATCGGTTAAATGCTTTAATCCATGAGACATTACATAATTTAACTACAAAGTCAATGTCATTTTGATTGCAAAAGCTATCGAAAGGCTGATACTACACTGCGCAAAAACTTAAATGCAAAGGATCCCCCTCTGTCAAGTTGTGATCATGAGATACTTTTTACATTCAGCTATGGTGGTTACATTTCATTGTTATATTTTGTGTTCTGCTTTATTTCAATATGGTGAATGTGCAGTCTTTAACTCGCAAAGTGAAAGAAAAATCAGTAATTTAACTTATACAAACTTGTATATTATAATAAGAGATTTATTTAACAAAATGACAACTGATGGAATGTGGCAGTGCTTAAGTGGTATGCAGTGGATTAAAAGGACAGATTTATCAATTTTCAACAGTTGTTTTATTTGAAAAGCATTTATGAACTCCATAGTCTGTTTATGAGCCCTAAGCTTGAGCCGGAGCAGCTGCAGGCTTCTTGGCCTTGGTCTTCTTCACAACCTTCTTCTTCTTGGATTTCAGCATCTTGGCCTTGACCTGCAGAGTTCACAGGTTTAGAAATTGCTCTGCTAATGACCAGACAACTGGACTTGTTGGTCATGAGGGTACTTACGTCAGGGTTGTGTGCCATGATAGCACGGCGACGTGCAGTCTTGGCGTAGGGATTGAGCTTCATCATCACTCTCAGGTTCTTCAGAGGGTTCTTCTTGAACACTCTGCGATTAATCTTGCGGCTGCAATTTTAAAAAGAAACATGTTACTCAAATTGTACTGTAGACTCAAAGCCTTTGTGATTCAAAGCAAGATGGCTCAGAACTTCCAATACAATCACTAGTCAGAAACACGGACCAGAAGTAGGACTCATCATTGCAATGATATGTTGGCAATATGACGGTCAAAGTAACCAAAACTTACTTAACAGGACGAAGTGCCTTCTGGACTTCCTCACTCTTGATGATTCTGTTCAGATCTGTGTTGTTCATTTTGTGCATGGGCAAGCTGGAACATGACAAGGCAGTAAGATATGTTCAATATCTACAAATTTTAAATCTAGGTGTTCATTTGACCAATTGTGGATTCAGACCACCATATGTTGACTCAGAACTTCTAATGTTATCATTGTGTTCATAAACACGGACAAAGTGTAAGCTCATCACTGTTGTACCAAGCACAACCAGAAAAGGATAAGACAGAAGGGTAAAGGAACTCACTTGTAGTCCACTTTAAGGGAGGAAGCTTTGCGCCAAGTGCCATAGAGGCCATCAAGCTTGCGGAAGGCACCCTCGGTCCAAATGCAAAAGCGTCCGACGTGTCCACCTGGAGCAAGCTTTAACAGGTCCAGTCTGCTTACGGACTGCAGTGTGACGCCTGAGAAAAGAAACCTTGTGGTTAATGATTTTACAACCATCCAGACAAACAAAATCTTATGTTCAAATAGAGTCAGAACTTCCACTAAGATCATAATATTCATAAACACGGACCATAAAGTGGATATCATCATGTATAAAGTGTCTTCACGTGAAGCAAAAGTCAAATACATAATCGATTGGCGTACCAGGGATGTTTCTGAAAGCTCGTGTCACACCGTTGTCTTCGTTGTAGATGATGCATGGTCCTTTACGCTGGATACGTCTTCGGTTCCTCATCTTACCCTTACCGGCACGCATACGCTGAGAGGCGTAAACCTGGAGACCAGAAATAAACAAATCAAAAAGATTTAGTTGTAGTAAACCGTAACATTCAGTCAATATCAAGAGTTTGAGTTTTGTTGTTGTCATGAACAAGCCTTAATACTTAAATGTGAACTTGCTCAGACTCAATATTTCGTCAACCTTCCATGCCAGCATTTGACAGAAGGCAACTGTCGCTGTGCATAGAGTAGGACGCAAATTACACCATCACAGCAAGGGTTGAGAGATTTAATTGCGGTAAACTGCAACATTTTCAGTCAATTTTTCAGTCAAGAGTTTGAGTGTAGCTCACCTTCTTGATGTCATTCCATGCCTTAAGCTTCTTCAAGAGAAGCACAGCTTCCTTAGTCTTCTTGTATCCTTCAACTTTATCATCAACGACAACTGGGACTTCAGGAATCTCCTCAATGCGGTGACCTGAAACATTTGGCATTTGTTAGAAGTCAGGGAAACCAAATAAAATAAAGTTTAAGCATGGTCATTTTAATAGTCTGTATTTATTACTGTTCTCAGCCTTCGAAAGGGAAAAAACAATATTTTGATTCGGCCCTTCTGCAAACTGAGGTTTCTCTTGCACTGAATTAAGCAGAATGCCAATAAGGTGGCAACCCACATAGTATAAATACAGTGCCTAGAGGCAGAGATTATATGGACCCCAGAGACCCCAAATTCAAAAAAAATAAAAAAATAAATTAAGCATTATGAAGCACTTGTTCACTCACCTTTGGCCATGACCAGGGCAGGCAGAGCAGAGGCAGCCAGGGCAGAGCAGATGGCGTAACGCTTCTGGTTAACATTGACCCTGCGGTGCCAACGGCGCCAGGTCTTTGTGGGGGCAAACATACGGCCACCACGACACATCTACTGCAGAGTCAAGGGTCAACATTTAACACTAAACCACTGTTCACACCAAAGCAAAAATGTCAACATTTTTCAGACCAACATATGTATTTGCATGTTGTCAATGCAACTTTTTTAAGAGCCGTTCTGTGTGTACCATAGTGCCCACTGTATTTCTGCATTTCTACAAAGCCACCTACGGTCAGTGTGAATTTACACATTCAGCCCATCTATCGTTTATTTTGTTGGTGTGAACAGGCCTTAATACTTAAAGATATGGTAACTTGCTCAGTCTCAATATTCGTCAGCCTTCCACACCAGCATGAGACAGCAGGCAACTGTCGCTGTGCGTAGAGTAGGACGCAAATTACACCATCACAGCAAGGGTTGCTTACAATCAATGATTTGATAAGTTAAAGTAAATGGCGTGTTAGTTCAGGATACATTTCCGAAAGCACCCTGTCCGGAGCGGTGGGTGCCACCACCGCGTACACGGGGTATACGGGCCACGGCTCTTCCTGTGCCCCAGGACTCAGCGCTGGTCTGGTGACCTGAAACACCACACCTTTTGGAGTTATAGTCACATCATACAATAGTCAAATATTTCAGAAACAGACAAAGTCTCATCAGAACTTCCATCATAATCAGTTGTCAGAAACACGGACCGAAGTGGAATATCATCATTGAAGCGACATTTTAACTCTGGGGATTTAAAACACTCACCGGCCTGTTCGCTTACAGCATAGGGCTGCCGCTTGTTCTTGCGCATGTTGGTGTGCACAAAGTTCACAACATCAGGGCGGATGGGAGCCCTGAACACTGCAGGCATAACCACATTTTTGCCGGTCGTCTCCCCTTTCTCAGAGTAGACCGAGACTAACGGTCGGGCACAAGCCTAAAACAAAAGACGTATCGTTAACTTCCATATATTTCCAGGTTTATTTGGTAACACTTTACAGTAAGGCTCATTAGTTAACAAACTAATAATGAACTGCCCTTATAAAGCATTTATTAATCTTTGTTCATGTTAATTTCAACATTTACTAATACTTTATTAAAATCTTGTTAACATTAGCTAATGCACTGTGAACGAATATGAACAAACCATGAACAGCTGTATTTTGATTAACGTTAACAGATGAACAAATACAGTAACAAATGTTTTGCTCATGGTTAGTTAATACATTAATTTTAACTTTAATGAAACCTTATTGTAAAGTGTTACCGTTTATTCAGTTGTAGTTTTCGTCAACCTTCTGTGCCAGCATGAGACAGCAGGCTACTGTCACTGATCACAGAGTAAGACGCAAATTACACCATCAAAGCAAGAGAATCATTTGTTTTGGAGAAAACAAAGTAAATACAGTGAGAAAATGTGAATTTGTGTATTCAAGTAATAGTTGAGCCTAAATAATTGTGCCATGATCTGCCATTTACTTGCCCTCAGGTAGGTTGCTTGTGTGCCTCTCTTTTAATATTTGTTACAAAGATGATGAATAAACGACAAACTGTCATTTTAAAGTGAACGATCCTTTCGACACTTAGGCATCCCAAATTTGAAGCTTCTGCGCTCAACACAAGACTAGGCCACAACACGCTAGTTGTCTTTCCAACAATGTTCCTACATGTGTTGTCAAGGATGTTAAATTCTACTTATAAATCACAAATTGTGTTTCTAAAGAGAAGAAATGGGTTTTATTTATAAGCACGTCTGAATATTAGAACTAACTGCCGAATCATGACTACACGTGTATACACGCCGCACTGGATCAAAATGGCTGCCGAGATACGCTGTAGGCGAGCATATTAGCTAACGCCTAACATTTCATCCAAAAATACATCTCATGACCTACATGCACGTAAAACAATGAAATGCATAACATTTATCGAAAACATGGTCAAGTCAGGGGGGGGAAAAAAGACCCATTGTGCTCACCATTTTAGTACGTTTTCACGGCTCGCCAGGAACCACGCTCCTAACTCGATGGCGGCCACGGAAGAAAAGGAAGAATGAAGCACTACACCGGCACTTGCATATCCATCCGAGACATGTCACTTCCGCCCAACTTGGTGGTTTCATTTTATCCAATAGCTTATTTTATTAATATGATCTGGATTTAATTATACAATTATTTTGAATAATGTATTATTTTAATAACAATAAGATAACTGCGATAAAATATGAATCGTGGCAGTATATGTTTTGGCACTATTTAAGTAGTAGACGCTGGCGGATGTGTCATATGGAACTATTTTCTATAATTAATTGAAATATTTATAAATTTTTGGATTTTTTCGTACTTAATTAATTGCATTTTAGATTAAAATGATTTAGATTTTTTTGTTAAAAAATCGTTTTTGTTTAAGATTAATTTTTAACAATAATAGGCGTGGCAAAAGGACGTCTGCGTCGTGACGTACATTTGGCGCGCTGTAATCAAATAGTTTGTGTCGTCTACGTTTTTCATTCGAACGGGGATAATTTGTTAATTGTATCTATATATTGCTTTTGTTTTCAAACGAAGGTGATGGGATCCAAAATAGTTTCGGACGCCAATGCTTTTGTTAAATTTCTCAAGTGAGTAATTGTTATCTTTTCTATTGCTATTGAGCCAGAATAGCTGGCAGGTCTGTCATGTTTTTGCTATGTACAGTGTATGTCATTTACGTAATTCATATGTTTACGTTAACTAATTTCATTCCTTGCCTGTTTTAGGTTATGTCAAGATGAAAGTAAAGACAACTGCACGTATATGGTAAAATGAATGTGGATACAGATGTATAGAGAAGATGCTCAGTCATACGTGTTGAAAATAAGTTGTTTGTTTTAGGATGATATTTCAGTACTGCTGGTGGAGAAGGAAGAGCTTTTACACAACATAATCGGTGGACATCAGCATGTCTTTGTCTGTGAGAAAGCAGTAAGTCAGTTTATGATTGTATATATTATGTGCTATTCTTATTTACAGTAGACATTACATAACTTGTGAACTTATTTCATGAAAAAGCAACCAAAGTGTGAAGCAGAATCTGCAGAAACTACAGCTGACACCAGTGTTGTTGAAGAGATACTTTATAAGGTGGAACAAGACCTGGGGCCTCAGCCTCTCTCTGTCATGAAAGCCAGGTGAAAGAAGCCATTGCAAGAACTCTTTCTTTCAGCGCATTACTGCGCTGCATTTTTAAAACTAGCTTTGTGATTATGAACAATCATAACTCACTTTCTTCAACCAGGCAGCTGCTGTCGTGGTACACCATGGCTCACAACCCCAACATGCCCCAGGTGGAAGTCCCAGGCACTCTGCACCCTCTCTGGGTCCGTTGTGACAAGTCAGACCCGTGTGCCACTGCCTGGCTTGGAGTAGAAACTGTCTACAGTGGGAACAAAACCAGTGGTGTCAAACTGTATACAGTCTGCTGCAAAGGTAATAGCACTCATTACTAATGTATTATTAGTTATGGATCCAATCCAGTAATTGTACTCTTATTTTCCAATTTCCTACAGGTCCAACAGCAGATGAAACCTCTTTCACCACATTGGATGAGCTTAAACAAGAACATCAGAATAGACACCATTCTTCTACAGTAAGAAATTTCTCCTATACTGTAGGTACCTCACTGTTAGATATTGATATTAATCAGAATTTTCTTTTAGGTGGCGACCAAAGGCTATGCACAGTTTAACATGTTTTGCTCCTTGAAAGAGGAGAGCATGATGTTTGAATCTCAAAGCAGTGTAATAGCAAGTCTGACATGGAACAATGTGGAGAAAGTCTTGGAGTGTCCTCCCTTGTCTTCGAAAGCAACTCTGGTCAGCACTTATGCCGCATTCATTTGCCTGACACTTTAATCAGTTAATCTGTTTTGTTTGTATTGTATATTGTTTTTTGTTTTTTTTTTAATAAAATTTTTATACAGAATATCAAAGTCGCAGTTGGAGACATAAGAAGTCCATTGTATCAGACCCACAGAGAGATGGAGTTCCTTCTGGTATGGAATTATTTTAATATACTATTATAGGGTTTATATATATATAAACCCTATATAAATCCCTCAGTTTAGAAAAAATATTTTTATTTGGGTTTAATTTATTTCAATTTCAGTTTTAGTAATTTTGGTATTTTAATTTAAACTTATTTTATTTCTGTTAGTTGCGAAAGCAACATTTAATTTAAGTGTTCTTTATTTCACATTTCATTTAAGTATAACTTTTTTTAAGTTTAATTTTGTAATCTAAAGGCCTGGGTATTAATTTTCCATGTGTATGCGAGCCTTTCAAACAAAGTATACTCCTTTGGCATTAAAAGAAGCGTTTGGCGTGTGCACACTAGTGGACTTTGTTTTCAAGCATTCACGTCACTCACACATGCGCTGTTGTATGCGCACTGTCTGCGGAAACAAAAATTGGGCTGCGCCCAGACATCCATGGATCCTTCTAAGTATGAAAATTGCATCACTTGAGCAGTGTAAGGACCGTCACGGAATGTGGACGGCCGAATTGCAGTAGATTTGTTATCGATAGAAATTTTTTTCACTCTTTTTTTTATATATATATATATATATATATATATATATATATATATATATATATATATATATATATATATATATATATATATATACACACACACACACACACATTTCACTGTAATATATATAATATTATATTGTTTATAAATATATATATATATATATATTTATAAACAATATAATATTATATATATTAGAGTGAAATGTGTGTGTGTATATATATATATATATATATATATATATATATATATATATATATATATATATATATATATATATATATATATATTTATTATTATTATTGTAAACAATATAATATTATATATATTAGAGTGAAATGTGTGTGTATATATATATATATATATATATATATATATATATATATATATATATATATATATATATATATATATATATATATATATATATATATATATATATATATATATTTATAAACAATATAATATTATATATATTAGAGTGAAATGTGTGTGTGTATATATATATATATATATATATATATATATATATATATATATATATATATATATATATATATATATATATATATATATATATTTATTATTATTATTGTAAACAATATAATATTATATATATTAGAGTGAAATGTGTGTGTATATATATATATATATATATATATATATATATATATATATATATATATATATATATATATATATTTATTTATTTATTTTATTTTTTTATTTTTTTTATTATTATTATTATTATTTTTTTATTTATTAATTTAATGTCATTATTATGTTTATTTTAAAACACTTTACTAGGCTCTGGCAGAGGGTTTGAGAACAGGAGAAACTGAATGGTTGGAACCAATGGAGACTCAGTCTGCAGTGGACCTGACCAGATCACTCCTAGAGGGTAAATACAGTGAGATTGATCTGCGATATGTTTATATAGCTGCGATATGAATTCTGCTGATTTTCTCTGTGTCAGTCTTGCTTTTATAGTGTGTTTGAGGGAGATTAATTATTATGTTTCCATCTTATTTTAGAGCTTGAGAACCTTGCACATGGAGTACCAGCACACACTGCCAAAGTTTCTGAGGTAAATTTATAATATAATGAGGGTCGGATTTACCTTATATTGGGACATAGGCAAAATAAATTTTTGGGCCCCATCTGTATTTTTTTTAAAATAATTAAAAACTAAGTTGTGGCATTATATATGCTCATATATTGCATGTGTCATTATATTATTAACATTTTTACCAAAATCAAGCTTAAATTAAGTTATGAAGTTTTTGACCAGCAAATGTTGCTTTTTTTATTAGACGGCTGCTTCTGAGAGGCTGACCAGAATTGCTTTAGAAGACAGTGTTTCTTGAGTAAAGAAAACGCTGTACATATAAAAAAAAAACACAGTTCTTTATTTACTTTTGCATTGCAAACAAGCAGAGACGGTCCAAAAATGTGTGCAGCATTTTATGTAACGAGTTTTAGTCACAAGCTCTTTTTAATACTTTTCATTGTTTAAATATTTGCAAAACGAACAGATGGACATGAGTGAACAATTGTTATGATTCATGGAGAAAAAAAAAAGAAAAGAAAAAAAGACAAAATATGGGATACAATACAATATTTCTGCCCGACAGTGACAATATTTAAATTTTTATAAAGTAATTTGTACTTGTACTGAGTTTTAGCATTAGAGTGAAACATTAATAATAAAAAAGATTGGGCCCCCCTTGACGTGCAATCATTGGCACATGCCTAGAATGCCTATGCATAAATCCGGCCCTAAATATAATCTAATATATATTAATATAATATTGACAGTTCACAATCATTCACTTTCATTATATTGAAGTGTAGCCAGATTATTGTTAAAAAATTCACCTTTTGTGTTTCACTGAAGAAGGAAAATCATACGTATTTTAATGACATCAGCGAGAAAATAATGACAGAATTTTTATTCATGGGTGAATATCCCTTTAATCTTTTGTAACAGAAACAGAAAGCTAAGACGGATGCTACTGCAGCCTTCAGCTCGATGGTGATTGAGAGAGGAGACCTGGATTTTACAGAACAACTGTGGGAGAAGATGAGGAGGAGTAAATATTAGCTTTGCAAATTTTCACAAATACAGCAAAACAATTTCACTGTAACTAAATTTATTGCCATTTTTTCCTCGTAGGTGTAACTTCATATCAAGACATAACAGAGTGCCTGAAAATTGTTGTCAAAGCAGTGAAACTTGGTAAAATCAAACCATGGGTATGTGCAACTCCATGTCTTCTGTTTAAATGCATTATAGATATTTTTTGGTTAAATATTAATATTTTAAAATAGTGTGTAATGAGGGTATTTTTTCCCCTTAGATCCACAAAGACAGCAGTAGCACTCTCAGTAAGCTGATCCTGCAGTCGTACCAGCAGCAGATAGACACCATGCCTCTCACTGGCCTCACACCCGCTAATATGCTCTTAGAGTTGGGCCTGGACAAGATCAGGAAAGACTTCATCAACTACCTTGTTGGTACATTAACTTTCAAATTTCAAATGTAGCCCTTCTTTGGTTTATAGTTCATCTGCAAATTAGCTACATAAGAAAGTTAATTTTTAGATGCTCAAATACTTTTAAAGACTTGATTCTGACTTGATTCTTTTTTTTAGGAAAGGAACTTACAACTCTCAACTATTTGGTAGGAAACACTTTTGAAGGTTAAGGTGAATATGAACATTATGGTGCTGGAGTGGTTTATGCATTTTATCTGTACTTTTCAGAGTTACTACTTGGCCACTGAGGTGGAGTTGCAGGAGCAAGTGATAAGAGTGAGGAAACTGCACCACCTGCTGGAGATCCTGGGCACCTGCAGTACTTTCCTCAGTCTTCCTCATGACCGCCTTTTCCTTTTCACTCAGTGAGCTTCCTGCCCTTTTCATGATTGATATATTAATCAAATGGTGATTCAAAATGTAGATACATAAATTTTTCACAGGAAATTGTGGTTAATGATTTAGGGTGCACTTTTTCCATCAGAGAACACTGCAGATCCCTTGATTGCAATAAGGATGGTGCATTGCAAGAGATTAAAATAGAGAAAAATAAAACTAACTTCAGTAGCTGAATCTTGGTAAATGTGTTCTAACCATGATATTTGATGTCAGGTCCTGTTTGCAGTACTATAAAACATCCAACTATGATGAGGACCACGTCTTCCAGTTGCAAATTAAGCCTGCCCTCATTAGCTACTTTTATGAAAAGTGAGTTGATGCTGCATTTCTTATGAGCTGTCATATTCTTTCTGTATTACTTCCAGTGCTGGGGAGTAACTGATTATTATATGTAATCAGATTCCAAAAATGAAATGCTATTAAATAACTATTCAGAATACAGTTACATTTAGGGCTGCACGATTATGACAAAAAAATGATTCCCTTAAAAATGTAATTATTAATTACGATTATCACAATTTACATTGAATGATGTTTTGAATAGCTTTATACCAATGTATGAAGCAACTGCATTCTATATTTTTATATGAAACCTTTTATTGCTTTTGATTAAGCCTCAAATGTAAACTATACATTGGTTTGATTTCTTTAAGTAAAAATATGCATGGTATTATAATGTTATACTAAAACTAAAATTAAAACATTGCAAAAAAAACGTAACCTGTAGAAAGAAAAAAAATACACACCTTAAGCACAGAGTAACGATTATGTAATTGTTGTATCCGTAATTGTAATCAAGATTAGAAATTAGATTAATTGTGCAACCCTAGTTACAATTTTTTTTTATTGATCACATGATTACTTAGTATTATAAAATGGCAGTAAATTATTCAGAATTCATTCATCGACTCTACCTAATTATTCTTTTTATCTTTTAAATGTTCTTTTCTCCAAAGTTTTATGGAATTTAATTATCAACTTTTCATAAATGTATGAACCCCCAGCAGTTCCTTCCCAAAGTAATGTAATTCATGTTGATAACAAAAAATGCAATCATTTTTCTTTTTCTTTGTATTTTGTATCAATATGGTACAAGATCATACTATTCAAATCAATGTTATAACCAAGTGAGGTAAAAAGTAATCAAAATGTAGTCAGATTATATTACCTAAAATGTGTAATGAAATAGATTACTAACTCATTTTTATCATCTAATCTGTATTCAGTAATGGACTACAATTTGTAAGTAATCTACCCAGCACTGATTACTTTGCCATTTGATGTAGGATGTATTAAACAGTGTAATGACATTTATAAGTATGAACTAACATTGGTTTACGTTATTTTCTCAGGGAGCAGCCATTCTCTTGGGGCATGGAGGTGTCCAGTGGACAGGGGTCTAAGGAAGTCAAGACAGCTTTGTACCTCAGTGACAAGCCCCTAGTAGACCACATCAGTTTTGACATAGGTGAAGTCACCGTCTTTTGTTGTCAAGTTTGTTGAAAACAAAAAGAAATATGACATTTTAATTAATCTTGTCACGCACATGCAGATGTGCCACTGGATGAGTCTGTCAATGGAGAGTGTGAGAAGATATCTTACTTCAGGACCATGGTGAGCTGTAGCCTCATCAGCTTCACTTAACACCGGTAAGACTCCATTTAATGCAAATGTACTGACAAAAAAATGGAATAAAGTTCATATTCATTTTTTTAATGCAGTAGTTTTAATTTGTGGCACTTACTGTGTACAGTACTGTTCAAAAGTTATGTTTTTGAAAGGAGAGTCTTATGCTCATTAAGGCGGCATTTATTTGAAAATACAGTGATATTGTGAAATATTATTACAATTTAAAATAACCATTTATTTTATATATTTTAAAATGTCATGGCAAAGCTGAATTTTCAGCAGCCATTACTCCAGTCTTCAGTGTCACATTATCCTTCTAATATGCTCATTCGGTGCTCAAGAAACCTCTCAAGAAACATTTCTTATCATCACAGTTGAAAACAGTTGTGCAGGTTAATATTTTTGCGGAAACTGATTTTTTCCCCCCAAGAATTCTTTGATGAATAGAAAGTTCAAAAGAACAGCACTGATTTGAAATGTATAAATGTTACAGAAGATATCTATGTCTTAACTGTCACCTTTTTGATTAATCTAATGCATCCTTGCCGAATAAAATCAATTTCTTTAAAAAAAATGTTAAAAAATCTTACCCCAAACTTTTGAACGGTAGATGTTTAAGATTTCAACATGGTTGAAAGCAACTGGTTTAGTCCACATAGAAATAATATTCAAAACTGAATGACTGTTTGCCTATATCATTTAAAGGTACACTGTAACTTTTTTTTGTTCAAAATCCACAAAGTGATTTTGAGTCAAAATCAATCCTTCCAAAACATGTTTTTGTCTTACTACTATGGTAAGCCTATTATAAATGTTTATATTTTAGACCTGTCAGGATATTTTTTGTGGGAAACTTGCCCATGTGTGTCATATCCGGAAATAGAGAAAAGTTGCTCTGTGTACTTTGACGCGTGTATGGTGTGGAAGTGGCATAGGCTATTCACAACAACCGAGAAAGGTTAGAAAGCACGCTAAATCTTGAACCTCCGGGGAATCACCTGTTTAAAAACAAAAACAAAAAAAAACAAAAAACAGGAGAGTCTGCTGGCAAAAAGAGAACCTGACAGAGCTTGTAATAAAACAAGAATCAACATTGGCTTGGCTTTTTGGAGATTATCTATTGTGAAGGGTCATTTCATTATGTGTTGTTGTAGTGCTGCGCTGGAATTTATTTTCAAGGAAGTTCTTTGTCTGTAAATGGGTATAGCTACAGTAACGTCTTCAGCTAGTCAGCTTGAGATCCTTTCCATCTAAACTGGTTATATCGCTTAAGCCTAGTACTGAATGTTTTATGAGCAGTAGGATAACCATATTCATCCGCACAGTAACACAGAGCCAAAGCACAACCAAAACAACGTTCTTCCACAAAATGCATGCAGTTTTGTTTTTTAACCGTTAGAGGGACAAAAGTTACATAGTGTACCTTTTAAATTCTGCATAGTATCCTTAACCTCAACGTCCCTGCCTGCAAAGACTTTTAAATAAGAAACAAGGGCCAAATTCATTTTTTTCCTTATAAAAAAGTGAGCTAGTTGTGCTTGCGCAGCAGGAACATGAGAAAGACAGCGCTGATCAAAATGCAGAGGGTGCACACCGTTGGAACCACAACCTCAGTCACCATCTCCATGTGGCTGGTTAAAGGATCTGAAACATATACACACAAATGTGTTTATCAGGCCAAACGTTTTAGCGTAGCCCAGTCATCACACTGCTTTTGCATAACGGAGCACTCAAAGGGTTAATATAGTTCTCCTCTAGCTGTTGTGTGTTTATGTGTGTGTGATGGCTTACCATGAATAAGTCTTAGAATATTGGCAGCCGTATTCCGCTGTTCCTCTAAGGAAGAGAGAGAAATAATCTTAAGGATGGCATCAGGGCACATTAACCCTTTGAGGGCCGCTGTGTAAGTTCACAGTAAAGCGGCGCAATTCAGTCAACTGGGTTATAAGAAAAAGGACGTCATCCACATCAAGCATCTTTTTAGTGACACTTATTAGTATACACTGGCTTTTTTTGTTTGAAGATTATACAGCACATTTAGTTTGAAATATGAGAGAATTAGCAAAAGCAACATTTT
This sequence comes from Rhinogobio ventralis, assembly GCA_039654625.1. Lineage (NCBI taxonomy): Eukaryota > Metazoa > Chordata > Actinopteri > Cypriniformes > Gobionidae > Rhinogobio > Rhinogobio ventralis. Next base: position 10,407,414 of record CM077206.1, on the reverse strand, counting down.
AAAGCTTTTTTTTGCTCATAATAAAAACCTCAGCAAAGCAAGCTCTGATTAAAGCAGCAGTGAGTTCACCAAAATGTATGTTCCATATAGTCCATACACAATTGCTCCTGATGAAAACTTCATAACAGTCAGGTTCCGCAAGTAAAAACCTCCTTCATTTTCTCCATCTAGAAACAGATTTTTTCCAATAACCTATAAACCTTTAAAGGCAGCCCTACTGTGAGCTATGAGATTATTAATAAATGGTATATAATGTTTTTTTTTGAAGCCATCAGCCCACATTATTTCAACGTATTTAACTAGTCAAGTTTAACAGCGGAATTTATGGTGAAAAAATATATTACCCAGGATTCTGTGAAAAACCTCACCAATTAGAGAATTGAAACAAAAAGAACTCTTTAGCGCCACCCACTCCCATGAAGCACTGCGAATGATGTAATCGAGTCAATCTCCCTATGCTCTCAAACTACTTAAATAATATATATACACTCACTGGCCACTTTATTAGGTACACCTTGCTAGTACTAGGCTAGTACCCCCTTTTGCCTTCAGAACTGGTTTAATTCTTCGTTGCATAGATTCAACAAGGTGCTGGAAATATTCCTCAGAGATTTTGGTCCATATTGACATGATAGCATCACACATTTGCTGCAGATTTGTCGGCTGCACATCCATGATGTGAATCTCCCGTTCCACCACATCCCAAAGGTGCTCTATTGGATTGAGATCTAGTGACTGTGGAGGCCATTTGAGTATAGAGAACTCATTGTCATGTTCAAGAAACCAGTTTGAGATGATCTGAGACATGTCGCGTATCCTGCTGGAAGTAGTCATCAGAAGATGGGCACACTGTGGTCATTAAGGGATGGACATGGTCAACAACAATACTCAGGTAGGCTGTGGCTGTGCTACTGTGTGCCAAGAGAATATCCTCCACATCATTACACCACCAGCAGCAGCCTGAACCGTTGATACAAGGCAGGATGGATCCAAGCTTTCATGTTTTTTATGCCAAATTTTGACCCTCTCATTTGAATGTCACAGCAGAAGTCATTACTCACAAGACCAGGCAGTGCTTTTCTAATCTTCTATTGTCCCGTTTTGGTGAGCCTGTGTGAATTGTAGCCTCAGTTTCCTGTTCTTATCTGACAGGAGAGGCACCGGTGTGTTCTTCTGCTGCTGTAGCTCATCTGCTTCAGTGTTTGACGTGTTGTGCGTTCAGAGATGCTCTTCTGCAGACCTCAGTTGTAACGAGTGGTTATTTGAGTTACTGTTACCTCTTTATCAGCTCGAACCAGTCTGGCCATTCTCCTCTGACATCAACAAGGTATTTTTGCCCACATAATTGCCACTGGATATTTTTATCTTTTTCAGCCCATTCTCTGTAAACCCTAGAGATGTGTGAAAATCCCACTAGATTAGCAGTTTCTGAAATACTCAGACCAGCCTGTCTGGCCCCAACAACCATGCCACGTTCAAAGTCACTTCAATCACTTTTCTTCCCCATTCTGATGCTCATTTTGAACTTCAGCCGATCGTCATGACCATGTTTACATGCCTAAATGCATTGGCTGCGTCCGAAACCTGAAAAATGCTGCCTTCGGAGGAAACATTTCAAGGTCGGAGGCATCAAGGCACGTCCGAATCTAACGTTAGCTTTACTTCCCGTCTCCTGAGAGACCTTCATCTGATCGAGTTTTGAAGGCAGCATATATGTATCCTTCGCTGCCTTTGATATCCCACAATCCTGTGCGTTCCATTCTGTGACATTTGAGCTGTAAAAAAAAGATGCCGTCTGAAGTTGCTTTTGCTGGTCAGTTTGTGTGTAAATGTACGTTTTTTTTTTTACCAACATTTTCCACTTCTGATGTAATTTCTAGCAAGAAATTACTAATGTAGTAATTAAATATTTGTTTAGTTCTCACCAAAGCTCTCTTTTTTGCTGTAGATCATTAAACTGTTACGCTGCCTCAGTAGTCTGTCCGAAATTAGTTTCATGAGGTGCCTTCATTGCACAAACGCGAGGCAACGAGTCAGCTGCCTAGGTTTTCGGACGCAACCATTGAGTAGCTGCCATGTGATTGGCTGATTAGATATTTGCGTTAACAAGCAGTTGAACAGGTGTACCTAATAAAGTGGCCGGTGAGTTTATATGCATATTTTGCAATAAATGTAAAATATATGGTTTCTATATACATAATCAACATTTCCAATGTAGTTGAAAGCCATTAAAGGTGATGGCAGTGATTGTGGCTCTGTTTTTGAAGTCCATAAAAGTGCATCTGTCTGTCATATAACATGTGGATATATGATGGATATAGATGCACTTTTATGGACTTCAAAAACAGAGCCACAATCACTGCCATTATAAAGCTTGAATTAGCCAGGACTTTTTTTAATATAACTCCGATTGTATTTGTCTGAAAGAAGAATGTCACCTAGGATTATTTGAGGGTGAGTAAATCATGGAGTAATTTTCATTTTTGGGTGAACTAACCCTTTAAGTACATGGTATTGTACCTTTTGTCTTTTTGTCTGCCCTTTTAAATACTTTTTTTTTTTTATACTTCAAATGAACAATTTACCTAATAGCAGGTTGGTTTGGTTCATGACTTATTACTCTTAAACAAAGACTTAAAAAAAAAAGAAAAGATTATTAAAGAATGGAAAAAATACTTCCAGAACCAAGGCCATTAAAAAGTGAGCAAGCACTGTTGCACTCTACAGTATATTGAACATTCTACTGAAATAAGGTTTCTCAGTGTACTGCTCTTTAATGTTCATATGTACTTCAATAGCTGATCTGGCTTTTTTCTTTATGGGGGCATTTAATTAAGAATATACTATAGAGACATTTTAATATCATTCACTGAGGCTTGCAGGATATGGCCTCTGAAGATTTGAGATATTTCAGCTTCTCAAGATTAGAGTAGGCCAAAACTGAGTTGCTTAATGTTCTTTTTATCCGACTACACCACATAATCATTTTGAGTTTTTTTAAATGACATTGTCGGAAGTTTGCCAAGCCAAAAAGAAAAGAACAAGTTTTTTTTATATGTAACCTAGTGTCTAAACTTCATCATGCACTGGCCAAACCTTTGGCAACTCTGCATGATCTTTATTTTCCTTGGATTTTCCATCTAGCTGGAGGGGCAAACAAAGAAAAATCCTGTTAGAGGTTTCAGCTCAGTTTCTGTTTCAGACCTCCCCAAAAGTCTTTGTCGATCCATTCTCATGGTAAGCATACCGAGTCCCTATGGACACTAGTGGCTAAGTAGAAACTTTGTCAAACCACAAATGAGGTTAGCATAATAAAACAGTGGAGATCCAGATGAAGGCAAAGAATGTTCTCATGCACTGTTCAAGGGGAATTTTTACCCATTGAATTTGTTCTTGATTAAAGGCTACATGATTATTCCTTTTTAGTCTGTGATCAACAAATGGAATTTTTCCTTGTTTGCCCCGGTTCAACTAAGTTAGAATCAATGATCCACTGACCTGCAGCCAGGAGCTGATTGCTGGTGGAGCAAGTCTCTGTAGCTTTCCTCTTCCAGTTCTCAACCTGCCGATGAGGATGAGGATGAGGATGAGGATGATGATGATGAATCAGAGCATATGGTCATTGTCTCATTTAGTCATACTGTTCTCTTACAGATGGAGGTTTGCACAGATGGACACTCCTTTCAAGATTCTATTCTGATTCTACTCTAATCTGTCATTTTATGTGGTATTTAACTTGTCTGTTTCATTCTGCTAATTACACCACCTTTAATACACAGATTATATAAACAATTATATATAAAATTATGTTGTTTTGTATCATCTGAAAATAAACATTTGGAACATGTCCATGGCAATGATTTAGAGTTTGTTCAATATAAGTTAACAGAAAAATAATTAAGAAAAAACATTTATATGGTAATTACATTCTAATCTTGTCTTCCAAGACATTTTTGTTGGTAGATAACCAAATGAGGTTGTTGCCATATTTCTCCTAAACACTACAGCAATTTAATTGGAAAATTACAACAAAAACGAAATAACTTGTATTATTTATCTCTGAGTTTGTGTGTGGTATATATCTAATGTTTCCTTCCAAAGTTTTTTATGTGTATATATTTTGTAACTGTGTGTGTGTATATATATCTTTTTGTGTGTTTATGATTTAGCTAGAGTCCTTGTAATGTATAAAACTGACATTTTTTAACATAAGCAAAAACATAAGGAGAAGAAATTGCAATTTTGATGTCTTCAGAACTAGGTAATTATAACCTCCATTCTGTTCTTTTTAGTAACGTATAATGGAAAGTTGAACAATATAGATGTTACCTCTCTTTGACTGGGAAATCCATTAGACTTAATAATGCGTTTGTAGAATTGAACAGAGGCCTTGGGGTAGCGAGGTTTATTTTTGTTCTTGAAGTCTACGTAGTATAGGCCGAACCTCTCTGAATAACCCTCATCCCACTCAAACTTGTCCAGCAGAGACCAGGCGGTGTAGCCCTTCACATTCACTCCATCCCTGATAGCTGCAGGATAACAAGAAATAAAATACAATGATAATGTGTAAAATTTGTGACAATTCTGTCAAACATTTATAACTGTATGACTTTTTTCTGGAGAACACAAAATATGATATTTTGAAAAAAATACTTTTTTTGTCCATAAAATTAAAGTCGGTGGGGTCCAATATTGTTTTGAAACCCATTGAATTTCATTATATGGACAAAAACAGTTGAAACATTCTTCAAAATATCTTCTTTTGTGTTCCTCTGAAGAAAGAAAGCCACACTGGTTTGGAACAACATGAGGGTAAGTAAATGATGACAACATTTCAATTTTTGTAAGTCCATCCATTCATTGATTAGTTACCTTTGAGCATCTCATTGATGTAATCCTTGTAATACTGAATCCTCCAGTCATCACACAGTTCTGTGCACATCATTTTCTCTGAGACCCCGTTCTCAGTGATGAAGATCATGGGGTTCCCATATTGAGTCTTTAGAAAGTCAAGGGACATAAGTCAAGAGTTTAAAGACTTGATTATATTTGATCTGATCATACATACACACATTTTCTTGTAGTATTCTTGACATGATACTGTCATGATACAAAGACATTAGTAATAAAGATATATTTAATGATATGAAACCAGTGGCTTTTAAACGACAGCCTTTGTGCACCTTTATAAAGTTGAGCAGACGGCGAAAGCCCCAAGGAACCGCGTAGAGCCACTCCGAACCAGGATCAGGCCAACGTGGGTCGACCAGCTCCGCTATATCCCGATCTGAGAAGAAGGTGGTGCCACGGTTGGAAGGGAAGCTCTTTTGGGTGATGTACCGTGTCGTGAAGTGTCCCACACCTAGGAAGTCACAGGTTCCTTTGATGTAACTCTTCTCCTGAGAGGAAAAGGTGGGAAGACGAGATGTTCCCAAGCCCTGCTGTGCGCTTTTCCTTCCTTGGATACAAAATTGGCATTAATATGCTGAATTGTGCCATTCTTGACCTCATATTCAACCAACATCTACTTTGAAACAATACCTATGAAATCCTTCATCACTTGAGGATAATCTCCATGGAAGATGGGTGTAGCAAACCAGCCAATATAAAACTGCACATATCTCTCTGCAGCCTCAATGTCTTTCTGGTTAGTGATGTCCACAGGTTCTCCCCAGTCCCCGGACAGTGAAATACCAACCATACCTAGAGAAGAAAGCAGCCAAAGGGTTCAGAGGGTGTCATTTTTTATAAACTAACAGACATTTGTAAGCTCATACCTCTTTGTTTGCTTCGCCACTGAGAATCGTAAGTGTGCCAAACCTTAGCATGTGCCTGTTAGTAAAACAACACAAACAGTATTGCATATATCTCCATTATGAAATACTAGGGTACAATATTCTGTTACGGGAGTGATGTTACCTTAATGATGTGGTGAGCTGCTCTGTAGGCCCCAGTGCCCCTGAGCTTCAGTCCTGGAGCATGTTCTCCAGTTTCATATCCTTCCACTGCCACTGACTGACACACAATGAGCACATTAATAAGCATATCTTTTTCACATTTATTTAATTTGCTGGTATTAAGTAATACTAATAAGATATATAGAGTGAGCATACCCATGGGTTATTAAAAGTTATCCAGTATTTCACACGGTCCCCATATCGTTCAAAGCAAAGGTTAGCAAAATCATTGAAATAATTAATCATGCTGATGTTCTGCCACCCTCCATATTTCTCTTGCAAAACCTGTCCAAATGTACAGACAAAATAATAAAACTTTCCAAAAATGTTACAGACAAATCCATTATTAAATCAGGCAATGCAGTGGATAGGTTACATTTAATTCATTAAATGTGTATATTTTTACTTGCCAAATCTTGACAGATGTTGTTGAAAGATATGCCATAAATGAATTAAATTGACTCTTGATGAACTGACTGGGTTAAATACTGTATTTACATTTCGCAATTGAAAACATGGATGCGAGGACAGACGAGAACAGAAAGGTGTGGTCACATACATCAGTGAAATTTTGGCGCATTTTAATGGGCAAAAAAGGTCCTATAGACTGAACATGTAATGATGGCACCGTTTTCTCAAATTTGCGTTTGGTATCGTTTTCAAAAACGTGCACTTTGAAACACATATTCAAATGTTTGCAGTTTCAGGCCTCCCAAAACGCCATTGTTGTGTAAATGAACGGCCAAAACGCATAAAAAGTTGTCAGTTTTTAGTCGTGTAAACACCCCCTACTTTCACACCAAGCAGCTTTTTGGTCAATGTGGCGAATCCGCATGACCAACTTTGCGTAGGGAACTTTTTTGCGCTCACGTGGAACTCTGATCGCACTGATTCGCTAATGAAATTTAATCGAAAAATGGTAAACGTGACCGTATCTTAAACAACCATTTTACATTAACACAACAACAATGTACTAAAAATTTAAATAAAACAAAAGTTGTGTTTTTCGCCTACAGATGACAACACTGTCAAAACGATCCCCTTTCTCACGGATCTGCGAAAACGACTAAAAACGCTGCATTACGCTGCCAGGGGGTATTCCAGAAAGCAAGGTTAACTTACCGTCACATATACCTTGAACTCCCGGTTGATTAACCCAACCCTTGCTTACTCAAGGTATGCTGGTTCCAAAAACGAGTCCCGGAGTAGGTTCAGACAACTCAGAATATGTCCCCGGTTAACACACAAGACATTATCATCAGAGCAACGAATCGATGATTCACCATGGAAACAGACGCTAAGAAAAAGCGCGCCATTTTACTTCCTTCTTCTTCTTTTGTTTAATGGCGATTTACATAACCTACGTAATATCTACGTAATATACGTATATACGTAATATACCTTGTTGTGCAATAATTTTTTTGACCTTTTCGTTTAATAAGTGTTCTTTATTCACTGAGAATTAGGATTATATTGTTTGTTTGATGCTAATTAATTGAATGCAGATCCATGTGTGAGATGACAATAAAATAAATAATAAATATATCTGAATTGAATTAACATTTAAACATTACCTTGTTGTAATAGTGCTTTAGAATTAATATAAAATATTGTATATTATATAACTGTAACTATATAATAAATTTAGTTACATTAATATAACTATATTAATTATATAACATGCATCTGAATACCTCTTAAGCAAACTAACCTTGGAACATAACCTGCTCCGGAGCAGGTTATGTTCAGAGAGTGAGTTGCTATGGCTACTTACATACCCTGAAAGTTACCTCTGTTTTTGGAACCAAAAGTTGAGGTTATCTGCTTTGAAGGGGTGTACCCGACACGTTTGCCTCTTCACCACATATTATCCTTCTAAATGATTTTTATTAACTCTATAAGAATAAAATAATCAGTTACTACCTTTCTACAATGAATAATTATTGATAATCAAGTTTATGATCAAATACATTTAAACCAAGTATATCACAATGATTTAATATGATTCTCCCCATTTACAGAAATGTGTCTTTTGTTATATTTCTTATAATCCTTTATAGAATAAAAAGTAGAGAATCTTCTTTTAAGAGAGAGAGAGAGACTGTGTTGTCAGATTGTTCTGTTACTGTGTTCTGTTGATAAGCTCACAGGCCGTATCAGCCCTGGAGCTGTTTTCTGGTTTATGTGTGTGTGTTAAGATGTGCTGCTGGAGAAGGGATTGGACCAAGCTTTCTCACACCCTAGACCTCGTGGCACCTTTCTCGGACCCCCAAGGTCAACGCCTGCCCAAATCTTATGGCTTTTTACGACATACACATCCTGGCTGACGACAACACCAGCTCCTATCTATCCACACGTGACAAATTGTTTAGACTTTATGTTTCTTTAGCCAATCACGAGGGTTCCTTTTGTCTGTATGATGTAAACCCTGCCCTTGAAATCAATATAATTGGGGTGGTGATTTCTGTGTAAGGTAGAGTCTGGCCCGCGACCTCCTTGAGAGACTCTGATGCTGGCTCTACCTATGAAACTGCAAACTATTATTCTTCAGTAAAACTTCTCTTCGATTTAATCATCTGACTCCTGGTCTTCATTCAACATATCTGGTCTCTGGGTCCTCTTAAACTGTTTCCCAACAGTTTATGGTGGAGAATGCGGGCAGTCATCCTGGTGACATCCCTGGCAAACCAACAGAAAAGGTAGGAAGCTTTTTACTATTTTGTTAGGGCTGTCTGACTGGAAGAGATGGTATAAGGGGAGCGGGGGGGGGGCTTATTTCGACGGGAGTAAGCATTGTAATTTAATTATACCAAGTGTTTTATTTTGGAAAAACATAAGGGTATAAGAAGTCGCTGATAGCACGCCACGTTGCTATGGGCAACTGGAGGTGGAGCAGACAGCGCAAATTTGACACGTGTCTAATACAGGGGCACGTCTCACTGGGAGACGGCAGTGATCTCCGTTCAAGGGAACCGGGGGGTCTGATTGCGGCTCAGTGAGCACCGCAAGCCTTTTTCTATCTCTTCCAATTCAGACGGGGCGCCCCAAACTTAGCGATAAACTAAAAATAGGGATCAGGCAGTAAGGGACTGAGTATTAGGTAAACAAATAAAAATAGATATAGGGCTGTTTGCCAGGGATGCATCTGGAGCGATCCTGAGTAAAATTACGACCCAAATTGGCTGACCAGTTTATGTGACCAGGAGTGTGTAAGCATACTTTGTGGTTTCATGGTGTAGAAGCCCAGAATAATTTGTTAACTGATTATTTAGTCGAAGAATAAGGGTTCTTCCTTACGCTGTTAACATCTGTAGTCGTTCTCATCTGTGACCAACATGACTGATAAGACAAGTAATTTGACCAGTCCAGAGAATGAAACAGAGAGCACACGCTGTAAACAGCTGTGCGCTGATGCTCCGACATCAAAGAAATACGCAGAGCTCATTAAAAAGATGGTCAGTCAAGGCTTTGATTCTGATTGGAAAATCACACAACAGCTTGACTGGTTAGAAACCAAAAAAATGGCAGACAGATCCAAATTTCTAGCTGTTTGTACCTATTCATGGGTTTGTAAAAAGGGAGGTGTGCCCATAGCCCCAGAAAATGCAATCCCTAAAGTGATTGATGGGTGGTACAGCCTGATGGCCCAGCGTGATAGAATGGCAAAAATCACTGGGTTGGAGATAGGTTATGATCTGTGTGAGTTGAACAAAGGGCTTGAGATTATGTGTGAAAAAGCAGAAAATGCTGTTAACTGTCTGATGGCTCAGCGTGAGACAATGTCTAAGATAACTGGGCTTGATTTAACTGAGGATTTGAGCAATATCAGCACAAGGCTTGAAGTTGTTTGTGAGAAAGCAGGAAAGGCAATGAATTTCCTGATAACTCAGTGTGAAAGAATGTCTAAAATAACTGGACTTGATTTGGAGAATGATCTGAGTAGTTTGAGTAAAGGGTTTGAGGCTGTTTGTGCAAAGGCAGAGAGTGCTGTGAAATGTGAAACAGTGTCACCTGCTCCCTCCTCCCCCGCTGTCTCTTCTCAGACTGTGCAGGCAGCGGCCGTCTTAGGCCGCGCCCCTCAGGCTGATAACCAGGCTCATGGGCCATATGCGGAGGCACACAGGTTGATGGAAGTGTCTGTTGAAATCCCCCCCCCATACAATCCAGCAGAGCTTCCTTCCATGCAAGCAAACCCCAATCAAACCATGGGGGTCAGAGATCTTCATCTGACCCCTATGGAAGCATGTAAAAACCCTGAAACAGCCTTCGCCGCCCCAGTTCAACGTTGTAACTGGGGAGGGTTGAACACTGAAATGGGAGCTGGTCATGAGAATGGGCAGTGGCTCAGACTCACCCCAGCTGAGAAAAATACTTTGCTTGCAGGGTTGGAACCTTTTAAAATGTATAACCCAAACAAAACTTTGTGGGATAAATTAGAGGCCATTGCTAGGCAACAGAATCTGGGGATTGCTGATGTACAGTCACTTGTTGAGGGGTTAGTCCCTGCCAGTAAATTGCGTGCTGTTCAGGCAGTTGCCATCACACACAGAGTTCCAGCTGATTGGGCTGAATATTGTGAGGCCTATTTAGGTTACAAGAACAGTGTGTCAGACTTGCTGGGTCGGGGGTCATACCCCTGGACCAGTGTAGCCCAAATTAAACAGAGACAGACTGCCAGCATGGGGAAATCTCAAAGCAAGCTAGCTGAATATGATACACCGGTATTTTGTCAAATGAGAAAATTATATGGCCAAAAATGCATGCAAGGTATAGTTAATTAGATATGATGGGTTCCCAAAAGAGGGAATGCTGAGTGTCACCAGACTGAAAGTGGTGAAAGTATAATTTCAGAAGGGCTGTTGTGGGAAACGTGTGTGAGAAATGCGAACAAACATTGAAATGTTGGGTGAAAGTCAGATAACAGGGAAAGGAAAATGTAGTATTATCAGGCAGAAGCAACAGCTGTGTTTAAAGATCGCTGCTTCCATCTCTGCTGGTATAACTTTAGTAAGCAGACCAGGTGGCTCTGGTGACTCTTGAATGCACTTTCCCCAAAGCTCCAGAAAACATCTGATCCTGTTAAAGGAAATGGTCAAAGATCTTGAGCGGTTACCAGTGTGCACGAGGTGATTTCTCAAAGACGGGTAAGACTTTCTTTGGCCAGATAGAGAGCAACCTAAGCCAGAGGGTCATCGCCGCCCCTGGGCACCTCCAAAAGGGGGTGTTTTTATGTGAGGTGGGTATGAGAGTGGAGCAGATGTCTGTGAGGCCAGCAGCATCAGCAGGGGGGAGCTGTGACAGATACAGCAGTCTGCCCCAGAAATGCTCCTCCATACCACTCACCCAGGAACCGCATTCAGTGAATAGAACGTTAGGGAAGACCCTGAGGAAAAGAGTGGGAAGGGGCTTTCAAGAGCCGACTGAGACCATGTGGTGATTGTCATTAACTTTTGTGGAGAGCAGAACAAAATGTATTAATTGGTATCAGTAAAACTGTGTGATCAGGAACTAATGTTATTGTGAGTTTTTACTCCTGCAGGTCATTAGATATGACATGAGACATGGTGGCGCCTAAAGATGAGGACAGCTTTTGAAGTTTAAAGAGAAGGTCTGGATAACAAAAGGTCTTCCTGCAATAAGCTGAACCATGTCGAGGAGGAGAGGAAACTACAAACCCTGACGAACGACCTGAAAGGGAAGCTGAGGAAAGAGAACATCAATGCCCTGTTGTGAGTGGAAGGTGGTAGAGCCTCGGAATGGGGACTGGAATTTTTAGTATCCAGCATGTCCGTGATGAGGCGAAGAGACAAGTGTAAACCGTCAGGGGAGCATGCGTCATCACTACACCTTCCGTAGCGACCTCACTTGTAGACCAGACGTGGCGGTATTGGACCCCACATTCGTCTAAAACGGGGGAGTGAAGGGGTGTACCCGACACCCTTGCCTCTTCACCACATATTATCCTTCTAAATGATTTTTATTAACTCTATAAGAATAAAATAATCAGTTACTACCTTTCTACAATGAATAATTATTGATAATCAAGTTTATGATCAAATACATTTAAACCAAGTAGCTCACAATGATTTAATATGATTCTCCCCATTTACAGAAATGTGTCTTTTGTTATATTTCTTATAATCCTTTATAGAATAAAAAGTAGAGAATCTTCTTTTAAGAGAGAGAGAGAGACTGTGTTGTCAGATTGTTCTGTTACTGTGTTCTGTTGATAAGCTCACAGGCCGTATCAGCCCTGGAGCTGTTTTCTGGTTTATGTGTGTGTGTTAAGATGTGCTGCTGGAGAAGGGATTGGACCAAGCTTTCTCACACCCTAGACCTCGTGGCACCTTTCTCGGACCCCCAAGGTCAACGCCTGCCCAAATCTTATGGCTTTACGACATACACATCCTGGCTGACGACAACACCAGCTCCTATCTATCCACGCGTGACAAATTGTTTAGACTTTAGGTAGAGTCTGGCCCGCGACCTCCTTGAGAGACTCTGATGCTGGCTCTACCTATGAAACTGCAAACTATTCTTCTTCAGTAAAACTTCTCTTCGATTTAATCATCTGACTCCTGGTCTTCATTCAACATATCTGGTCTCTGGGTCCTCTTAAACTGTTCCCCAAAAGCTTACATACTCTTAAACATACCAGGGTATGTCACATAACCTGCTTTCTGGAATACCCCCCAGGCCAGTAGTTGGCAGTCACTTTGTAAAGAAACACTACGTGTCTATAGATTGAACACGTAATTTCTATTTCCTAGCATGCTTTGCCATGACACTCGAAATGGAGTGCTAAATGCTAAAATTAAGTATTATAGGCTATAATGTTTTTGGTGCGAGATGAATGTTAAGTGGGAGATTTAGAGTTTAATGTTTTGCTATGCTAATTTAGAAGAGGTTCTGTTATGTTGGGTTTTTTGGGGCGTTTTTTTGGTTATCATCATGGTAACAAGTGGAGCACGAGCTTAGTTTAAGAACTTTAAATGTTATAAATGACCATACTTATTCAGAAATTGCTATACTATGCTAATGCTATCAAAGCATTGTTATCAATTGGCAAGTTAGCATTTTAGTGAATAAGCAGCCAGGTTTCCACTACTAAAAATATTTAAAATGAGATTACATGAGAATTTTAAGTAACATATATGAACCCTATAGAGCCCTATGAACAGAATAGGTTAACAGCTTTGTTTTCATTCACAAATAAAAAAAAAACATTTAAGATCTATTCATTAAAACGTTCTTGAGAGGATCATGCCATATGATATTAAGCACAATATTAAAACTGGATATATGCAGGAGGAGTACACACCTGTGGCAGGTCCCAATGATACAGGGTCACGATGGGAGTGATACTATTTTCAAGCAGCTCATCAATAAGAACATCATAATACTTCAGTCCTTTCTCATTCACATGGTCAGCTGCAAACACAGAAGTGAAAGTCAAATTTAATGGAAATTTACTGATATCTAATATCCTACCTGGAGCCACTTACACCTAATACCAGTTGGCATGATCCTGGGCCAGGAGATGGAGAACCGATAATGATTCAGATTCAGCTCTTTCATCAACAAAATGTCATCCTATACGAGAAAATGAAGCAAAATGTTGCATTTCACAGCTGGAACATTTAGTAGTCAATCAGCATGACAAGAACCAACATGAGCACCTTGTTTTTGTAGTATCCTTCACATGAAGAGTCTCCAGTATCATTCAAGAACGTCTTTCCCTTCTTATGAGTAAACACATCCCAGATGCTCAGTCCTTTCCCATCTTTGTCCCAGGCTCCTTCTGTCTGATAGGCTGAACTTCCGGCGCCCCACGAAAATCCTGACAAATGAAGCGAAACAGTATGGAATACGTCTTAAACATTCTTTCACATTGAGTCTAATTTAAAGTGTTATTAAGTTTTATTATTGATATCCATGAAAATCTGTTGATTTTCCAAGAGCCTTTGTGGCTGAGAAAAAGGGATCCGTATGGTATTTTTGGGATCATACCATTTGGAAAAGTGCCATAATAGAAGGAGTCGTGGTTGTTCGCTGACCAGTCGAAGTCCTCAGCCGCAGACAGACACAACACCAGCACAAGCACATGACACGCTCGTCCAACGCGGTGTGGCGGTATCATATTTCAGCTCTCTGCTCTGACTCTCATCAGCACCACACTCTCCTGATCTGAGAGGTAGTTACCCTTTCACAAGACATGATTCAGTGAATCAGTCTGACTAGAAACAATGTCTTTTGCTTAGTAATCAATTATCAAAACCTTTTTCCAACATCAAATAAAATTCTCACACTCATACACTCATTTGAACATACCTCTCACAGAATCTGCATTGATCCCTGATGGAAATGCCTTTAAAATCGATGACAACTTTTAGACATCCAACTCTGTTACTGTTCAGCCTGGGTGGCAAAACACTGTGCTGGACTAAAGGTGGTCTCATGACTTCAGTGTAGACCCATAAGCCTTTCTATTGAGGGTCAATGGACTGTGATCACATTTTGCAATGGTGGGCAGATCTCTTACAAACGAGGGTTTCACTCTGTAAGCAAAGTTAATGTTGGAAAGGCTGATTCTCTTGTGTTTACTATAACAATGACAACATATGGTGGGATAAACTGACCCAAAATATTACACAGCAGGTATCTAGGATCTTTTTCTGAATATAAATATTATTGACATGGATTTAAAGGGATAGTTCACCCAAAAGTGAAAATTCTGTCATTAATTACCCTCATGTCATTCATCTTCGGAACACAAATAAAGATCTTTTTGATGAAATCTGAGAGCTTTCTATCCCTCCATTGACAGCTATGCAACTGACACTTTGACACTTAAAAAAGTTAATAAAGAGATCACTAAAACTAATCCATATGAATTGAGCGGTTTAGTCCAAATTTTCTGAAGAGACACGGCTGCTTTATATGAACAGATTGAATTTAGTGTTTTATCCGCATTTAACTCTTTCCCCGCCAGTTGCCAGCCACCGCCCGGGTTTTTGATAATTTTTACAAAAATGTAATGGCCCATTGAATATTTTGTTGTATGAATATCTGAACATGCAATATATCAAAATAAAGAATAGACCCTCTGCGTTTAAACAAAATCCTTTATTCTAGCATCATGCATTCCTATTTTGTCAGCACTTAAATATGGGTAAGTTTCATAAAAAAGCAACATTTTGAACAAAAAGCTGAGAAAATCCAGATCAGATTCAGAACGATAATCACCATCTATAAAATCCTCCTAACACAGATGGAGTAAAGTCCATCAACACCCCTAATGCTTCACAGTCCTAGAGCTCGTTCTGGGTCGACATTTCATTCAGTAACATTAGATAGTTTTGATTTATATGATGTTTAATGTTGATGATCACGTTATTTTACATATGCATCTGCTTACATACGATCGCTTGTTTTACGTCTCCTTTGCCTGTGTTTTGATCAGGAGATTCTGTACTCATTCAGAAGATGCGTAATGATTTGATTATGTACGTTGTTTGTTGATCTGTTTGTAAGTGGTTACAATAAAAAATAAAAAAAAGAAGATGCCTAAGAGCGCCCCCTAGCGTCTAACAGTGAAAACATGGAAATTCGGAAAATTCCGTGTTTGGCAGGGAAGCGTTTTCTCACAAATAACGGGAAATTCCGTGTTTGGCTGGGAAAGAGTTAAACATTGATCAGCAAATATAAACAGAAGCTCAGCCAAACCTGCTTGACGCGCGAGAACAAACCTCTTGCTGAAGCTCAAATTACGCTTGCCCATTTTTCCTGCTTCTAATACATCAATTTTGAGGACAAAATGTTCACTTGCTGCCCAATATATCCCACCCACCAGAGGCGGACAGTTGTGAAGTGTTTTTACTTTCCAAGTAATTTTATTTTTCAAGTATATGTACTTTATCAGTGTTCTTCTTTGGAAACCGTTTACTTCACAACATTCAAAACATAATATTGTACTTTTTACTGCACTATGTTTCATATTGAATATAATTTAATACTTAATTACATTAAAAATGTAGTATTGTATTGTATACTTTTACTCAAGTAAAAGTAATTAAAATTTTACTTGAGTACAAGTAAGAAAGTATTATATTTTTAATGTAATTAAGTATTAAAGGTAAAAAAAGATTTTTTATTTATGAAATGTAGTGCAGTAAAAAGTATGACATTATAAATTATGCTTTGGAATGTAGTGAAGTAAAAGTTTTCCAAATAAAAACACTGATAAAATATATACTTTATTTAATTTTACTTGAGTAGAAAGTAAAAATACTTCACTACTGTCCGCCTCTGCCACCCACTAACAGGTGCCGTGATGAAGAGATAATCAGTGTTATTCACTTCACCTGTCAGTTGTCATAATTTTATGCCTGATCGGTGTATACACTATACTGCCAAAAGTTTTGGGACACCTGCCATTACATGCACATGAACTATAATGACATCCCATTCTTAATCCGTAGGGTTTAATATGGAGTTGGCCCACCCTTTGCAGCTGTAACAGCTTCAACTCTTCTGGGAAGGCTTTCCACAAGGTTTAGGAGTGTGTTTATGGGAATTTTTGACCATTCTTCTAGAAGGTAATTTGTGAGGTCAGGCACTGATGTTGGACGAGAAGGCCTGGCTCGCAGTCTCCGCTCGAATTCATCCCAAAGGTGTTCTATCGGGTCTAGGTCAGGACTCTGTGCAGGCCAGTCAAGTTCCTCTACACCAAACTCGCTCATCCATGTCTTTATGGACCTTGCTTTGTGCACTGGTGCGCAGTCATGTTTAAACACGTCTCCACTGCTCTAGAGTCCAGAGGCGGCGTGCTTTACACCACTGCATCCGACGCTGTGCATTGCGCTTGGTGATGTAAGGCTTGGATGCAGCTGCTCGGCCATGGAAACCCATTCCACGAAGCTCTCTACGCACTGTTCTTGAGCTAACTGAAGGCCACACAAAGTTTGGAGGTCTGTAGCTATTGACTCTGCAGAAAGTTAGCGACTTCTGCGCACTGTGTGCCTCAGCATGCGCTGACCCCGCTCTGTGATTTTACGTGGCCTACCACTTTGTGGCTGAGTTGTTGTTGTTCCCAATTGCTTCAACTTTGTTATAATACCACTAACAGTTGACCGTGGAATATTTAGTGAGGAAATTTCATGAATGGACATATTGCACAGGTGGAAACCTAGATAGGTGCATTGCAGGTTCATGCCGTGGTTGGGAGGGGGCAGAAGTCACAGAAACTGTACTTTATTATATTAATAATTTTGACCAACAGAGGAAATGCGACTGTCTGATCATCATACTCGCCTTTATTAGCATGTACCTAAGGGGTTAATGTAAAAATGTCATTCACACATCATACATTTACAACAAGGCAACACCAAAACACCAAACCAAACAACCTGCATCACTCCAAGTTGAAGTCTATTACGCTGAGCACCTTCAAAGTCTGCAGTAAAGATGTTTTTCTCTAAGAAAACATAGAAACTCTCTGTACATTAACAATGAAGTACAAAAAAGTTATAATACTGGCTCAGCTAGAACAATTGTCATGCCCATGCATACACAACCTATTCCACACACTCAGTCTAAATAGAAAAAATACCTCTGCGAGTTCACAACATGAACATGTACATACATAATACTTGTCATCAGCTTCATAATCATAAAGCATTCAATCTGAAATCAATACAATACAATATTAAATAAAGCCTATACAGTACAGCATCACTTGGTAAACACCATGAAATAGGATTGGTGCAATCTTTAATTAATATGTATTTAAAAATACATAAAGTGCAGGCTTGGCCAACAGCACAGTTATAGGAGGAGTTGTATTTGTGCTACACATACTTCTGGAGGATTTTATAGATGGTGAACCAACAGTTTATCTAAAGCAACACCAATCTAAGACAGAGAGAGAGAGTTTTAGTCTCTTTCAGCATGCCAAATGTGCAGATTACACACCTAAACACAGGAGTAAATGATAACGCTCTCTCTGCAGGCACAGTCAGTAGTCGTCGTCTTCTTCCTCATCTTCTAGCACCATATCAAGATCATCATCTGCATCATCGTCATCGTCCTCTTCCTCCTCGTCTTCTTCTTCCATGTCATAGTCTGTTTGAGCACCCAATACTAGTTTGGTCTGGTTGATCTCTGTCTCATCATCCAGGTTGACTTCCACCTGTGTATAACAAATGCAAATGTAATAAAACGTCATTTTTTTAAAAGAAAAAGATCTGAAAGATATAAAGATCCTCATATTTAAAATAATAGTTCACATGTACTGCCATTCAGCCTGCATTTATTTACAGTAAAAAAACTGTATATTGTGAAATATTACAATTTAAAATAAATGTTTTCTGTTTTAATATATTTTAAAATTTAATTTATTCCTGTGATGGCAAAGCTAAATAATCAGCATCATTACTCCAGTCAGTGTCACATGATCCTTCAGAAATCATTCTAATATGCTGATTTGGTGCTTAAAAAACATTTCTTATTTTTATAAATTCAAAACAACAGTATTTATTTGGAACAGAAAACTTTCGTAACATTATAATTAGTTAAAAAAAACCTGATTGTGTTGTGTGATCAATAATGATGCAGCAAGTTTGAATATACTTGACCACGTCCCAGCAAACACAGAATGTTCCCCTAACATTAGTATTTGGTTCCCATTTGGTTCTTTTTTTTTTTTTTGAGAACCAAATAATAACGTTTTAGGAACGTTCTTTTAAGGTTTTATTTTTTTTTAACCATAAAATAATGTTTCCAGAACATTACAGGAAAGTTATTTTTAAATAACCTAAAAATAACTTATACAGAACAGAAACCAAAAATTGTTAGCTGGGGTTGTGTGGGTTACTCTTATGATGCTTTTTCCATTATGGCGCTTTACAGTATACACTCACCTAAAGGATTATTAGGAACACCATACTAATACTGTGTTTGACCCCCTTTCGCCTTCAGAACTGCCTTAATTCTACGTGGCATTGATTCAACAAGGTGCTGAAAGCATTCTTTAGAAATGTTGGCCCATATTGATAGGATAGCATCTTGCAGTTGATGGAGATTTGTGGGATGCACATCCAGGGCACGAAGCTCCCGTTCCACCACATCCCAAAGATGCTCTATTGGGTTGAGATCTGGTGACTGTGGGGGCCATTTTAGTACAGTGAACTCATTGTCATGTTCAAGAAACCAATTTGAAATGATTCGAGCTTTGTGACATGGTGCATTATCCTGCTGGAAGTAGCCATCAGAGGATGGGTACATGGTGGTCATAAAGGGATGGACATGGTCAGAAACAATGCTCAGGTAGGCCGTGGCATTTAAACGATGCCCAATTGGCACTAAGGGGCCTAAAGTGTGCCAAGAAAACATCCCCCACACCATTACACCACCACCACCAGCCTGCACAGTGGTAACAAGGCATGATGGATCCATGATCTCATTCTGTTTACGCCAAATTCTGACTCTACCATCTGAATGTCTCAACAGAAATCGAGACTCATCAGACCAGGCAACATTTTTCCAGTCTTCAACTGTCCAATTTTGGTGAGCTCGTGCAAATTGTAGCCTCTTTTTCCTATTTGTAGTGGAGATGAGTGGTACCCGGTGGGGTCTTCTGCTGTTGTAGCCCATCCGCCTCAAGGTTGTGCGTGTTGTGGCTTCACAAA
Source organism: Rhinogobio ventralis (assembly GCA_039654625.1). NCBI lineage: Eukaryota > Metazoa > Chordata > Actinopteri > Cypriniformes > Gobionidae > Rhinogobio > Rhinogobio ventralis. The sequence continues at coordinate 10,387,769 of CM077206.1, read as the reverse complement.
TGCTTTGCTGCATACCTCGGTTGTAACGAGTGGTTATTTCAGTCAAAGTTGCTCTTCTCTCAGCTTGAATCAGTCAGCCCATTCTCCTCTGACCTCTAGCATCAACAAGGCATTTTCGCCCACAGGACTGCCGCATACTGGATGTTTTTCCCTTTTCACACCATTCTTTGTAAACCCTAGAAATGGTTGTGCGTGAAAATCCCAGTAACTGAGCAGATTGTGAAATACTCAGACCGGCCCGTCTGGCACCAACAACCATGCCACGCTCAAAATTGCTTAAATCACCTTTCTTTCCCATTCTGACATTCAGTTTGGAGTTCAGGAGATTGTCTTGACCAGGACCACACCCCTAAATGCATTGAAGCAACTGCCATGTGATTGGTTGATTAGATAATTGCATTAATGAGAAATTGAACAGGTGTTCCTAATAATCCTTTAGGTGAGTGTAAATCACCATTCACTTTCGTTACATAAAAAAAAAAAACTTCACGAAAGAACGAAAAAACATTGAACAAAAATAATAGCTTAAAACAACATTGGGGGAACAATGTAATTTATTATAATTTTAATATTATAAAATATTCTTATTTTTGAGTGTAAGACTCTGTAAAGTAAATCCCTAGTGTTCAGAATAGTGGAAGAACAATGTCTGAATATGTGGTGTTGTCCTATTGTTTATTTACCTCAGGGACAGGGGCTTCATTTGGGCTTTCTTCAGACTGAGCACTGATCATTGACTTTAGGGTCCCCTCCTCAAACTGATGAACATAAACAAAGACAATCAGTTTTATGCTCAAAGATCACAATGAAATCACAAATTTGTTCTTACCTTAAGTCTGTTGAGCTGATCTTGCAGCATGACTTTTATTTTCAGAAGAGTCTCCTCTTCCTTCTTGAGCTCCTGAAGACGACTCAGCATAGTGGACGAGTGTTTCTACAGCATTACTGCACACAAAAGCACAATAAGAAAATTCCTTTCATTTCTCAATTACAGAGCATGGCCTCAGATTTCAGAAACAAACATATATTGCTCGATATCACCAATAAACAATGTTGAAATTAATTGTACAGCCTGCAAGGTTAAATCATAGATGGAATTTGTAATCGTGCATGTTGTTTGGTTTATGAGTACATCATGTTCCTGATCTCCAGTGGTTTACAGGCTTCTGATGCTTTTCTCTGGGAATTACGCTGTCATGCCATTAGTTATCGAGCAAAATTATTATTCAGACCTTTAACGGACATGACATCTAAATGTCCTATGTAAAACAGTGTCCGAACCCATTTTAGAATAATGTACCGTGTACACAGTCAGCTCATTTAGCAAGAATGCTAGCGGAAATAAATACAGTTACAAGCTATTTATTTCTTTAAGCCTTATTCAGTTCTTTTTTTAGCCTCGTAAACCAAACGACGTGACTTACTTTATTGGTTCAACACGCTCTGTAGAACATGCATGATTTCGATTATATTGTTTATTTATTTTCTTCTCAACTCCACAGTTGTAGCATTCTGAAGAACATGTCACGCGCACTTTCAGCACGCATGCGCATAAAGCACGTGAAGCCTGAAGATCCAGGAGTGCCGCAGGTCTGACCAGAGTCCTAAAGTTAGCTTCTAATTTATGTAATATAAATAAAAAATATATAAATAATAATATAGTATAGTATATACAATATATAAAAATATAATATAATATCTATAAAGCACATGAAGCACGTCTGAACTGAACGTTCTTCTAGTTAGCTTCTAATTTATGTAAATAAAAAAACATATAGACCTATAATAATATAGTATAATATATAGGCCTACAATATATAAAAATATAATATAATATAGATAGTAAGACGAAAGTGAAAAAAACAAAGGACATGAAAGTAACAAAGCTCTCCCACACACACACACACACACACACACATACACATACACACATATATATATATATATATATATATATATATATATATATATATATATATATAATTTTTTATTATAGTATTTATTTTTATTATTTTATATAATCATTTTTTTTATTTTTAAATACATTTTATATTCTTATTTTATGTTAATAATTGTTTAGGCTATATAAAACAAAACGGCAAATATACATGATAATGTCGGTAATGTAATTATAGCCAGTGTTTACAAACTTTACTCATCTAGTCATAATAATTACCCTTTTATATTTAGTAATACTTTTATATAGCTATATTTCGTTTTTTTATATAGGCCGAAATATACAATGGTTGTAAACATTATTTTTTTAAATAATTTTAATAGGCTATATTCTAAATTCATATTTTATATGTTTACAATTGTTCTTTTACAAATCTTGTACAAATCTTTTTTAAATAGCACTCAATCAAACCTCATCCTTTACTGACAATAATAATCATATCACATATAATGCATATCATGACACTTCACGCAGCGCACTAGTGACGCCATGTGGTCAGTTTGAGGACAGGCGCGTTACCATAAAATATGTAATGTTTGGAGAGACATCGAAGTCCAAATAATATTAAACAGTATTCATGTTATTCATATTCATTCTTTTAATTGATAGATAACCTATATCTATATGTAGAGAGAGAGCTAGTAGAAACAGAGAGCATACGGTATAAATTTACATCTGTCCCCCTGTACCTGCTGTGCTGTCCTCACCTGCATATGGAGATGTTTGAACTGGCAGGTGATAACTTTACAGCACCAGGAAGCCTAATGCATTGCAAATGTAATGCATGTTTCGAGTCCAGCACACAAAAACACACTCTGCTTTTTAAATGATTTGCACCACATTAAACAGCTGAGCTGATATTATCCTATCATTGTCTCCATTTGAGTCTATGGTACCATTAGAGGGCATTGTTCTTTATATTCAACTGCCTGATCTAATAAAACCTTCAGTGTCAGCTTGAAAGCAATGGATGCTCAGAAGGGCATCCAAGATTATTTCTTGGGAACATTATTTATTAGGACCGTTTTATGTATCACACACAAACCATATTATGCACTGTCCTTATTCATGTTTTGCATTAGATGACTGGAATTACTTACAAGACATAAAAGGAAACCTTGATATACACACAAACTCAAAGTCTCCATGCTACCTTTTTGGGAGATTTAAGCTACTTGCAGGTACCACCTCAACACATCAAGCTGTTCAGATGGAGTTTGCACGTGCCCAAACAATTTCCAAAGAGGGGACATAAAGAAAAACGCTAATTTAAAGAAAGCTCACATAAATCACAGATGGAACTCATTGATGTGCATGAAGAACATCTAAAAGCTCTCTTAATCAGTCTCTCAAAATGTTAGGAGAGCCCATTAGGTTCTTTTATAGGATTCCTTGACTAAACCCATCCAGATGTCTACACTGATACACAGTATGTGAGCACCACTGGACAGTATAGAGAATCCGTCTGAAAGATATTCCTGTGTGTTTCATGCATAAATCATGCTAAAATATTTATATTATGATTTTTTAAAATTATTTTATTATTATTTTTTTTTGTCATTTATATTATTATTAATGCTGTCAAATCGATTAATCGCATCTAACATAAAAGTTTGTTTATATATGTATGTGTGTATACATATATATATATATATATATATATATATATACACACACTGAACAAAATTATAAACGCAACACTTTTGTTTTTGCCCCCATTTTTCATGAGCTGAACTCAAAGATCTAAGACTTTTTCTATGTACACAAAAGGCCTATTTCTCTCAAATATTGTTCACAAATCTGTCTAATTCTGTGTTAGTGAGCACTTCTCTTTTGCCGAGATAATCCATCCACCTCACAGGTGTGGCATATCAAGATGCTGATTAGACAGCGTGATTATTGCACAGGTGTACCTTAGGCTGGCCATAATAAAAGGCCACTCTAAAATGTGCAGTTTTACTGTATTGGGGGGGTCCGAAAACCAGTCAGTATCTGGTGCGACCACCTTTTGCCTCACGCAGTGCACAGCTCCTTCGCATAGAGTTGAGCAGGTTGTTGATTGTGCCCTGTGGAATGTTGGTCCACTCCTCTTCAATGGCTGTGCAAAGTTGCTGGATATTGGCAGGAACTGGAAAACGCGGTCATATACGCTGATCCAAAGCATCCCAAACATGCTCAATGGGTGACATGTCCGGTGAGTATGCTGGCCATGCAAGAACTGGGATGTTTTCAGCTTCCAGGAATTGTGTACAGATCCTTGCAACATGGGGCTGTGCATTATCATGCTACAACATGAGGTGATGGTCTTGGATGAATGGCAATGGGCCAACAATGGGCCTCAGGATCTCGTCACGGTATCTCTGTGCATTCAAAATGCCATCAATAAAACGCACTTGTGTTCAGTTGTCCATAACATACGCCTGCCCATACCATAACCCCACCACCACCATGGGCCACTCGATCCACAATGTTGACATCAGCAAACCGCTCACCCACACAACGCCATACACACTGTCTGCCATCTGCCCTGTACAGTGAAAATTGGGATTCATCAGTGAAGAGAACACCTCTCCAAAGTGCCAGACGCCATCGAATGTGAGCATTTGCTCACTCAAGTCGATTACGATGACAAACTGCAGTCGATGAGGACGATGAGCATGCAGATGAGCTTCCCTGAGACGGTTTCTGACAGTTTGTGCAGAAACTCTTTAGTTATGCAAACCGATTGTTGCTTGGAGGTGAAGATGCTGGATGTGGAGGTCCTGGGCTGGTGTGGTTACACGTGGTCTGCGGTTGTGAGGCCGGTTGGATGTACTGCCAAATTCTCTGAAATGCCTTTGGAGACGGCAATTCACAGGCAATAGCTCTAGTGGACATTCCTGCAGTCAGCATGCCAATTGCACGCTCCCTCAAAACTTGCGACATCTGTGGCATTGTGCTGTGATAAAACTGCACATTTTAGAGTGGCCTTTTATTATGGCCAGCCTAAGGCACACCTGTGCAATAATCATGCTGTCTAATCAGCATCTTGATATGCCACACCTGTGAGGTGGATGGATTATCTCAGCAAAGGAGAATCTGTGCTCACTAACACAGATTTAGACAGATTTGCAAACAATATTTGAGAGAAATAGGCTTTTTGTGTACATAGAAAAAATCTTAGATCTTTGAGATCAGCTCATGAAAAATGGGGGCAAAAACAAAAGTGTTGCGTTTATAATTTTGTTCAGCGTATATGTATGTGTGACCATACACTGATCAGGCATAACATTATGACCACTGACAGGTGAAGTGAATAACACTGATTATCTCTTCCTCACGGCACCTGTTAGTGGGTGGGATATATTAGGCAGCAAGCGTAAGGATTTGAGTAAGTTTGACAAGGGCCAAATTGTGATGGCTAGATGACTGTGTCAGAGCATCTCCAAAACTGCAGCTCTTGTGGAGTGTTTCCTGTCTGCAGTGGTCAATATCTATCAAAAGTGGTCCAAGGAAGGAACAGTGGTGAACCGGCGACCGGGTCTTGAGCGGCCAAGGCTCATTGATGCACGTGGGGAGCGAAGGCTGGCCCAGGTGGTCCGATCAAACAGATGAGCTACTGTAGCTCAAATTGCACTAAACAGTTAATACACAGTACATTGCAATTTGTTGCGTATGGGGTTGAGCGATTGAACAGGCGGGAAACTGAGATCACATGAGGGGAAGAGGAAGTTACATGACACTCGACAGGAACCATGACTATGGCAATATACAAAACAAAAGACATGAAAACTTGAACTGAGAACAAAAAACTAAACAGACATGACAGTAGAGAACAAGACAAAGATACAGTATACCTATTAAAAGTTTGGAAACATTAATTTTTTTTAATGTTTTTAAAAAAAGAAGTCTCTTATGCTCACCATTTATTTGATCAAAAATACAGTAAAAACGGTAATATTGTTAATAAAATGGTAAATATACGGTAAATATTATTACAAAATAATTGTTTTCTATTTTAATCAATTAAAAAATGTAAGTTATTCCTGTGATGCCAAAGCTGAATTTTCAGAAGTCACTACTCCAGCTTATAAATGCAAATAAATGCTGTTCATCAGAGAATCCTGAAAAAAGTATCACCATTTCCACAAAAAAGCAGCACAACTGTTTTCAACATTGTTAATAATAATAAGAAATTAAATATTAAAAATATTTAAAAATATTAATGTTTCCAAACTTTTGACAGGTTCTGTATTGTATACCTGTGTTTTTACGCATAATGCTAAAATATGTATATTAGGGTTACAATTATGTTATTGTATTATTAATGTTATTAATTATGTTTTTTCCCAGTTATTTATATTATTATTTAAATTTATTTAAAATAAACTGCACTTTACCAGGGACTAGCATTACAGCATGACGCATTATGCTAATTGTTCCGATTACATCATTGTGTATTTCGTACAGGTGCTTGCGTGAAGCTCATTCGTGCAAGGCTCTCCTACTGATTCTTATCAGCTCCTCAATCGTTGCTTTCAGTCTCCATGTATCTCACACGAGGATGGCACCAGCAGACATGTTAAGCTTAAGATAAGCTTTTTTTGGCCAGGTGAAAGCCAAGGCAGTGGCTGTGGCAGAGAGACCGCCTGGTGCTGCCGCCCACAGGTGAGGTCACTGGGTTTAGTGAGTGCACAGAGCTTGGATGATGGTCACTGGAGACATATGAGGCTCTGATAACACAAACCTGGCCAAGTTCACCCACCTCTAATGTCACATCTACTCTCTTTCTGGCCAGACATCCAAAGAGGGCTTATAGTGCTTGCAGACTGGACAGAAGGATGTAACTGGAGCGCTCCGTCAGTGCATGGGGAGCCCATAGTGCTGCTGCCTGCTTCTTTTGGGGTCAGAGGGGAAATGGTGCAGGGCTTACACAGCTGCCAGTTCCAAGCACAGGCATGGGAGTGACGCAGCGAATGAATGTGCTGGTGGTGGGTGATTCTCATGTAGCATGGCCAGAAAAATAGTTCACTCTAAAAATCAAAAGGAAAGAAATAAGAAATTATTTTTGCTTAAAATAATTTGTTTACAGAGAGCCTATTCTAATAAATTTAAATTGTATTTAAAATAATTTAAATAATTAAAAAATAATTTATATATACAACAGTATAAATTGATAAATAATAAACGTTTTATTTTTTATAACTTCAGAGCATTAAGCTTTTTAATGATATACAGTGAATATAAAATAAATATATATAACATATAAATAAATAATTAGTAATAAATGGTACCAGTATAGTAATATAAAATAAATAAAATTTAAGATTACATTTTTTAATAATATGAAATCAAAGGAAAGAATTAAGACAATAAAATCACATAAAAATTTTTTTTTTTTTTTATAATAGTTTATAAAATAATGATATACAATGATATTAAAATATGTTTTAGATAAAATAATTTTTATGTAAGATTATATTTCAGGGCATTACAATATTTTTCATAATATAAAATATTAATTAAATTGTAAAGTATTGCACCACCTAATGTATTGTATATTTACATTGTATAATAATTTTTTTTAAAATAATTTTCAAACAATATAAAAAATATGTGTTATGGTAATGAGAAAAATTATTACATTAGTACATTAGTAAAAACAGACAATCGTAAAAGTAAACGCACGTTGCACTGTTTGTACATTTTTTGGAGCTGCAATTTCACTGTGCAGACATTATTTTCCTTTGTTCATTTATTGTTATCTTTTTGTCCTGCACCTGAGCCCAATTTGGGTTTTCTGAAAGTAAAACATAAACATGCATTACTCTAATGAGAAGTAGATGTAAAATATGTGTAATTGTCCTTAAAATAACATCATAATGAACTAAAACTTGTATTTTATAACTATATTTTTTCTTATTATTAAGTGATGAAATATAATATATAAGCCAGACATTTCATGACAGGCTTCTTGAGATATTCAGGACATTCTCATGGTGGGCTTAACTGTGGACTCTGGCTCAGGGGACTAATGTGCTGCATATACCAATCTGCGCCCTGCAGAGCCCCCAGTTGCCTTCTCCCTGTCATCACAGGGGCCGGGTTGCTGCTGGCCTGCATTTTCTCATAGTGAGACCTTTCCTCGAGCTGGCTGGTTGAGTGCTGTGGGGGCTGCTTCAAGCCCAGCAGTGCTCTGTTTGAAGGTGCTGTATGACTGAGGAATGCGGAGCTGGGCCTGCTGTTTGAGGGGCCTCACAAAAGGGAAAGGAGGAGGGAAAAGGGGGGGTGGGGGGTGGGGGGGGGGGATAGAGTCGGATTGAGCCAGCAGGATTGACCTTTGGACAGTCAAGTCAGGAAGTTGTGACTCAATTTCACAAAGCAGCAGTGATGGAGGGCTAAAAAAAGCAATGAAAAAAAAAACATATATAGAGATAGAGAAGATAGAGAAGAAATCATAAAAGAGGAGGAATGGAGTGGAGTGGACATTTTTGAATGTCCCAAGCTCTAGCAGTTTAACATGAGAATAATATTCTTTTCATTGTTCTTTATATCAAATTGGTAACAGTGCCAAAGTATGTGGTCACTCTTGTCAAACAATCCATTTTCATGCTCTGCTTTCTCATTCAAAAGATGTTTATTTGTATTGGAGAACCAACAATGCCATTAAACAAAATTAGACTGAACATGTCGTTTACCATTTTTCAAGCTGCAGTATTTTTTTTCCACAAAATCTATTCTATAAATGAAAATGCACCAACAAACAAAACCATAATGTCCAGGATGTTACCCCTTGAGCCTGTAATGGTGGAAGGAGCCCTGTGCTCCAAGGAAAAGGAAAAGTGTGTGTGGGGAGACTTCAGACTCTTTGTTTTCAAAGCTCCGTCTCAACCTTCACCTTTCCCATCCGTTCACTCTTCCTTCTACACATATCGACTCGTGCATCCAGACACGCACGCACACATGACACATCATCTGAAGTCTCGGCATATACACTTCTGCACGTAGGCCTATACAACTATGTGAACACAATTGTCCTCAAAAGACTCTATATATCGGCCGCTATTCAGAACTAGAGCATTAATTCAATATAAACACTGCCACCATTAAACCACAGAGTAAGGCATGATTCCTGTTTTTGGGGGGAATTCTAGTTTTTCACAATTTTCGGTTTCACTTTCAAGGTGTGGCCTTGCGTTCCTCTGCGGCGGTGTTTAAACACAGTTTACAGACTCAAGGCTGCAGTCCGTGTCTGCTGTGAAAGTGGGCGAGTGCGGATGTGTGAACACAGAGAGGTTCTTTATGTGCGCTCCGATTTTCGCACCAAATGAATCACCTGCTTTGAGTTCCCGCAGTGGGTTATTATGACATCAAAGACCATGATTAATAAAAGAGTCTCAGACCATCATCTGAACGACCACAGAAATGCGACTTGATCAACAGAGTGGTCTGTGTCTGTCATCGCTGGCTCTGACAGGATTTATGTACGAATCAAGGGTCCTGCCATTAAAAAAAGCAGATAAGACAAGCTTACCTTCTCCCACTGACTTAAAGGGATAGTTCACAATGAAAAATGAAAATTATCCCATAATTTACTCACCCTCAAGCCATAGGTGTATATGACATTCTTCTTTTAGACGAATACAATCGGAGTTATATTAAAAAATGTTCTGGCTAATCCAAGCATTATATAATGGCAGTGATTGGCAGCCCAAAATTTGAAGCCCAAAGAAGCGCATCCATCCATTATAAAAGTAATCTATATGGCTCCAGGGGGTTAATAAAGGCCTTCTAAAGTAAATTAATGGGTTTGTGTAAGAAAAATATCTATATTTAAAACTTTATATAGTAAGGCCCATACATTTACCCACCCATAGACTCTCCCCTCCAGGAAATCAGGACAAAAATGGTTGAAAGTGGACAAAAGAGATGGATTAAAACACCAGGTGTAAAGGGTATGCGTCTCCCTCGTCTACTTGTGATCCGATTGACCAAAACGCATCTAATTACCAGGTATAAAAAGGGCCTAAGATGTGTTTTGGTCAATCGGATCACAAGCAGACGAGGTCCTGATGAGGTCTAGGGGTGGGTAAATGTATGGGGTTTTTCAGATCTTTCGATCTAATGGACGAAATAAGCTCAAGCTATTTACATATGAACGTGGCCGAAGATGGCGAAAAAACATACGGAGAGCAGCAGCTTTCGTTTCTGCTCTGATAGTCGCAAGACCACGTTGAATGCTGTGAGAAATCAGGAATGGTAAGAGACATTATTCCTGGTAAGTTTTTCATCTTCAAACTAAACTTTCTTCTGACAAAGTTAAAATCCTGCCTAGCGTGCTTCTGCTAGCTGTGGCTGTTCAAACACATTCGATCACGAGCATCTCTACACTCTGAAAGCAAACTCTGGAAGTGTTTGAAAGTGGATAAGGTCAAAATGCCTTAGACCCCATTTACACCTGTATTTAGAGTCATCTACTTGATCCGATCAACCAAAACACATCTTAATACCAGGTGTAAACAGGGCCTTTGATACATTAGAAACCAGCTCTTAGGAATAATCTGCATGGAAATCGCACTACATTGGACACGTGTGTTTGAGATTTACTAAGAAGAACCGACTCGTAAGAATCATTCCCATGAGAATGGCCATACTGTAGCCTAAGTTTTTGATTCACTAAAGAACTAACTCTGCGCTGTAGATTAATTTGCAGTGTTCCTAAACCCTTGAAATCTGGTCGGTTTACAACGGAATGCATGTTGGCATTGATGAGAGGACAAACGACTGATGCGACTGGATGATGAAACAAGCTTTTATTTGTAAAAGCATCACTCAAATGTAAGTCTATGACAAACTGACACACTAAACAAACTGAGTGTGGAGGAGAGCACTAATCAAAGCAGCGCAAATGACGCATGGTCATATTCTGGCAATAAGTCCATATGAGCAGCGACCACAGTAAAAAGGCCTGTTGATTTAGGCTGGACTAAATGGAGAGAGCGTCTTTATGTTACAGCCGGGGAACGCCTCAGATCACGCATGTGGTTTGTGTGAGTGTTTGGACTGCTGCTGATCTGATGTGGTTCAAGAGGGAGAGAGCCTAAACTAGTCTCCAAAGCCAGTCACTGGAGCACTGCTCTGCCACAGCTGAAACGTTTAAACTAACTGACCACCCTTATGTAGCAATCCCTGCTCTAGGAGGCCTTTTTCAGAGAAGCTGGGGGGAGTGAAATCCCAAGCCACTCTCAGACTGGCTCTGTAGCTTTTGCCCTGTGGAGCTCTAGTGTGGTTAACTTACCCATTTCCCCTCATCTGCCTGCTTGTTTACGTTTCAGACCAGCTCACCTTCAGTGGCATTTCATAACGGTTAAACGGCTCGGTAACGTCAGCACACAAGACATAATTCTTGCTGTTTTCATTTGTCATTGTTTTCCTTTCTTCCTTCTCTCTCACATCAATAATTCATTACAAGTCCGTTTTTTCCTTCCCCTTTTCATGTGAAGGCCTTTTAATTCCAGATAGCATTCTGCACGGCTGAGTGGAGCGCTGAAAGATTTTTGGAGGGAAATTTTAACTCTATTTATTCTCTTTCTTCTGAATGCCAAAGGAGAGGAAAGGAGGAATTAGGAAACTATTAAACATAAATCCACCCTGAGAAAGGGCGAGAAAGGGTCTATTTAGCTAAATGTCAAACAGCAGTCAAAGGTCAGGTGCCGGTCCTTTGTAAGTTTTCTTTAGAATGTACAAATGCATAGAATGTACAAAGACACAGATTTTGAATTGCAAAGTTCAAAGACAAAGTTCAAACAGAAATAAAAAAAATTGTCATTATTTGCCCACTTTCATGTTCTCCAGGCCAATTCACACTGCACGTCACTTCGTTGGATCAGCATGTTACCCCTGTCGGAGTCTGTTGGCGTCTGTCGGAGCTTGTTTTCACCAATTAAACATGCTGAATTGGAGTTAGAATGTCTGAGAAGTGACGTGCTGTAATCTGGTGACTCTCGCTGTTGGTCTGCGTCTGTCTGTGCAGTGTGAATTGGCCTTATGACGTTCTTTCTTCCATGAAGCATCAATGGTACATTTTTGAAAAATATCCTGAACCTCCTCTAATGAGCTATAGTTGACCATGACCAAATCATTGGTCAGTAAGTTGTTTTGAAGAACTGAATCAGTCCAATTAGTTAAATAACCATTCAGACCATTTTGTAGACTGGATCCAATGATTAATTTATAAGATTTGATGCAAAAGAACGATTAGTTCATGAATTCATCATCTCTGCTTTTCCAATGAGCGCATAAATATTTCACACAAAGCTATGGCTTCAGAAAACTTGGATTTAAGAAACATTTATGTCCTTTTTGAAGCATGACAGCTCCAGCCATTATTATATTTAAGAACAATGGGCAGGATATTCATCAAAAATGCACCTTTTGTGTTCAATGGAAGAAAGAAAGTCATGCAAATTTGGAATGACATGAGATTGAGTAAATAATGACACTTTTCATTTTTGATTGAACAATTGTTATAATTACTTTATGTATACTACTGTTTAAAAGTTTGGGGTGGATAAGATTATTAAATGTTTTTTTAAGTCCTCATGGCTGCATATATGTGATCACAAATACAGTAAAAACAGTAATATTGTGACATTTTTCTATTTATATATATTTTAAAATGTAATTTATTTCTGCAATGGCAAAGCTGAATTTTCAGCATCATTACTCCAGTCTTCAGGGTCACATGTTCCTTCAGATATAATTTTAATATGCTGATTTGCTGCTCAACAAACATATATAACATTTATTTGGAATAGGAATCTTCTGTAAAATGATTGTAAAATGTCTTTACTGTCATTTTTTATCAAATTATTGCATCCTGAATAAAAGTATTAATTTATAAAACTCTTTATAAAAGACTCTTAAATTTTGAACTTTACCCCCAGTTTCACAGACAAGGCTTAAGCCTAGCCCCAGACTAAATGTTTGAGCTGTTTTAACTGAAAGCAACTTGCACTGACATATCTTAAAATATATCAATGCCATTATTTGTCTCAAGATGCATACCAGTAATGTTTTTTTCTAAGGCACGTTTATAAAAACTACTTAAATGTCCTAATTGAACTAAGGCCTAATACTGGCTCAAATCTATTTAGTGGGACCACTAGGTTTTCCTCACTTCCCCGCTGTTACATCTCCTTGCGACATGGCCTCACCCTAAAACTCATGCACACACACTCAAATTTGACAAACCTTTTCTCACTTTAGAGTTCCAGTGGGCTGATGAAAGCTTCAACAATGTCATGAACTAGCAAAACGGAATGCATTACTGATGTAAGGACTAGAGGGATAAATAAGCATGAGAACTGAAAGGTGTAAATTCTACAGTGCTAAATGAAATTATGTAGTATGAAACTACTAAAGGTGGAAAAGGGTTACTGAGTGTTGTGCATCATACCTGAATATCATCCAGTGCATTGCAAGGTAGAGTGAGGGTCCGTATCAGGGCTGGAAGGCCTGCATTGACTGTGTGGTTTAAGTCTGTAGACTGTAACTATACACTGAAAAAAATGTAGTGTAAAAACAATTTTCACTCAGAAACTGCTAGTAAATTTCACAAACAAACAATCACCAATAAACTTTGTTTTATCTACAGTGTATAAGGGTGTTAGTCTGCATTAGCTTCAGGGAGAATGTGTGAACACACTGACAAAACCATTCATTTACAAACACTTCCACACTAAGGTCTAGCACCTGCAGCCCAAGTGCAACCCCGATGAACACACAGCTGTGTGTGAACAGTGTAACAGCGGCATTGCACACTTTGATCGACACGACACATAGGCAGCCCTGAGCTGCAGAAACATCACACATCTTGTCTGATATTCTGCATGTGCAAACTGTGAAATTCCAGCCGTGCGAAACTCAACCCTTGACAAATGATCAGCCAGGGGAATTCCAGTGGGTCCGTTGCCATACGGCAGGGCGTGTGTGTGTTACAGTGGGTCCGTTTGGGTTCTGTGTGGATTCCTCCTAACCGCACAAACTGATCCGGTGGAGAACTTGGCTCTGAAGCTACAGGAATCCATTTTGGATTATTATATTAATGTTAAGCCCCGAGTGGTGGGGTGCTGAGTTAACACTGCCCTTTAGCAAGTCCAAGAGACAACTATTTCACTTACTCACTTATAGACCACAGTTAAAGGGATAGTTCACTCAAAGATGAAAATTATGTAATCAATTTCTCACCCTCATGTCGTTCCAAACCAGTAAGACTTTTGTAAGACCTAATTTACCACTTTAATATGCATTCACGTAACAATATCTGCTCTCGAATCAACACTCTCGTGAACACGCTTTGGAGATTCATATTTTTGGGTTCATATTTATGGGTTTGGAACAACGAGGGTGAGCAATTAATGACAGAATTTTTATTTTTGGGTGAACTAACCCTTTAAATTCAATGTGAATTGCTTTTGCAACCCATTTATTTTTATCTTCTGTAATGTGCCATATTTATTAGTAAAGTAGGATATTCAAGAAGAAAATCAGGATTTTATCCAGTAGGAATGAAAAAGGAAAGTCATTTCTGAGGAAGAGCATGGTAAATTTGTTTACATTAATATTCCATCAATCCATTCATTTCATAACTGGAAATAATGATAACTTGATTCAATGGTTGATAAAGTAACCACTCTGGGGTGTTTCCCCAAAACAACTCTAGTAACTGTTTGCCAATTTACCCAACCAATATTAGAGGATAAGTCACATTAACAGACCCCCCCCCCCCCCCAACCCAAAAAAACCCCAAGATAAACTAAAACTGTAAACACAGAGGGAAGGAGAAAGATTATTATAAGTTACAGATGATTACCTTCTGGTGGTATGCGTTAATGCATTCAGAATTCAATATGCAATACATTTTCACTCCAATCTGTCATCGCTATTGGAATGCTTGCATCTTATAATCTAAATACAGCATCATAAAAGTTTTGTACGGTATGCAATAATGTCAACATACTTTCAATGCCACAGCGAGCAGCATAATCATACACTGTAGGTGCGAAACCTGTAAAATGTCCATTTATTTCCAAAGTCCGTTAAACAAACGCAACTCAACAGCTGATGTCATTTCCTGCCATTTCCCTGCCTGGGCTGGATGCCACCAAATACCACTTTCCTAAGCCATGCTAAAGTCAAATGAGATCTCTAAATGATTGAGTCTTTTACAGCTCATTTCCAAACTTCCATTCACTCATGACATTTTCAACAGCTTTACTCGCTGCAGCCCTTCCCTCACTACCTCCCTGGTACGTGTGTGACTTTGAGTCTTCTAATGGATTGATTTAATATAAAAATATGGAAAAATAAATTAAGTTCATGTGCCTGGCTGAGCAGCAGATGACGTGATCATCCCAAAACCAACAGTTGCCTCTCTCCAATAAGTACGGAGGTATTTCTGGAGCCGTGGGTCTACTCTGTCTCTTTTAATTTCACTCAAACAAAACTGGAAGTTTACATGTTCAGAAAAATGTTTTATGCTTTCTGTGTTTCTGGTCACATGGCCTGGTATCCATCAACATCATCTTGTGTTGAGGTTGAAGTCACAAGGGTGGTTCTGTAAGTAAACCCTTTCTTTTTTCTTTTTTTCTAAGATATCGACTGTAATCTGGGGCTGATGGTGATCTGTGCCAGAAAGAGACGGCTGCAGATTTCACAAAAATGCTTTCAAGATCTTAACAATTCCTGTGTATGTGTTCGACAAGGTGTTATCAGACCGATCTCAATCGCACAAGTCATGGAGTATGACTTCTAGTTCTGGCATGTCTGGAGGCACGCACACATCGGGGAGAAAAAGCCCCATCATGTGAGGCACAAAAAGTAGGATATGGTACAGAACTTATTCTGCTGTGACAGTTATTTATTGTCCATCAGCTTGACTGTTCACCCAAAAATGACAATTCTGCCATCATTTACTCACTCCAACCTGTATTAGGGGCGTTTCCTCTGATGAGGCAAGGGAAGCAGTGCCTCAAAAAACCGAAGGAGGAACTAATCCACAGTACAAAAATAAAACAATGCAAATATTACAAAATATGCCATTAAAAGTGTACAAATCACTCATTTTTCTAAAGTGACAGTGGAGCGTTTAAAGTTCCAGTGAGAAGTAGAGTTTGATGGGGGGGTAATTGAGAATGAAAGGGAAAAAGTCACGTAAGAAACGGCATGGGCTGCATCCGAAATCACATAGGTCCCAACTATATAGTAGGTGAAAAACAGTATGTGACAAAAGGAGTATGTCCGAATTCACAGTCCTCATAAAAGAGTAGGTAAAAGTACCCGGATGAACTAATACTTCCAGTGAGATTCTGAAGTCTGTATATGATGGACACTTTACTATCTCATGAGGCTAGGGGAGAGGATTTATGAATGGCAGTGAAGCGATGTAACTCACGCTGGTAGGTCACATGATAATGATAACATGGCGAATGTAGTATGTCCAGATTACATTCATACTACACACACTCATACTATATAAAACATACTTGTTTAGCAGTCCTGAAGTAATTACTTATTCAAAATGAGTACCTACTCAAGCGAGCATGTGATTTTGGATGCAGCCAATGTCTCCATTGTGCTATAACTGACTATGCAATGGCACCCTAAACACTTACGGCCTTCTTACGAGTCCGTCTCTGTCTCATGGACTTAACAGACACTCACATGCGGCAGCCATTGTAAGTCCACAAGAGCGTAAGTGCATATGAAGTGTGCCATTTGGGGCAGGGCCTATACGGGTTATGCACAACAAACTACCGTAAAAGGTTGCATTTCTTCCGGTTCGAGTCTTTTGTATGTGCTTTGTTCAATATAGAGCTGTTTTACTCAAGATGCCTTCAAAGGAGTGTGCAAAGATGACCATAACAGATATGCATTTTTATTTTTCTTCTTCTTACTAACATTCGCATATTAAAATCGAATAAATTGCCAATGATAAAAATAACTAGCTAGG
This sequence comes from Rhinogobio ventralis, assembly GCA_039654625.1. Classification (NCBI taxonomy): domain Eukaryota; kingdom Metazoa; phylum Chordata; class Actinopteri; order Cypriniformes; family Gobionidae; genus Rhinogobio; species Rhinogobio ventralis. The sequence continues at coordinate 10,370,820 of CM077206.1, read as the reverse complement.
TTAGCCGATTACTTTAAAAGTCCATAGATATCGTAGTCAGTTCATACCAACACTTTCTTCAACAAGCAGATGTGATGAGACCTGTTTTCCTGTTCATGTGGTGTTCGGCATAAAGCCTATTGTGCTGGTCACACGATAACCCACCCCTTCTCGTTTTAATGTGCGTTCTGCATTTACAAAAAATAATGGTGTTAATGGAAAGACTAATTAAAAAGTAAACAACTCACCCACTTGATATCACCGCTTTATGTCATGTTATTTGCAGTGTTTGTTTACTGAGCTTTGATGACTAAAATCACAAAATAAGTTGACTATTAAAAAGAACAGATAAACATCAGTTCACAAATAATTATGAAATTTGCTACTATGTTCTTAAAGTTAATATTCTGGAATAAATGTAAAAATTATAAGAAATATACTTTATTTTAATAAATGGACCAATAATTACAAAAGTTTTGGCTGATAGTGTAGGCCTAAGTAATTTTTTACTCTGAAAAATGTGTCAACATTAACTGGAACATGATTTTATATTTTTAAAAATCTGTGAGGATTTTGCCGCCTCATTTTAGAACTCCACTTCACGCCACTGACCTGTATGCATTTACAGGTTTGTTTATTTATGCACAAGCGTGCAGTCGAGGTGCATGCAGCAGAATCTCCTTTTATAGAGAAAGACAGTCTGGAAAGCCCACAGCGCAACTGTTGGGTAGATTTTAGGGCCTGCCGGAGAAAGTGTTGTGGAGGGGCCACGGGTTTGGTTGCTAAGCGACGAGGGGTGCGCAGGTTTGTGGTAATGAGTGAGAGCTGTCTGCTCAATGTTCCGGGTCTTGACGAGAACAGACATGCTGGCCTGGGACTGCCTGTGTGGAGCTGCCACCATGGCCACCTGCTCACAGCAATCATCACCAATGCTCAGGCCAGCCACTGATACAGCATACAGACCCAATTAAGAGCCCCTGCATATCCCCCTCCAACCAGCCATCACTAACACTCTTGCCAGGCTGACAAGGCAGCCTTTTTCCCCCCTAGCACAACTCTAATTAACAGCGGTGGATGAAGAGAGGCCAGGCAGTGTGGAGCTACTAAGAAGGCCCAGGGCTCTGGGCAGGTAATCAGCTTAAATACAGGTTTATTTCCTGTCCTCTGCATCCTGCTGCGTCCAGCAGAGAGTGCACTCTTTTATCTGTTTATCTCCAATTTTCTCTGACTTGCATCATGTCTTTCAGACTCACTGTCACCTCGGCTTAAGTGCTAGGTCTTGGGCAGCCATCTCCTCTGATCAGATGCTTTCAGGAGACGGGCTTGCGGTTAGCTTTTCTGACAGTGTCTGGTTGAAAAAGAAAATAATCAAACAAATTCAATGAATAATTATTTATAAATAATTCTATTTGATTATTAGTCAATTAAATCATCAGATAAATGTACCATTAGAGTATTTAAAAAGTTGTTCTAATAAATTAATTAAAGGAATAGTTATACACAAATACATATACACAAACTACTGCTGTTTGTCAAATGCGATGGATTAGAAAAACTTAAGGAAATGGGATCTATGTGATTGTTTTCTTTACTGTAACCCTGGAGATAATGGAGTTCAGTTTGACTGTAATAGTAGAAAGAAAAGGCTGCAAATGACATTGTGAAATGAGCTCATTATAGCGCAGGATTAAGCGGATGCTGTGTTCCAGCAGCGAGCCCTGGACGGGGGAGAATTTCCTCTTTGTGTTGAGGTGTTGTTGTTGGAGGCCCGTGGATGGCTGTCGTATGAAATATCCTTTTCCCTCTTGCAGATTTGACTCTTGCTCCAGGCCCATGACTTGAATTTTGATTTGGACAGGTTGGTTTGTGGAGCTCAAGTTCAAGTCCGTTGGCAGTTTTTGGGGCACTGGGGTAATATAGCTCTTGATTAGTAAATTTGATGTTTGTTTTTTCTATCATTCAACAGGTCTGGAATTGGGTCAGAGTTTTTCAAATAATATTGGCCTACAAAGCTCAGCAGGCCCAGCTGCTTTTAAGCATAAAATGCCACTGTGTTTCATTTATGCTGGTAATGTGGTGTATTAAAGAGGTTAAAAACCACACAAAAGGCAATCAACTAACTATCAATACTGTGCTATTGTGCTACAAGCACTACTTAAAACTTAAGTTACTTCAGGGTAACTATCCATAATAAGTCACTTTATATAATAAACATCTTAAATGAGCCTAAATTGGTTTGCTGGTTTCAAGTAGTCTCTCTGCCCGATAAGCTGAAAAGTACCCAAAACCCTTTTAGAACCAGCCAGACCAGCAAACCAGCTAAAGTTAAGCTGTTTTTTTTCTCCCAGAATGGCAGTAGCTAATGTTATCTACAGCAACTTTCAAACATGACACTTACAAAAATGCCCTCAAGACTCAAATGAAACAATTAGAAAATAGTTTATAGACAATATTGACCCAAATGTTATATTAAGATCAAGCTGGTTTAAACCTGTAAAGGAATCATTTCACATTATGGTTGTGATCAGATACGTTACTTTCGTTTGAATGTAACACTATTATTCCATCTCGAAGAATTAAAGGCTGAGAGAAAGACTGCACAAACAAAACTCACACGTTTTTTTCGCTACTTCCGGCAGATGGCACTGTTCGTCATGTCCTCCGCCGTATAATGCATGCGTGAGGCACATTCGTCCAGAGACCAATGAAATGTTCATAGCCTTTTATCAACATAAATTATGATAATAATTTACTGGTAAAAAAATTATCATTACATACCTATTCACTTTACCTCAGACACAGAACTATAGGGGGGATAGGATTAAAAACTGAAAGATCCTTTTGATAAGGATTTTAAGAAATGCTATTGTTCTGACAATTATTAGTCACGGGTCACTGTGATCCAACCCTACTATGATGCTAAAAACTTTACCTACAATGAAACATCTGAATATCACTAGCTATAGTGACTCAAAAGTACCCAGATATAATAATATTTATGTCTAAAAGTTCGTAAGAATACCCGAAGAAAACGTTCACACAACAGCACGACTCACGAGAATAAGTTACGGATCCTGTCAAATACGGTTGCGTTCACACATAGTTCAGTTATTAGCGAGAGACAACCACATTTTATAACCAAACTAATTTTTTTTTTTTTTTTTTTCAGTACTCACAAACGCATTTTTAGTAAACCATTACGTGAACGGAACGTAAGAGTCTACTTATGTTACGTCATGCACTGGCCGTGACAGCATTTCTTCCACCGGCTCTCATCTGTTCTGCGTGACCCAAATGCTGCACTCTAAACAAAGGTAAAAATGATTTATTCACGTCTCAATTAAACCTGTAAAACATAACACTGTCAGTTGTGATAAGATTTTCAGATGTTATGGACGCTGCCATGTTTATTTTTCTTTGTAAATATGATTGCCAATTCCAAACGCTCACCGTAAACGTAGCCATGTGACATCCTGTGACATGTGACATGTTCTGAATCGTATGCTTTACTGACATTTCTTATTTTTATGGAATATTCAGTGGGTAGATTACTTTCAAATTGTAGCTAGTACGTTACTGATTCCAAATTAGGCCTACATGACAAAACATCTAATTAGTAATGTAATCCTTATACATGTTAGGTAATGCAATCCCACTACTTTTAGATTACTTTTGACATTTATCACATTCAATTGAATAGGATAATATTGTACCATATTGATATAAAAATAAAAAAAGAGAAAGAAAATACATTCTTTGTTATCAACAACATGAAGTGCATTACACATTAGATTACATCAGGGTTTCCCAGACTGGGGTTTGTGAAGGAACTGCAGGGAGTATGTGAGTTTAATGAAAAGCTAATAATTAAATAAATAATAAATAAAAATAATAATAATAAAGATTATAATAAAAAAGTGTTTGACGACATGTTTCACAAGTGTTTTAATAGTGTAGACATAGAAATACATGGTTAAATGACTTGTTGAGTGATAACGTTGATTAAATATGCAAGTGTTGAGAAAACACTTCTTAAAAGTGAAATGATTTCTGTAAATCCAGTGGTCAAATGCTTTGTGGCTTCTTAATTTAGAAGACTTGTGAGCTATATAAGTGATATGCTTTTTTAGAAAGAATTTAAAACATGAAAAAGAAGAATTAGGCAGAATCAATCAATTATGAATGATTTACTGCCATTGTGTGAATAATATGTAATTATGTAATTATTTAAAAAAAGTCACTGTAGTCTGATTACGAATATTAAAACATAATATAATCTCATTACAAGTACTTAATTTTAAAAATTTGATTACGTTGGCCGGATTACATGTAATCTGTTACTACCTAGCACTGGGAATATTGCAGTATTTATTATAAATGATTTATCCATGCACATCATTATTCGAAAGCATACAGAGACTTCTGCTCTCTAAATGCTCCCACAGTTTGATGTCATACTGATCGGTTTGCCCAGCGCCGCTTTTAGTCAAACATACCTATAAACTTCCCTCCCTCTTAATCTTGCAAGGACATCTCTTCTCTGTTTTTTTTTTTTTTTTTGCATAGTGATGCATTTAATAGTGCCCAAATATGTGTTTTGCTATTGTGCTATTCTTTTTTAAAAGTTCACAATGCTGATGAAATATAACACAGATAACATGAATTAGCTATTATTCATCAGGTTAGATATTGATTATTAATAGCTTAAATCCATTTCAGGGCATCTCTAATTGACTGTTGGCTTTAAGTACACCCATCATGCTTGTAGTTCTTTTTATTAGAATATTCCTTTTATTTGCAACTGAATCCTCCTCCAAAGTGCAAACTAATGTTGTGGGAAATATTAGCCATTAGTGTGCACAGATCCACCATCCGGGGACTTTTGACATACTTTTTTCAACATACTATTTTGAGACACTTATTCTATTACCCTGCATAAAAATCCAGCATGAACCAGCATGAATTCCATGTTGGGCCAATCTGGCTAATGCTGGTTAGAGCTGGTAGTTCTGGTGGACCAGCTCAATCATGCTATTCTTAAGCAATATTTAGCCAGTGTGGTTGGTCCATGCTGGGAACCGACAAACCAGCAACCAGCATTATTCTTTTTTGGGATAACAATAGCTAGGGATGACAGTAAGTTTTAAAAAAACAAAAGCAAGTAAAAATGGGGTTTTCTACATTTCTGTGTGGTTCTCGCCCAAAAATCACCTCTGACATAGTCTCACGTGGCTACACTTGTGATTTGTGGTGTTCTGGTATATTTTGCAGTTTGGATCCACTTACTAAACACTTTTTGACAACTAAAAATTATTTTTACCTGCTGTTGCTGCCATATATATATATATATATATATATATATATATATACAGGGAGTGCAGAATTATTAGGCAAGTTGTATTTTTGAGGATTAATTTTATTATTGAACAACAACCATGTTCTCAATGAACACAAAAAACTCATTAATATCAAAGCTGAATATTTTTGTATCAATATTTTAAGTAGTTTTTAGTTTTAGCTATTTTAGGGGGATATCTGTGTGTGCAGGTGACTATTACAGTGCATAATTATTAGGCAACTTAACAAAAAACAAATTTATACCCATTTCAATTATTTATTTTTACCAGTGAAACCAATATAACATCTCAACATTCACAAATATACATTTCTGACATTCAAAAACCAAACAAAAACAAATCAGTGACCAATATAGCCACCTTTCTTTGCAAGGACACTCAAAAGCCTGCCATCCATGGATTCTGTCAGTGTTTTGATCTGTTCACCATCAACATTGCGTGCAGCAGCAACCACAGCCTCCCAGACACTGTTCAGAGAGGTGTACTGTTTTCCCTCCTTGTAAATCGCACATTTGATGATGGACCACAGGTTCTCAATGGGGTTCAGATCAGGTGAACAAGGAGGCCATATCATTAGATTTTCTTCTTTTATACCCTTTCTTGCCAGCCACGCTGTGGAGTACTTGGACGCGTGTGATGGAGCATTGTCCTGCATGAAATCCTTTTTCTTGAAGGATGCAGACTTCTTCCTGTACCACTGCCTGAAGAAGGTGTCTTCCAGAAACTGGCAGTAGGACTGGGAGTTGAGCTTGACTCCATCCTCAACCCGAAAAGGCCCCACAAGCTCATCTTTGATGATACCAGCCCAAACCAGTACTCCACCTCCACCTTGCTGGCGTCTGAGTCGGACTGGAGCTCTCTGCCCTTTACCAATCCAGCCACGGGCCCATCCATCTGGCCCATCAAGACTCACTCTCATTTCATCAGTCCATAAAACCTTAGAAAAATCAGTCTTGAGATATTTCTTGGCCCAGTCTTGACGTTTCAGCTTGTGTGTCTTGTTCAGTGGTGGTCGACTTTCTGCCTTTCTTACCTTGGCCATGTCTCTGAGTATTGCACACCTTGTGCTTTTGGGCACTCCAGTGATGTTGCAGCTCTGAAATATGGCCAAACTGGTGGCAAGTGGCATCTTGGCAGCTGCACGCTTGACTTTTCTCAGTTCACGGGCAGTTATTTTGCGCCTTGGTTTTTCCACACGCTTCTTGCGACCCTGTTGACTATTTTGAATGAAACGCTTGATTGTTCGATGATCACGCTTCAGAAGCTTGGCTATTTTAAGACTGCTGCATCCCTCTGCAATATATCTCACTATTTTTGACTTTTCTGAGCCTGTCAAGTCCTTCTTTTGACCCATTTTGCCAAAGGAAAGGAAGTTGCCTAATAATTATGCACACCTGATATAGGGTGTTGATGTCATTAGACCACACCCCTTCTCATTACAGAGATGCACATCACCTAATATGCTTAATTGGTAGTAGGCTTTCCAGCCTATACAGCTTGGAGTAAGACAACATGCATAACGAGGATGATGTGGTCAAAATACTCATTTGCCTAATAATTCTGCACTCCCTGTATATATATATATATAATTAGAAAATTAGATAAAATTAGAAAGAGATTCCCTTTCCCCTTAGTAGAAATCAGGTTCCTCCCTATAGAAATCGGTTCCCAGGGTGTGTGGTTATCGCAGGGCCCCCATGCAGTGCGTGCCTGTCTGCCATATGCAGATATACACACACATAATTTTGCCTATTGGGTTAGAAGATGTAGATGGGGGGAGCTAGTAGGTATTGCAAGAAGAAAAAGTGGAAAATAAAAAAATCCTGGTATTTCTAGGATTGGCCCAGGCCTGGCAGAGTCTGCACCAGGGGTCTACGTCTCTGGGGTCTCGCATTCTCTCTCTCTTTCACTCTCTCAGTCTTTCCCTCGCACAGCCCCTCAATATCCCTCTGTCTCTCACTCCGTGGGGCCGCACTCTGGATGAAATTTCAGCAGGGTATGAGGGAATGGTTCACAGAGTTTAGCACCTTTTTTAACATAGGCAAAATAAATGACTTCTCCTAATGCTCTAATTGGCGGTGGTTTGATGATCAGGTATCATGGCCTTCAGGCTTGAAGCACCTCGTTGTTTTCCCTGGCCTGCTGAAAGAGCCCGTCTGTATACCTCTTAATGTCTTGACTTTTATTTTTGACAGTTTTATACTTTGAGAAAGGTTTTTTGTTTATACCTTAAAGAGCTAAGAGGCGAATTTTGAAATAGTCCTAATACTCTTTATTAACCACTAGATCTGGATGGGAGAATTAAGAGAGCGAGTGAGGAATTAAAAAGACGCATGTGTTTTTACATGTTCAGTATTGTCAAAAGGAGGCACCTATATAATTTATTGAACTTGTCTCTCTCTTTATTAATCTCTGTCTTTATTATCCTTGTTCAAATGCATGCATATTGATGACTGCACACTTTATGCAGAAAGTGGTCTTCCTTTGCTCATTATTTTATATATTTATTTTATAATTATTTCACATGAATGAATAATTAAGTATTAATAACTTATTTTAAATATAATTAAAAAACAAAGTATTTCTAATTAACTTTTTTTTTGTTGATAATTTTTACTTAAATATGAATAATAAATATAATACATAATTTATAATAAATAATAAATGGGCATTGATAAATCTTAATCATTAACAGTAATGTAACATTATACCTTAAGAACACCAGTCAGCCCAACAGAACATATGCTCGCAGTCTATTTTTATTTCGTAAGCTTACAAATCCAATGTGGTTGCTTGGCAGCAATTTTAGTGTGTAGGCCTTCTACTTTACATGAATGTAGAATCCAACACATGAGTTTATGGTTTACTTTAAGATTAAGGCAGTTCTCACATAGTTTCCTTTATAAGTACTTGAATTTCTTTTGTGCAAAGGTTTTATGATATATGATGTAAAGTTTGTGGAGAAAAGCTACTGTAGATCAATTTGTCTGTTGCAAGGAGGGAAGACAGACTGTCAAAACCCCTTTTTATGGTTTTAAGTTGAAAGAACTGCATCGGAATAATTCCTTTTATTTATTTGAATTTTTTCCCCCTTCCTGCTCTGGTAAAAGCATGATTTTGATGCCAGACCTTTTAATCTATGCCAGAATGGGTCCATGACGCTGCTTGCTTGTAAATCAGTGTTAGTAAACTGAATTAATGATCAATGAATCAAGCCTGCTCACTACGCCCAGACAGCCTGGGCCTCTGCCCAACACCAGGCATGACACAGCTCAGCCATTATTTGCATTCGACTACAAAACAGGGATTTGCTCTCCTTTTTTTTCCTTTTTTTTTTTACAGGGAAATGCTCGACTCCCTTGCAGAGATACTTGTAATCAACCTGTGGTTGTGGATCAAAAGATAGCTAACTGTCACGATCAGTTGTTCTGTATTCAAGTGCTGCATTCTCTTCTTCCTTAGTCTGAGTTGAATGAATATGCTATACAAATATTCGCTTGCTGTTAACTTTTAACCTCTGCAACTGTAGCAGGCATTGCAGTACCTCCCTATTAACAACATTGTTCAATGAAATAGCTATTTATAGAGACCTCTGTCATGCTGAGTGTCCTCTGTTTGTTGTGAATGAAGCATGGTGGCGGTTATGATAAGGTTAACTTGATTAGGATGGGAAAGGGGTTTAAACAGTTCATAGCAGCAGATAAAGAGTGCTGATATCATACATCATGTCTAATATACAGTAGCTATCAGCTCTGTTCAAAAGTTTGGTGTCGGTAAGATTTTGAAAAGTATCTCATGCTTACCAAAGCTGCATTTATTTGATCATGATCCTTCAGAAATTATTTTAACGTTTCATGAGCTTTTCCACTCTTCACATGAGAAACAATGGTTTGCTGTGCTCATTGACTTGTGCTTTCTCATGATAAGATCCCTTTAGTGCAACCATCTCATTTACGCTGTCTAAATTATTGCTAAATACCTTTAAAATTGTCAATTCGCAAGCTCAGGCCCTCAATCTTGCAAGTCGAATCTGTTTACCTTCATTGTACTCTTGAAATATTTGAGCAAGCGAACTTGTGAATGGCTGTTGTGGCAAATGAAGGTACCATACAGTGAGAGCAAGTGTAAATGAGGTGGTTTAATGGTTTTGTTATCATATTGTTGTGTCTTTCTTCTCCCCTTCAGAGTCACCAATGTTGTCTGTTGTATGCGATAGATCAAAGTTTACTTTGTCATGGTCAGCTTTTTCTGTTCAAGACAAGAGAGCTCAGACCTCATTTTGTAGGAGTTCTTGGCGAGCTGCAGGCGGTTTTATACATCAGTGAGGGACAAAAACTGCTAATGCTGGGAAAGTTTGTGCATTGTAGAAGTTATTGTAGAGTCTTATTAACTGTTTTGGCTTTGTTTGCTGTAGTTCAGCCACAAACCCCATGGACGTAGTTGTCTCCATACAATTATACAATGCAAAAAAAGGATATGAAGAACACACTTGCAGAATACACATATTAGATGTTATTGCGCAGAATCTGGAAAGCATACTTTGAAAACAAGCTTACGTGTTAAGAAACATTGAGCTCATTGTTATGCTAGTCTGTCAAAAATAACTCTGAGCACTATTTCCTAAAAGATCCGTTATTGTGTCAAGGGTCCTTTTGCTAATAACCTTCAGCTGACTGGAAGAGAAAATGTTTTTGCAGGATTCAGGGTGGCAAAGGGTGAAAGAGAGAGACATGAAACTGTTTCCTTTCCTTCATACTTATTTTGCTCTTGCTCTTTCGCTTACTTCTCCTTTCTATGCTATTGTGTCACTGGCTGCTCTTTGAACCTGTGTGGTTGTAAGCAGGCGTGAGTGCTCTCCGTCAGCAACAGGTCGGTTGGAAGACAATACTGTGACAGGAAGAGGCTCTCCTCTGGCCCCTGAGACCCCAGCCCCACAGCCTGTGCTCGGGCCAAGGAGCCTGTGCTGGGGGAATAATGAGAGGAAGAGGGGAGGTGAGGCTTAAACACTCAATTACAGCTCAATTACTGTATCCTTAGAGCCAAGAGTGAAAAATGTGAGCACAAAACCGACCATATTTACAGATGCTCTGTTCCGAAACCTAGTTAACTGACTCATAGGCAACATTTTAAGTCATCGTAGGTACCAAAGGCAGAGCGTGTGTGAGGCTGGGCAAGGCTTAGCATTCCCCTGGCCACGGACTTGAGGCTAGTGTGGAATTTTCCCACTCAAACCACTGACTTTTTCTGCTTCTGATTGCTTTTAGAGGGAAATGCTGCCCATAACTGCTGGTCTAGGATCAGTTTTCTCTATAATAATGGCATATTGGTGAAACAATCCAGTGCGTATATGCACAATGTGTTATTGCAGCATTGAGCAATGTAGCCAATCACAAACATATCTGTTGATTTCTTGAACGCAATGGCCAATCAGAAGTGTTTAAGTTAGCACTGAACAAAAACTTCAGAGTTTTGAACGATGAGTGGATTCTGAACACACTCGCAAATCCTCTCATAATAACAAAGTATAGACGTTATGTAAATAAGAGATTCATTGTTCAGACAGCTTCATTTATTATAACAGGACTTTGTGAGATTGCGATGAATTAAGATAGACGTTTTTTTGTGATTTATAGAGGGAGCACTCTTTGCACGCTTTCTGCCATGCCATACAGTAGCCTATGCTTGCTTTAAATTCTGTTCAAATTAACAGTGGTTTGTGAACGTAGATGCTTTAATAACAAATGATTTATCAAGAGCGTTTATGCTGGGCTGTGTAGGTTGTGTGATGACACGTAAATTGAAACTATTACAAGTTAATTTATGTGTTTTTAACGGGGATGCATTTCTCCTAGCCTTACCTTGGAGTTAGTTTACCCTCCACCTATGGTAGGTACCCAAAATGTAGGCAAATGAATTATACTCTCTTTAAAGGCAACAGCTCCCAAATACAGATAGCCCCAAAATATTATGATTCCCTTGCTAGGGACCCCTTCCTAAAATATGAAGGGATGTATGTAAAAAAAAAAAAAAATTAAATATTAAATGTTACAACCATTTATTTCCAAATTACTTAGGAATACAATTATAGTACAATATAATAGTTTAAAATAGTTTTTTGAAAATAATTTTTTTTTAGATTAACCCATATAAATATATTTTTCACAAACTCCTGTTTTTTGTATAGTGTTAAAAACTTGCTGGGTAAAAAAATATAGATGTCTCGATTTTAATCAATTCTCATTTTTACAAACCGATATCTATTCCTAAATCCCAAGAATCGATGAATCATCCTGTTTTTACCTGTTCCCATCCAATAAATCGCAATAATCTTTGTGCTTTGTTACTATTGATATGAAACAAAGTCTCAGATTTCAAATTACGTCCATTTTATTACGAAATCCAAAAACATAAATACCGTTTTAGTACAGAGCGACACATGAACTGATCTTCTCTTCCGCCTTAATACCAGTTACAGCGCAAAATAAACATGAATGAGCATCTGAAAGTGTGTTAAAAGATACAGTACAACTTACTGAAATCCGGAAAGATTAATATTATAATGTATTATTATAAAAAAAAAACATAATTGAGTGTAATTTAAGTGTTTGTACAAATCAGTTAATTTTTACCTTCTATATTGTAGTAGGCTAATGTAGCCTAGTAGGCGGACTCCCATAGTTTACAGCATTAGTTAAGATATTTGTTTTCCTTGAGAAAATTTGCCATGTATTGTACCTATTATATAGGCTATATCCAAAATAATCGTTATTGAATCTAATCGAAATCGAATCGAATTGTGAAATTTGTGTCAATACCCAGCCCTACTTGTTAACTTTCATATCACAAAAATGCATCACTATTCCAAAGTTTTTTTTAATTTTTTTATAAAGAAATTATACTTTTATTCAGCAAGGACACTAAATTAAATAAAATAAAAAATGTAATTGATCAAAAGTGATAGTGAAACTATTTATAATGTTTAAAAATACCATTTCAAATAAATGCTATTCTTCTGAACTGTCTTTTCAACAACCAATCCTAAAAAAATCATGTATCACGGTTTCCACAAAAATATTAAGCAGCACAACTGTTTTCAACATTGATAATAAGAAGAAAAGTTTCAATTCAGCTTTGCCATGACAGAAATAAATTTGGCATACATTTTAAAATATTCAAATTAGCGCTGGGCAATTGATTAATCGTGATCAATCGCATCCAAAATAAAAGTCCATGTTTACATAATATATGTGTGTGTACTGTGTATAATTATTATGTATATATAAATACACACTCCTGCATATATATATTAAATATACGCATGTATATACTGTATATATATTTATATAATTTATCTTGTAAATAAATATAAATATTTTATATATAAATATAACATATTTTTCTTAAATATATACATGCATGTGTGTGTATTTATATATACATAATAATTATACACAGTACACACATATATTATGTAAACGTGGATGTTTATTTTGGATGCGATCAATCACGATTAATCGATTGCCCAGCACTAATTCAAATAGAAAACAGTAATTTTAAATCATATTAATATTTCAAAATATTACAGTTTTACTGTCTTTGATTAAATAAAAGCAGCCTAGTTGAGCATAAGAATTGTGTATTTAGTATTTTTTTCTCTCTTAAATTGTTCTCAGACCTTGTAGAACCCTTTTATGTAGAGTGTTCTAAAAAATTCACTTATGAGTCTTCATTCAAGTTATATGCGGTCATAGAAGGTAGCTGTATGGTGAAACCAATAAAAGGGTTGTCAATAAAATATTTGTCTATGGAGATCCTGGTCTGTTGAGAGGCTCATCTGTTTCTCTTGTTTCATGTCCAGCCATCTGACTCTCAGGGCCTCAGCCAGGCTAAAACACTCAGCTGATCTCCTTGACTAGTTTAATATCAGCATGCTTATTTATGCCCCTAAGCTGCAGAGCGGAGTTTCAAAGCTAGAGTCGGCTATCTCTTGGGCATCTCCCTGGAAGAACATTGTCAGTGTGTGGTCAAGATAAGCTGCTTTTCGGGGGATAAAGTGCAGATGAATACTGGTGTGGTTGTATTTGGATAATTTAACAGGGGCTACATGAAGAAAACCCCCTCAAAGTCATCCAAACACTTGCGTGCCTTCAAGTCTCTCACAATACAGACTTCACTGTCCCTTCTGCTCTCTTTGCATGGAAGAGACGTTTCAAAAACATGTTGTTCTGATACTTTCCTCTCCATAACAGACCCCCTATATTAGCTCATCTTGCTTGATCTTAATGTGAACATAATGTGTTTTCCTGCAGCTTGTGTGCCAACCATGATTTTAGAGAGATATGTCCTGAAAAGCCTTTGATTTTTAATGGGATCTGCCAGTGTGTGGCATTTATTTTTCGTGGATGGTCATAAGTATTCATGGACAGGATATCAACAACGCCTGGGTCTCTTTAGCGCTCATCTCAACATAACATTTGGCGGTCCCTCAAAAACAAAAACGGGCTGTTCTTTACACACAAGCACACATGTCACACAGTTATTCTCACACCAGTGTTTTCCAAAAGTCACTCTTAGTGCTGTTACAACCATTCCGTTTATATTCTGAACTAATCCTCCTTTAAACAAAAAATATTTTTCCTGTGTTAACCTCTCTGTTAATCACCTCAATGAAAACAATGCCTGAAGACCGCTGAAAATTGGTAAAAAAAAAAAGAAGAAAAAAATAGTTTATTTTGTCTAGATTTTATTTTTGATATAGTGTTTCAGGAATATTTTCCACTGGCAACGTTCCCTACATTATTCTGCAAGTATACAAATATTAGTATTATGGACAAATTAGATTTTTGCTGAAAATATGGAGAATGCTTATTAGCTTCACTCGGATTCATTTGACTCAAGAATATTTGCCCTAGTATAAAAGCTTTCTTTGTCATTCTATGTAGTGGAACAAATAAGCATCTTCATATCCATAATAGAGCGTGGATTTGGCTGTTTTCTGTGTATAATTCTTAGCATGATGTGTCAACCATTACTTGTGTATTCTACAGCATTTTGAGCCCAATTTAACTCAGTATAGTTACATTCGTACAGTATAGTGTGAATGCAGTCCAGCCTTTGTATTGTGTTGTATACTGTGCAATAACAGAGATTTTTTACTTGTGTTCAGTCTAGAACAGTAGAGGTGAGATTCAACAAAATGCATGTAGGCTGTTTAACTGACAGTATTTAATCACACCTCATTATTAGAACTGCCATGTACTGTTATGTTAAAGGTGAAGTTCACACACACATTTATATTCTGTTAACATTGACTTTCATACTCCTGTGGAACACTAAAGAAGAGCTTTTTTTTTTTTTTTAAATCATACAATATAAGTCAGTGGTGTTTAGTGTTGTTTTGGACCCCATTGACTTATATTGTATGGACAAAAACAGTTGAAACATTCTTCAAAATATTTTCTTTTGTGTTTCGCAGAACAACATAAGGGTGAGTAAATGATGACAGAATAACATTTTTGCCTGAACTATCCCTTCAAATGTGTAAAAAGTATGTCTAATGCTTAAAGGGTTAATATGAAAATTATGAAAATTATCCCATAATTTACTCCCCCTTAAGCCATCCTAGGTCTATATGACTTTTTCACAATCTGAGTTATATTAAAAAATATCCTGGCTCTTCCAAGCTTTATAATGGGAGTGAATAGTAACAGAGATTTTGAAGTCCTAAAAAGTGCATTCATCCATCGTAAAAGTAATCCATACGGCTCCAGGGGGTTAATAAAGGCTTTCTGAAGTGAAGCGATGCGTCTTTGTAAGAAAAATATCCATATTTATAACTTTATAAACTATAATCACTGGCTTCCAGTAACGGCTGTACGCGAGTCTAGTTTAGGCGGAAGAGTGACCACTGACCTGACGCATGATGTATTGATAAACGTGGAAGTGCAGAGGATAGAGCAAAACAAAACAACCGTCACGAATTAGAAGTCTAAAACTAGAATTTTTAAAGAGAGATGTCAGAGGAGCTTGAGTTTGTTGCCCAGCTCTATTTGTTTGAACCGCAAGAGGCGTCTACTCTTACCTAAGCTTAGTCCTACATAATAACGCCGGAACTCGACTCTCTTGTGAACGCATTGACGGACGTTACCGGAAACTAGTGATTACAGTTTATAAAGTTATAATTATGGATATTTTTCTTACAAAAATGCATCGGAAGACTTTTATTAACCCCCTGGGGCTGAATGGATTACTTTTATGATGGATGTATGCGTTTTTTTTTTTTTTTTTGGGCTTCAATTCAAAATCTGTTACTATTCATTATGAAGCTTGGAAGAGCCAACTCCAGTTGTGTTTGGCTAAAAAAAGAAAGTCATATACACCTAGGATGGCTTGAGGGTGGGTAAATTATTGAATAATTTTCATTTTTTCACTTTAAGGAGTGTAGTTTGATCAACTAGGCTAATTTATTTTTATTAGGAGATGTGGTAAAAGTAATTCAGCATTGTTATTCCTCTAAATTATGCTTACTACTTTTTTTAGTCCTATCACCTGAAAATACAGATTAGTGTTGAGTTTAATCAGAAATCCCAGTCAGACTCGGCCTCTTTCTGCAAGCGAGTACTGCATTCATTTTCCACTCAAGTAATTTTTCTAATGGCTGGGCCAAAACAACCTCCCTTCTGCTCATTAGCTCTTGCACTGCCACCTGCACAACACTTAACTTAATAATGAGACCCAATTAACAGCAGCCCTGGCCGCACTCCAGTTGCATTGTGGGTGAGTGCGATGGAAGGAGTTGGATGTACCTGGTTTACTAGTTTGCACAGAGAATTAACAGAGATATTGGTACTAATGAAAGATATTTCAAGAACTGCCTTAAAATGACAATATTTTAAGAGTAAAGTTGATAAAACACTGTCTCCAAGTCCCGGTTTAATATGCAGAGACGAGTAAAAGTGGCATTTGTAGGGGCATTGCTGTGTTTGTTTGAGAATACTGACTCATCAAGATTGACTCAGGCTCAGCCAATGGCGTGAGATTTGGCGGGGCCAATCTATTTATCCAACCAATAGGGATAGATTTCGGGAAGCCTGTTTGAAAATTAAATAATTTGATTATCAATTTTTCAAGTGATTCATAAATGAAAGTTGGCATGACCCAGTCTATTTTCAAAACGCATGTTATTCATCTTATTGTGAACGCTTCACCCATGCATACATTTATTTATTTACTTAATTTGACCTCTCAATTTTGAATTAAAATGTCAACGACAAACTTCTCTCTGGTGACATATGCCGCACTTCTCAATTCATCCGCATAAACCCTGCCCCTTCCTTATAATCGCTGCAATTACTCTCATTCAGTAAACAACTAGTGGATTGAACTAGGTCTCAATCCGTTTCGTTCGGATGTCACAATATGGAAGAAAAGATATCAAGACTTTAAACACTTTACCTTTAATTAAAACTCTGATCTGTTTGTCAAATCCACAGTCTTCATTTCCATTGGTCCAAGTGACTGCAGTGAACTGTGGCCAGTCATTAAGTCCATTAGGTTTGCCACATGTTCACCACAGGACTTTGGCATGGGTGGAGGAGAGAAAGAGGAAGAAAGGCAAGAAAACAGAGAGACTGGAGCAGAAATAAACAGAAGCATTTATTCATGGCCATGTGTCTAACTGCACTAGAATTAGAAAGGGAAAGGGAAAGGGAGGCATTGAAGTGTAGGCGGTTTGCCTGGTGGCTTTGAAGGGTCGATGGTGGCCTGAATGTTAGGTCAGCAGGGGCTCAATCACTGTCTTTAGGGATGGTCCAGATGGCCTTAGGGGGTCTTGTAAGACATGTGCCCATCGCTTTCTCCTGATGGCCCCATTACAGCTTAGTCCCTTAGTCAGACCCCACTTTCCTCTGCCAGTTCACTGAACCCAGGCAACAAGTACAAATAAACAAGAGCACGATCACATTCCCTTAAAACACTGTTTACAGCCATTTATTTTTTGTTCCTGGTGGTGTTTTTCTTGGGTTTCTAGTGCTGCTTGCTGCATTTCTTAGGAAATACCACCCAGATCTTAATAGGATTCAGTTGCATTGGAGAAATAAAGCAATGTGTTGCTCATTCTCGCCAAGGTTGTTTGAGACTTGTGTTGTGATTGCTTCAAAATACTTCACATGAGAATCGGCCAATGCGTGGAGACTAAACTGACCTAATTTTGGCTTATTGCAAGATGATTGGTTTGGATCTTTACAGCGAATTATCATAATTTTTTTTTTTGGTTCTTTTTGTTTTTCCCTTAATGGTATGTGTTGTGTACATAAGCAGAACGTGATGACTTGTGTTGGACAGTGAGAGGAAAGAATAATTAAATGAGAGGAACTCTTCAGATTTTCCATTCGAGAGAGTTGCAGTCTGTATATACTGCCGGATCCAGCCTGGAGCTTGGCGATGACAGCCGCAACTTCCCAGAGTGTTGGGACAACTTCAGAGGCCAGTGTTTGTTCACCTGTTGGACCTGGATGGCCTGTGACTTCAGATGACATTGAATCATGCTGACCCTCACCCTAAGCTCTCACCACATTTGCTATGATGACTTCCTGAATCATGGAGAACTGTTTCGTAGGACGTATAGATTATTTATTTGTTTATTCATTCATTCATTTATTATATTTTTTAATGTGGACTGCTTAGTGTACAAAGTCAGTTGGCAGTGAAATGGTGAGACAGTGTCTGAGTGAGCTATCAGCAAAAAGTAGGTGCTATAAGTGATTTCAGTCATTTTTCTTTTTCTTTTTTTTTTTTAGCTTGAATTAATCACTGAATTAGACCATCTCATTTTTACACACTTTGTGGTATCTGCCAAGTCTATTTGAGGCTGGTTGGGTTGATGCCACAATGTTTTATTTACATCAAACAAAGATTGTATAAAGCAGCTAGATTGCATTTCAGTCTCTTATTGATTACATATAATATGATTATTATAAAAGTATTAAAATCACATTTTAAAAACATTTCTCAAATGCAAGCTGACATTCAATCAACAAAAGGTGGATTGAACCAGGTCCGTTTCATTTTGATAATCTGTTTCATTCAGATGTACATCACAATATGTAAGAGAAGATCTTGCATTATCCCAAACATTTCCAACAGTGTTTAAATTCAGAGAAATAGGCTATTTTACCCAGGACATGTACCGTGTCCATGCGTCGCCTGTCAATGACGTCATATCCGTGTTTCCCTTGATTTCCAGTTTTACTTTCGTAGAAACCATGGAATCACCAAAATCGCTTTGCATTTTATCAGACAGGTGAGCAACTGTTTGGATACATTTATCAATAGAAAACTAATCACTGTTATATAGCACACTGCGGTTAGTCTTATTGTTTGAATTGCTTGTTTTCTTGATTTACCGCAAGTAAATGTTATTACTAATTTTGTGGCTATAGCATTATCAGATAGAGAGCTTTCTCCATCATACAATATATATTAAAATTTACTGCATGTCATGTAGCAACACAAGTCATCCACTTTTTATTAATATGATATTCTAATATCAATCTACACTACCAGTCGAAAGTTTGGACACACTTTCCCCACAAAGAGAATGAAAAAGTGTGTCCAAACTTTTGACTGGTAGTGTAGATTACTGCAAAGTGCAACAAGTGTCTCATTCCAGCCACCAAGCAAATGCACAGAGTAATGTTATAACATAACTTTCAACACACTCAAATGTATTTAGTCTGATTATTTTTATTTTAACCATGTAAAACAGCACTGCGTTACCCCACATGCGCAATGAAACGAGCGAAAGCGGCGACTGCAGTGCATAATAAAAGCTCCGCTGGCCTCGAAACGGTGTGTATCGCAGGTGTCTTTCATTAACAAATTTAAAACATTAGCTCATCCATGAACAATATCTTCCAGAGTCTGTTGGATTCCTTTCCATCGGCGATGAAGGGGAGGACGACAACTACCATGAATTCACGCTCGTTAACGGTTTCATCAAGCTACGCCTTTGTTTTGAATAAGTGACCTCTAGCGGTGAAAATTACATTTTGTGCCTTTAATAATATATATTCTTATATAATGTAATATATATAATTATTTATTTATTTATTTATTTTGATGTGTGTATTTTCCCCTAGTAACAAGAACATAAGAAAATACTGTGTTGAGAACTGTGTTTAGTTTACAAATACTATTAAAGTGCATGCCCCTATTATGAATTTTTTAAAGGTTCCTAATTTTGTTTTGGATGTCTCCAACAATAGGTTTACATGCATCTTAGGTCAAAAAACACTTTAATTTTCTCATAACATACATTACCAAATGGATTCGCAGCACAGAAAACTGTCTTCTCGACATGTCGACAACACAACATATTACTACAACATGTTGCTTCTCAGTTACAGCTATAGTGTTTGAGGGCAGGTCAAAGTAGATGTTATTCGTGGGCTGGCATTATGTAAATTTGTTATAATTTACCTACGTAGATATGTTACGAAAGTAAGACTGGAATGACTCTTTTCGGCGGTTCAGAATAAATTTTTTCTTTTAGGAGACAATCCCTCGGTTTCACAGACGAGGCTTAAGCCTATAGTCCCAGACTAAAATTCTGAGCAGTTTGAGCAACTGAAAGCAACGTGCACTGCCATATCTTAAAATATGTCAGTGCTGTTGTTTTGTCTCAAGATGCACACTAGTGATGTTTTTTTTAAGGCACATTTATAAAAGCTATATACTTAAATGTCCTAATTGAACTAAGGCTTAATCCTGGCTTAATCTAAGCCCTGGCTGTGAAACCGGGCCAATGAGTTTATTTGTTGTGCACTTTGATCTTTAAAACTTTGCAGACCTTTTACATTCACAAACAGCTATATAACACTGCAAGAAAGGTAATATTTGAAAAAACAATAGCATAATTCATAGGGTAACTTTAAATTTATGTAATATGTCTATTAAACTACTGAACTCTAAATCTACTGAACATCTCAAGATTAAATTGCAAAATCATTCTGACAGCATATTTCAAAGGTTTTCAAGAATCCAGCTACCATACAATGTCCTACTGTTCTTTGAACTGTTGAAAACAATGAAATAGATACTGAGATACTTCCTTTGAATAAAAGAAGTCAAAACATAGATTTGTTTATGACTTCTTTCTTAAAACTCCATGTTTATTTTGAAATGGGGTATGCAGGTTTTCTTGTGCCCAGTGGTATGGACTCGTGCCACAGGAATACTCATAAACTGCTGTTTGGCCCATTCTGAGAGCTGTTTCCATGACCTGCTTTCTAACAGGCACAAAGCCGAGCATCTGTAAGAAAAGTTCTGCTTTGCTCAGGGTGTTCTTTCTCACTTTCTTTCAAAAGGTTCCATATTTTTCTTATTCATTCTTTAATTTGTCTCCCACCATCAAGTTTAAACACACCATTTGTAAAACAGCCAGTTTCACTTTCCTTCTTACTGTAAAGTTTTTCCTGCTCAGACTAGTCCGTTTAAATCCTTTGCAGACCTAATAGAGATATCAAAACATTCTTGACTAAATCTCTGATCATGTGCTTAGTACTCAGGTTAAGAAATCAGAAACAGAATCTTAAGACAAAACATTCTTGGCTGTTGTTTTGCTCCCCCTCACGGCACAGCAACAGGAAAGAGTGACATGGAGGCAGAGAGAGTGTTTTTTCAGGAAAAAGACGTCACACTTTCTTGTAGCCTTCTTAGGCATGACCCTGACCACATTTTAGTGTATCCTGTCACCTTCAATCTTCATTGGATGTGTCCCCCTCTGCAGTGACATCAACAGGAAGTACCTGTGCCTTATATTTTGTTATTAAAATGTTTATTATTCAGAATAGTTTTGGGGTGTACTGGCCAACAAAGCTTTATTAAGTTTTGTATTTATTTATTTTATTCATTTGTAATTAAAAGGATTACTGTCCAATAAAAACATAACTAGATATAATTTAATCAAAGCCATATTTTTTTCTGGCATTTAAAGGAACCCATAAATTAAAATTCTATTATCATTTATGCACCCTCAAGTTGTTCCAAACCTGTATGAATGTCTTTGTTCTGTTGAACACAAAAGAAGATATTTTGAAGAATGTTTGTAACACTGTTCAGCAGAAGAAAGAAATTCATACAGGTTTGGAACAACTAGAGGGTGCGTAAATGACGACAGAATTTTAATTTATGGGTGACCTATTCCTTTAAAGGCACAAAAAATAATTTTCGCCGCTAGAGGTCGTTTATTCAAAACAAATGTGTAGCTTGATTACGCCTGATAAAGTTGTTGTCTTCACCTCTACAGCCGGTAGAAAATCTGTCGGGACTCATATTCATGGATGAGCTAATGTAGATTTATTAACGTTACTGTAGTATGAAGCTGAAATCCGTTGGAGCGGAACAAGGTCGCTGGAGCGCTTGCTAATGAGAGACAAGCGCGTCACATGGCTCGAGAGCAGTGGAGCTTTTATTATGCCACAGGCGAACACTTCCGCTTCTTCCTGTCATGTGTATGTGGGGTAACGCAGTGCTGTTTTAACATATTAGATACTTTTGAGTGTGATGAAAGTTATGTTATAATGCTACTCTGTGCGTTCCCTTGGCGGCTACTATGAGACACGTGCACACTGCAATAAGCTAGATTGATATTAGGCATGGTAAAACATGGTACTCACGGTAAATCAAAATAAAAGGGATTTAAACAATAAGACTAACTGTGTTGAGCTATATAACAATAATATATTAAAGCATAATATATTACTTTATTAAACGCGTCTTTGGTATTTCCATGGTTTCTACAAAATAAAACCGAGAAATCGAGGGTAATCGAGGGTAATACAGGTATGATGTCATTAGGTGACGCATGGACACGGTCCGTGTCCTGGTTAAAATTGCTTATTTTTCTGGATTTAAACATTCTTGGAAACATTTGGGATAATGTAAGTACACAAGTCAACAAAATGTATAACATTGTTCTAGAGTTTTTTTTAAATATTTTAATATGTCTTACATATTGTGCCTTTAAAAGACTGATTTTCAAATGAATGAATGTTTATCTCTAATTTACATAACTAAGTTGAAAGATTGCAGGGATTCAAATCACCAAATCTGTCACGACTCTTAAGCCGGGTGCACACTGTGCGATTTTGGCCACGATTTGGCCGTCTGAGACAAATTTTGCAAATCCTAAAAGATTCCTCTGATCCTAGGCTAAAATCTGAAGTCTTTGATCGTTAGTTTGACATGTTCACTGGCAGCCGGTTATTGACCGATGCGATCAAATTTGACCTCCGACGAAATTCTGTTAGTGTTAGATTTGGCGCACAGTCCTGCAGTGTGACTTCTCCTATGACGACTGTCAAATTAACTTTGTTTTTCAAGACAAACCATTACCAAAATGAGCGCTAGAGATTTCTTTGTAGCCACCATTTCAATCCCGCGTGTATGCAGCTCACTGTCACCGAACGCGTCATCAATTGATGATGTTTTCTTGCGTGCGTCCGTTTTTAGCGCGCCTTGACCATCGTACAGTCTGACATTAATGACAACTTAGCTCTTACAGTGTTACATGACTTACAGCGGGGATCATGTTCGTACAGTCTGACAAGGAACAATCGTAAAGGACTATTATAAATCGCTCAGTTTGCACCCGGCTTTAGTGAGTCCCAAACACTGGTCTTAGCAGAAGCACAGAAAATCTAAATTAAGTTTTCTGCTGTAGGCTTACTCTTTATGTAAAGTTTGTGTGGATGTTTAGCAAACTTAATGCAGAACCCCTATAATTTCCACAAGTCCATCATTGTCCTCGCAGTTTCAGTGTGTGTTTAGAACAGGCCTCTACGGCTTGGACAATGCAAACACACTGTCATTTTCCACATGATTATGGGGCAAACAGAGTTTAGGGAAATATTTGAATGGCACATTCTGTTTTTAGTTTTTTTTTTAGATATATGGACGACCGCTGAAATGACATGCTAGAGACTCCTCTCCGCCCAGAGCCGAACCCTCCTTTGTTCCACAGCTCGCTTCAGCCTCTAAATTACCATTGCTGCTGCCAAGAGGAGATGCAATGCGACGTTTCCCCTCCACCACTAACAAGCCTTCTCATGTTGGGAAGACAAAGAACTTTCTGGACACAGTGACAACATTTTGGGAGTTTAGACCAAAGACTCCCTTCTCAAGATACGACGAGTCTCGCTGTGAGACTTTTTGTAATTTATAATGTCTGTCTTAAGAGGCTAGTCAACTAGTAAAGACATCAAAGTCTGTGCTGCAATAGCTGCCCTTTACAAACAGGCTTTGATCACCATTATTTGATTATCCAAGTGTTTATCTTCTTGACTTTTTACCCAGGACTTCTCAGGACACAGAGTGCTCGGTCTGAACAAGTGGGGCTCTTGAACTTGGATGGAAAAATTTGTTTATTGCATGCAGTGCTTGATTTCTAAGTAGAAAAGTTTGTAGACACAGCCCTTTATGCAAAAAAAAGGCCAGTCTCGCCACAGCTGGACCAGTGCGATCTGACGTGATGGATTGGATGTGGGTGCGCGGGCCTGTGGCGAGGAACCGAGAGCGGAACTAATCTAAAGAAATGATTCCCTCCTCTAAAGCTTCGAAACTCGACACAATCTGGCACTCATTTGACAGCTTGAAGTTGGTAACTCTTAGCCACGGTTACAAATAGCAAGTCAGGAGGAATTTACTGAGTAATAAAGACTTTTTCTCCTCTCCTGAGTTAAAATAATGTTGTTCTGGATATAATCATCTAATTAGGGCAAGAGGCTGCTCTTGGAAAGGCTGAGGATCGCATTTCAAAGGGTCGTGTCTGCCAGCCTCCACACTGATGGCAAGATATCCAATGGTATGGCGGCGCGATCCTGTGTGTGTGTGTGTGAGACAGGGAGAGAGAGCATTCCTGTGTGCTTGTGTAGGGTTGCGTGCGACCGTGTGTCGCTCACTCCACGAATAGTATGGAAGCCATTGTGCATGTTGGACCTTATCAGCAGTCCATCTTAATCAGTCCTGCCTTATTTCATTCCGTGTCGGTCCCTAAACTCCTAGTGCCCTCTTCATGGACCCAAAGTGGAGCTGTGATATCTTTCTTGCCCATTAAATGTGCACCGTTTACCCAGTCAACCACAAACTGGAGTTCAAAGAGCGTGGAGGTGCCATATCTTGCAGACTTCCTTAAAAGTTCCTTAAAAACACATAAAATTACTAAAACTTGAAAACTGGTGTTGATGTCACAAACTACCTTGTAACCAATCACGTCAACGTGCGGGCGGGCTTTACATATCATCATTACTATGCTGTGAAGCAGAGTCTCAAGAGAATTCATACCGGTATATTTTTCTGTTGATATATAAAAATTGTGTACATTTAGCAATATAGCGGGTAAATTATGTATATGATGTATATTACGATGTTATGATGAACTATATGCCTTTCTCCACTGATGTGACGTTCAAAAGCGTTTCTAAGTGATGCTGATTTTCAGAAGAGAATAAATGACCAAATTTTCCTTTTTTTCATTCCTTTAAATTTCATGACCCAAGAAGAAACCTAGGTTGGAGAGCAAGGAGCAATACTTATGTTTTAACAGTAAATGGAGAGCTGGCGAGCTAACCTAACAAGAGTCCACTACACTAATCCCAGTGCTGCATTCTGGGTAATTACAGACTCCCATGTGGACATTAGTAGGTTCCTGTGATGTGCATGTATGGCTACTTTCCCGCTGCACTTTCGAAAAGAATGAACTAAAAAACCTTGGTAAAGACTGACTGGTTTAGTGGGAGTTTAAAATAAGACTGAAACTTCTGTGTGACCATTCCTGCTCTTTTTGTTGCAGTTTGTGTACGTGTGCACCGCAATTCAGCCAC
The DNA here is from genome assembly GCA_039654625.1 of Rhinogobio ventralis. Classification (NCBI taxonomy): domain Eukaryota; kingdom Metazoa; phylum Chordata; class Actinopteri; order Cypriniformes; family Gobionidae; genus Rhinogobio; species Rhinogobio ventralis. Next base: position 10,345,604 of record CM077206.1, on the reverse strand, counting down.
AAATATGCACTCCAGATAGGCACTATTTTCTTGTCCGTTTTGATTCTGTTATTCCAAACATGAGGCAAGCGCAATTAACAACAAAGGTTTGGTCTTCCAAGTCTGTCGTCACACCAGGGTGAAATTTTGAAGGGGGCAGTGGAGGAAAGGGGTGACAAGTTCAAAAATGAGAAATGAGTTGAGCAGCTCTCTCCTGATCCCCTCGGCCAATCCAAGAGCAGGATGAACAGATTAACACACAGAGTGAGCAGAATTATGGCTAGCTGGTGTGCAATGTAGTCTGAAACAGATGTAGGCTACAATTGTAGTGCTGTATGTAATGTTGTCTGCTTTACCCTCCAATCTGGCTTCCATATCTTCAGTCACTGAGAGATCCAGCCGTAAATCATCCCATGGCGAGCACACTTCTGTCCTCCTTTTCATGTACATTCATATTAGCTGCACAAAACTTAAAGCATTTTCGTCTAAATGTTTTTATCAACATGCTAAATTCGAGCCGAAGACAAAATATAGAACCCTGTGAACTCTACAGAAGAGCACCGTAACCTTTGGAAGCTCAAGCCCAGAAATATTTCCTCCGAAGCAAGCAGAGACAGTCTTTAGGCCATTGGATTTATTTGGAGCCTCTGCTACTACAGAGGTCACTGCATTAATTGATAATCTGCTCAGCCTCGCACACTCTGTCATCTCATATTTCCACAGTTGTAGCCACTTACAGGGCATTACATTCTCCCCGGGTTAACTCACAAGTATGTATAGGATTGCAGTGGAGGGCTGCTGCAGGGCTGTATTTTTAGCGTGTTGAGCAGGTGCGATAAATCTTTTTTTTTTCTTTTCCTTTTTGCTTCTGTGGTCACGTGAACAGAGGGGGAAGTTGGGACAGATGCAGGCTGCTGTCACTTCAAAGGTCCAGTCCTACCGACTGACATCTTTATTTAAAAAGAGACACATGTGCATCCACACACAGTCTTGTCAGACTGATCAGCTGGTGTGTCGAAGGGGCGGAATCGTTTCTTTCTGCAGTTGTGTGTGAAAAAGCTTTGTTAGAACACTTGAACTTTATACTCACAACCCTGTACATCTCATGGAGGCCTGATAGCTGTGGATATACAGTATAAATTGTATGTACTATTTTTTGTGTGTGTTTAGATATCTATGTATCTTTACTAATTAATACATTACCTTTTTGAATGCATTAATACAGTTCCATTAATACAGTTTACAAATACTCATAGTTGGTTTATTAGTTGCATTATTATTACATTATTCCTATTTGAAAAGCTGTCATATTAAATAAGTACCAGTTTAATTAAATATTGATTTACTAAAGTTCTTATGATTTATAATATAATATTTATTTATTTAATTATAATAACAATAATAATTCATATATAATTATCTTATTATATTATAATTCCATCAATTATCTATTATATTATTGTCACAATGGCCAGTCACCTCGGCACACTAAGTTTCACTACGTAATTATAATTAATTATATTTAGTTACATTTAATAATTAAATGTAATTATAATTAAATATATGTATTAATTAGTAAATATTAGTAAATATATTTAATTATAATTAAATATTATTTAATATAAACTTTACCTTTTAAAAGTTTTAGACTGTTAGGTTTTTTAGGTCTTATGCTCAAATACAGTAAAACAATAATATTGTGATTGTTATTATTACAATTTATGGTTTTGTATATAATTTATAGTCATTTGTGTCATGTATGTTGACCATGTTCACAATAAAAATAAAAATGTCTTATTATTATCAATGTTAAAAACAGTTGTAGCCTATTTTTTGTGGAAACCATAATACTTTTTTCCAGGTGTGTTTGATGAATAGAAAGTTCAAAAGAACAGCTTTTATTGAAAAAAAATAGAAATCTTTTGGAACATTATAAATGTCTTTACTGACACTTTTGACAATTTAATGCATCCTTAGTATTAATAAAATCCTAATGACCACAAACTAAATGGTAATATATATAAATATGTAAACGAGTGAACAAATCCAATAATTGTATTAACTTTACAGAAACATCCCTTTGTATTGTTTATGAATTTTTTATATTTGAAAAGATTGTTTTGCATTTTATGAATCTGCAACATTCTCTTAGCATTCATAAGCTGAACGAACTCTTTTAATGTCTCTAGCTGCACGTGTGACTATGTAGCTAAGCTAATGAGCGATCCTTTGGCTTGCTCATACTGTTGTAAGAATTTGAGGCATGGGAATTTTGAAACTGCGTCGTGTAATATTATATTGTGGTTAGCATCTAAATACGGAGTTAGCTTTGAAGTTCTTGTTCTCGTTTTCTATATCACAAGAAAGCAGAGCAGTATCTGGTTCCAATTTAGTTGCATAAAGGGTTGTCTGTTGAATCAGTGGAGTGAAATTCTGAAGGTGTTTGTGATAGTGTCATTACAGCTCTGTGTTTCTATATTAACAAAATAATACTCACTGTACAAATGGATGCATGAGAATCTTTGAAGTTTTTTTTATTTTTTTATGACATATTCATCCACACATTCCCTTGTGTTGTTCAAAATAATATGATGGTATAAGGTTGTCACGGTACCAAAATTTCAGTAGTCGTTACCAATACCAGTACCAGTACCAATTTCAGTGCCAAAGCAAAAACAGTTGAATTAGGTACCTTAAAAAAATGTCCCTTTTTTTTTTCTTGTCCATTGGTTATTACTGTCAATCATTGCAGTTTCTGATTCATTCATACAGAAGACCCCTTTCTTTATAATCACGAAGGCTGTCTAAATATCTCTAAAGTGCAAACTTACTGAATTCTGCACTCTCTTTTTTTTCTTGTTATAATAAAAACGTGTCTTATTTGTACAATGAATCCCTTATTTACTTCGCGTTTACACTTTGTTTTTGGCTATAATGAAAGGATTCGCAAAGTGCACGCACATAAAGCCGCCTCTCAGTGCTAAATTGACTTCTTTTTTGCTGCTTATTGTGCTTAAACAGTCAAATACACACAAAATAATGTCTTGGCAAGTTTTCATGTTGTAAACAAAGTTTTGTTTTAAGAGAACGTAAACAGTTGAGAAAGAAAACGCATTTGTGTAACAGTATAATGGATCCGTGTATCAGGTCTTAAAGTGACAGCAGCCTAATATACCTTCTGCCAAATTATGAGATAATATTTAAAAATATCTATATGGTAGTTTTTCCCATGGTATCGATGTCAAAATTGTGGCTAGTGAAAATGCTGACACCGTGTCTACACTGGACGCGAGCGGGGCGACGCGACAAAAGACAATAGAACCTATTATAATCAGTGATGTTGTCTACACTGGATGTTGCGCAATGCGACGCGACAAATCCCAGAGAGTAAACTGATTCCTCGTTCTATTTATGACTATGGCAAACAGGTCAAGGCCGAGGGACTGTAAGAGAATGGCCCGAGGCAGATGGTGTGATTGTCACAATGACGTACTGACACAAAGGACAAATGCTTTGCAACGGGCGCTTTGTCGCGTCCAGTGTAGACAGCTTTTAGCTGTTGAGGCGCGTCAACGGTCGTGTCCGGTGTAGACAAGGTGTGAGTGACTAGTAACTTTGGAAAACCAGTAGAAACAGTGGCTGGTGAGCAAAAAAGTTAATGTCAAGCCCTGCCGAGGACATAAACGGCTCTGAGTAAAAGTCACGTGTCACCTCGGAATTATGGTAATTATTACGTGGCATGAACACAGCAAGAAACCTTTCACGCTCAGAGAGCACTCAAACAAACACAAACAAGAGTGTTTGAAAGTAACAGTGAATGGGGATGTACGTTTTCAAGCTTCAAAAACAATGTAAGCACCATAAAATGGTCCATGTGACTCGTGAGTGCATTATTTTCCAAGTATCCTCAAGCCATATAACAATTATGTGTTAGGAACACATCTAAAATTGAATCGTTATTACCTGAAACATTTTCACATCAACCTAAGCTCATGAGAAAAGATTCTTTTGAGTTTGAGCTTTTAAATGAATCATTTGATATGTTTCAAAAAACCTAGTTCTGGTGTTTAGCTCACTTACTCAATAATATAAAAACACCTATTCATATTTACAATGATGCAATTGTTCTGTACTGTATAAATACTGACTTCTTTTACATTCAGTTTTTAAGTTCAACAAACCTTTTGGTTTTTCACATACTTGGAGCAGTATTACTAATGTATGATGTTCTATTGTTTACGGTTAAAAAACAGGCAAACACATTATCTATTAATGAATCCACATTTTTAGGACATGCACACTTTGCATTTACAATACCATTTCCGCATCTAATGAGCACATATTTGTTAGACACTAATGGCAACTAACTGGCTGATGGAGGTTGGAGGAAGGTTAGATGTTAGGCCGGTGATGATGTGATGCATCCCCTCCAAGTGTTTGGGTTCCAGCGTGTCCTCAGAGGCGTCCGACGTCCCGTGGCGCTCTCTTATCTTAATGACCATTAACCATCATTGCTCTATGTCAAAGGGAGAGAAGGCGATGGAGAAAAGAGAGTGGGAGGGAGCAGTAGGGAGAGCCTCAGTTAGAGAATTCCTGACAGCTGATAAGAGGAAGTAGGAGATCCAGTTTACTGCACAGATAGGGCAGGAATGTGCTGCCAGAGGATGACTTGCCCATGACTACACCGCTGCCCCTATCATACCCTGCCAAGAGCCATCAATGCTGCTTCTCTCTTTCCTTCTCTTTCCCTCTCTTATTCTTTCTCTCTATGTCTTTTACTCAGGATGAGGGCTGTTAATCCTGCATATCTGTTATAGAGCATCGTAAACTCATTTAGTTTATGGCCGGAGTTTGAGAATATCAGAAACTTCTGGAGCAAAACTGTCGGACAAAGGGAAACGTCGATTATAAATAAGCATATTTCATTCAGTACTGAAAAGTATTACAGTAGTGCGTTATCATTTAAAATGTATTATTTTACCCAATATTTGTGTGTGTTATGTATTTTACACAATATATTGTTTTTTAATTTTTAATTAAAAATAATTTAAACTAATAATTTAATAACACTGTTAAATGTAATATTTAGTAAATCGCAAAATGAATATCCATTTTCATACTGTAACTGGAATATAATGTTATGATGCCTAAAATCACTTTTAATTTTAGCTTTGTGTTTTATTTTCACATTTATTGAGACAAAATAGAATATACATTTTAATGTCTAAATAATTATCACTTTATCTGTATCGGACAGAATTTTGTTATGATGATTTATTATAATTAATAGATAATTATGATTATGATTGTTATTATTATTATTATTAGTAGTAGTAGTAGCAGTATTGTTAATAATATTTCTATTATTAATGTATAAATAATTATTGTTTTAACGTCCAGAATTTTATGATGATGACTAATACTACTACTACTAATAATAATAATAATTATTATTATTATCACGTTTTAAAAGGAACATAATTATCACCTTATTGTATTGGAAAAAATTTTTTATGATGATGATGTATAAATAATTATCATGTTTAAAATTAAAGTAATTATCACCATATTGGTATTTGACAGTAAGTATAATGTATCTGTCACCTTAAAATAAAGTGTAAAGTGTATTGTTCTTAGTAACATGCTAGCTTCAAACTCTATTGCAATCAGTTGCAAGTCGGGTCTCTGATGTGGAGCGCTATATGTGTGGAGTGTGCTTATGTAGAGTTTCTCAAATGACCTATTTTTGAGTTAGGATGCTGTCTTTGAAGGCAGCTAGCTATGTAGGCAGCATAGCTTACACTGTGTGAACACTGTGAATTGTGCTGAATATCCCTATAGCCTCTAAGTACCAAATCAAAATTGACTGGACTGAGCGTCTCCTGCAAAACAAGCTCGTTATTTCAGATACATCAGCTGTGTGTGTGCATTATTCAGCTTTTAGCATTACAATGGCTGTGTCAGGCAGAGAAATGCAATCCTTGTCAGACAGTGTGGAAGTGAGCAAGCCAAACACAAAGAGCATTTCAACAGTGTGGTCTGGGCCACAAGCCTTTTTAAATTAATTATAGATCAGTATGGACACTGTGACTTGGTGAATGGGGAACGGGGCAGCGTTGCATGCTAAGATTGGGTTAGTGCTAGCAGAAGAGACAGAAGTCTTGTAGAAATATGAATGGGAGAAATTGTGACAATTAGCATGGTGATTGTAGTAAAGGCAGCCTACCTTTCGCTTAAAAGAACCAATCGCCTTTTTGATACAGTTTGTTAAAGGGTTAGTTCACCCAAAAATGAAAATTACCCCATGATTTACTCACCCTCAAGCCATCTTAGGAGTATATGACATTCTTCTTTCAGACGAATACAATCGGAGTTATATTAAAAAATGTCCCGGCTCTTCCAAGCCAATATAATGGCAGCCAAAAATTTGAAGCTCAAAAAAAGTGTATCCATCCATTATAAAAGTAATCCACATGGCCTTCTATAGCGAAAAGTGGTTTTTGAAAGAAAAATATCCATATTTAACACGTTATAAAGTAAAATATCTAGCTTCTGGTGGACCGCCCTCCCTATTCAACTTACGAAAAAGCATAACTGGCGCGATGATGTTGTCGGATGTAGCGTAAGCATTTTGAACTGCGCGAGGCGTTACACTTTCTTCATAAGTTGAATACTTCACTTCAGAAGGCCTTTATAACCCCCCCGGAGCCGTATGGATTACTTTTATAATGGATGGTTGCACTTTTTTGGGCTTCAAATCCTATTTCTTTTCCCTCTGCTTCTTGTTTATAGAATTTCATGGATTTCATTGTACATGTCTTGTTCATTGGAAAAGAGTGGGTTAAGCAACTGGACCGTTTTGGCAAGGACCTTAGTGGCCCCATTTCTCTGAGAACAAGTACAGGGGGAAAAAGAGAATAATCAGTAAAACCTGGTTGTGTTTTATATTATGTCTTGTCTTGTCTTTTTTCTGATGAATATCTGTACTATCTGTCCCATATTTTATGTCTGACCATCAAAGAAAATCTATGATTGTAAAGCCATTGTCAAACAGAACAATTATGATGCTGTGCTGAAGAATCATTGGCTGCATCTGTATTCAGACGGCTGCCCTGGAAAGCTTTAAAGCCCTTTATTTATATTTTTCCAAAATTGTTTGATATTTCTGCACAAAATGACATGAATTTTAATCATCCTTGTACTGTTTTTAATTTAAGTTAAAATATTTTTTTATTAAATTACATTTATTAGAATTTTAATATAATTTATACAGACTCTTTATTATTTGGAAATCAATGTTTTGAAAAGTCTTTGGTCTCAATTATAGCTGCGTGTCTTCCTTGCCAGGCAGCAAATAAATGTACGCATCTGGATTAGGCAGATCCTCTTAATCCTGCAGATTCTGTAAAAATGTGTCGGTTTTTAATCTTCTGGTCTTTCTTCAGATTTTCAGTGTGGTTCATATCCAAGCTTTGGGTTATTAAGGACGCTCAGATAGCTGTGGTTGTGTTGCCTGATGCTTTGTAGCATGTGAAATATTAGGTATTTCAACATGCTTTATAATGTCATTATGAGTGTATTTTGTGTTGATTGATCAACTTAATCCATTTAATAACCAAAAAGTTCCCAAAAAGTGGCTTCGACAAAGTATTTTCTGAAAGTGTTTTAAAGCAAGCACAACATTCACTGAACCACTAAGACCTGGAATCGATTTGTTTTTTGCACCGTCTTCCAACAAAACATTCAAAACTGAAGAAAAATAAGGGAGTTGGTTACATTTGGCAGACCTTATTAACTTTGCGTAATTTAATGCCTAAAATCATACCAGTTGTATGACATGATTAAAACCAGCATGTTTTCTCCCAACATGGATTTGTTTACCACAATCTGATAAGTCAGCCGCCCAGGCTCACATTTAATCAGGTTCAAAGGATACTGAAATTTAAAGTAAAAGCATTATAACAATCATACGTCTTCCTCCTCTGTATTCCATCCCACGATCAGATCTGATTACCGCTTCCTTTGTAATGCATATGGACAAACTTACTTCCACCGTTTGAATAGGGCATTGCATCCACAACAATTAAACAGTCAGTTCAAAAGAATGTGTCAAGGTCTCATTGGCTTTTCTTGAGATGTGAACGTGAGCTTTGTCACTGTGGCAGGATGGAGAGGAGGTTATGTGTGTATGTGTAGTCAGGGGTCACGTTGCATACATAGCCATCACCGCTGACCTCTCTCCTCCTCCAGCAAGAGGAAACGGGAGGACACATGGGCAGCAGGCTAGTCGTCAAACCCCTGAACTGAACTTGACCCCAATTTTCATGTCCACAACTGCAATGTGAAGCCAGGCACGTTCACTTGTTCATACATGACGGTATCTGGTCCACTTTGAGCGCTGTAATTGCACAGGAGGAAACAAACCTTGAAAGTCAGATTATTATGATGTGTCATTAACTATGCTGTGATGATGCAACAAAAACTGGCGACATGGCAAAGGATCTGATCTCTGTGTCTATTCTTGTGTCTGAGCATCTCAGACTATCTCTGAACAATAGCTTTGGATGTGTTTTTTTTGTTTTCCCTGAATTATCTCCCCATCATGCCCTGATGATAGCGTAGAGACTGGCGTCTGAGCCTGTGATCGCTGTCAGACAGTATCTCTCTCATTCTATCTCTCTTTCTCTGTGCAGCGGAGCGTGGCATTATGGAGGCGGTCTGTCCAGGGGGTGGGGAACCCTTTGTCGTGAGAAAAAGTACAGAGTCAGTCACTAGCCTTTGGGACTGTGTGTGTGTTTTTGTGTGTGAGAATGAAGACAAGATGGCACCGGTGGGAGGGCAGAGCAGACTGGAGCCAGCAGGGAGAGGCCAGTGGTATTATCACCGGCTCTGTGCGCTCTGGTGACGCGATGAGCCGCTATCTCCATCGTCATCGGACTCTTTGTCTGCCGCTGAGTCATGGCCTGTCCTGCTCCCAGCCAAGAGAGGCAGGGTGAGCCGCCGTTAGCAGGGCTGATCTTATGATCTTGGTGGGTGCAGCAGGAGGACATCTCGCCTGTGGCCCCATCATGCATGCCCGCTCCTTAAAAGGCAGCACGGAAACTGCTCAAGGAATATTCCCTTAAAACTATCCTGAAAATATATCCTTGGTTGGTCAACCGATCCAAAGACTAGTGACGTCTCACTTCATGTTTATCAGTATGATTTTTTTTTTTGGCCTATCAGGCTCAATTCATTTTTAATAGTTTCCCTTTTGAAAAGCAAATCAACTTATTATTGTGTTAATATTACTATGATTTCTATCATATTTACATATTTGCACTGGCTTCCAGTTAAGTATTGAATTGATTTTGGATTGTAATCTTCTTCATATCCACATTTCTTCTCGTACTATCAGATGTTCTTAGTCAACTTACCACATATTCGTCAGAACACTATGGGATCTAGAGCCTTTAGTTATGCTACCCCTCATTTATGGAATTCTGGATATCCAAAACAGTGATAGTCTTTATACTTTTAAATCTAATCTCAAAACTCACTTATTTAAACAGGCTTATTTTAATGACTGCACTTGTATTGAGTTTGCATTTTGTATCTTCCAAGATCTTGTATATCATAGTATCTTTGGTCCCACTTTATATTAAGTGTTATAAGTTTACTACCATGTACTAACAATTAAATTAGTCATTTGATACATACAATGCACTTATTGTGTACATATTTTACATTGTACTTATATTATAAAAACACTTGCATTAATTACAGCTGTAATGCTCTGAGGCATAAAAGTACGAGCGTTACCAGTGAAGGACGAGGGAGGACCAGGCCTGGACTTTACGTTGTGTTTTGTTTATGTTTTATTATGTGTGTGCGTGGCAGCCGTCCGTGAGGGGCTGCCTGCGTTACTTTCGTTTTGTTTATTTATTTATTAAAGTCTTTTAAATGTTCGCCGGTTCCCACCTTCTTCTTCCCTGAACAAAGAACTGCGTTACAATGTGGTTCAGCTGTTCCTGTTTATTTCCCTCTGTTAACCTGTGTATATATACTTCCTGTTTTGTTTGCTCATTGTTCCGTGTCGTCGATGTTTCATAGCTGTATTATCTGTTTTCCTGAGTTTTCCCTCTAATTAAAGACTATTTGTATCTATTCTCCTGTGTCGTGTCCTTACAACAGCTGTGACAGTCGCGGAAGGTGCTTATAAATAAAATGTATTATTATTAAAATGTATTTGCCAGACTTGCATTAACTTGAATTATATTTTGGAATAATTACGAATTTGTAATTTTGTAATGATTTTGCTTGCTTGATATTTTTGTGGAAACCGTGATGCAATTTAGTTTTTAAATCAGATTCTTTTGAAAATGTTTTTTAGTCTGAATGCAAGTGTGTTGTAACTTGCAAAATGACAATACAGACCGTCAGTTCTAAAATAAGATAAAAAAAACAAACAAATGGGATTTATGTACAGTGTGAACAAAGCCTACTTTTCATTGTTTCCCATTTTGATCCTCACCTTTTCCTCCTAACAAACTGTTCTGTTTCTACTACTCTTCTTAAAGGACATCTTCAGTGGGTTGTCCTACCCATGTCTTCCCGTTAATATATAGTTTGCTGGCAGAAGCATGACTGAAGGTGCAAAGGGTGTCAGTACACTGTTAACTTCTTTTAATTGTTTGTTTGCTTTTAATTGTACTTTAATCTGTTTGACCTTGCACGCTTGCCTGCTTCTCCATAAACCCTAATAAACTGGGTTGAGCAATCATATCAGTCTTCTGTCAAGGTCTCCAGTTTTTATGGTCTTAATTAGCTGTACATATTTAGGGATAGGTGAGGCTGAGGGTAATATCACAATGGTCTTTCTTCAGACCGTGCAGAAATTCATAGTGAACAGCCCATAACTATGTATGCAAACATAAAAACAGGTAGTGAGTATGTTGGGGCTTTACTGTGGATTAACCAGTCTGGACTGGTACAGTCATTAAACCGCTCCTAAAAGAGGATGCTATGTTTGGAATCTGGTTGAAATATTTAGTTTTTAATTGTCAGTTTGTGGTTGTGATTTTCCTGAGCGAAATATTTGCTTGTGTTGCCTGACAACAGTTTTCAACTGTCTTTTTCTGGCAGGTTTAAATGGACAATGATTTGGATCCTGTAATGTTTCAGTGGTGGTTGTTTGGAATGACTTTTCCTTTCTTGGACGGACCACCTCTGAGAGGAACTTGTTAAAAGATATTGAATTAAAACAGATTCTTTAGGATAAACAAACTGTGGCCTCTTTGTATTGAATGTACCATGGGTTAGCTTCTCCATTCTGACCTCATTCTGTGTTTGACGAGTTGATCCGGTGCCGTGACGGGAAGGAATGGTAAAAACCACACCATGTGGATAGAGGACTGTGTGAAGTGGATAGAATTAAAGACCTCAACCCATTGGCCAGTGGCAATTAGCGAATGGCCTTCTTTGCTATGGGCTTGTCTTTGAAAATTACATATCACATACCACATATCACTTCTATCAGTACATTGCATACACAATACATAGTTATAGATTGATACTTAACTACACTTCAGTGTGTTTTGTGTGTGTACATATGTATGTGTGTGTGTGTATATATATATATATATATATATATATATATATATATATATATATATATATATATATATATATATATATATATATATATATATATATATACACACTATATTGCCAAAAGTTTTGGGATGCCTGCCTTTACATGCACATGAACTTTAATGACATCCCATTCTTAATCTGTAGGGTTTAAGTTGGCCCACCCATTGCAGCTATAACAGCTTCAGCTCTTCTGGGAAGGCTTTCCACAAGGTTTAGGAGTGTGTTTATGGGAATTTTTGACCATTCTTCTAGAAGCGCATTAGTGAGGTCAGGCACTGATGTTAGACGACAAGACCTGGCTAGCAGTCTCCGCTCTAATTCATCCCAAAGGTGTTCTATCGGGTCGAGGTCAGGACTCTGTGCAGGCAAGTTCCTCCACACCAAACTCGCTCATCCATGTCTTTATGGACCTTGCGTTGTGCACTGGTGCGCAGTCATGTTGGAACAGGAAGGGACCATCCCCAAACTGTTCCCACAAAGTTAGGAGCATGAAATTGTCCAAAATGTCTTGGTATGCTGAAGTATTAAGAGTTAATTCACTGGAACTAAGGGGCCAAGCCCAACACCTGAAAAACAACCCCACACCATCATTCCGCCTTCACCAAACTTTACACTTGGCACAATGCAGTCAGGCAAGTACCGTTCTCCTGGCAACCGCCAAACCCAGACTCGTCCATCGTCCATCGGACTCGGCCGTTGTTCCCAATTGCTTCCACTTTGTTATAATACCACTAACAGTTGACCGTGGAATATTTAGTAGTGAGGAAATTTCATGAATGGACTTGGTGGCAGCCTATCACAGTACCACACTTCACTGAGCTCCTGAGAGCAACCCATTCTTTCACAAATGTTTGTAGAATCAGTCTGCATGCCTAGGTGCTTGATTTTATACACCTGTGGTCATGGACGTGATTGGAACACCTGAATTCAATGATTTGGAGGGGTGTCACAAACACATATTTACAAACTTTTATGTTAGAGTTAGGGTAATGAAAATAAATGTATATTCTCATATACATATATTCTCAGAAAAGCCTTAATATCTTGAGTAAATGTATGTGGCTTTATGTATTTTCCGATATTTTTACTGGAAAATAAGACAAAGATACAGAGTAAGATTATTTTTTTGCAACGTCAGTTTCACAATTAGAATGCAAAAAAAAAATCCTACTCTGTATCTTTGTCTTATTTTCCAGTAAAAATATCGGAAAATACATAAAGCCACATACATTTACTCATTGACTAGGAATCTTTTTCTTATTTTCCAGTAAAAATTCCAGTAAAAATATTATCATTTACATATATTCTCAGAAAAGCCTTAATATATGTAAAAAAACAACAACTGTTTTTGCATTCTAAATGTCAGACATAATGTCAGACATAAATGTATGTGTATCTTTGTCTTATTTTCCAGTAAAAATATAAGAACATACATAAATCCACATAAATTTATGTCTGGCATTAAGATGTATGACTGCAGGACGTCAGAGTTTCACAATTAGAATGCAAAAAAAAATCTTACTCTGTATCTTTGTCTTATTTTTTTTTTGCATTCTAATTGTGAAACTCTGACGTTCTGCAGACATAGTTATGCTACTGAGCTCTTAATAAATGTTTAAATATAGCACATAACAATAATTAATAATTCTTTATATCACTTCTTCTCCATGTAGTGCTTTCATTTAATCGAAGACTGCCCCCCTCTGCCTCCTCTCCCCCATTCCCAACCCCATGCCAGACTGCTTGACACCTGAGAGCTATGATGCTGTTATTCCACCTCACCCTCCCGAATGCAGAGGACCGTATTTCAGGAGAGCCCCCTGTTTCCTCCGCCCCCTACCCAGGCTCTGTTCAGTGTCTGTCTGCCTGTTCCAGGTCAGCAAAAATAAGCAAGAGCACAAAAGAAACCGCCGTCAGTCCTCAGGCGCTGACTGTGAGGTAGAACAACAGAGAGGGAGAGAGTGAAAGAGAAAGAAAGACTCAGTGCCAGGTCTGAGAAGGATCAACTGACCTGACAGCAGCATGAGCTGTATTATACCTTGCCTGATGTGTTTATTTAGTGAAAAAAAATCATGTCATAATCATAACTCAAAGTCATAATAACTGCAAACAGATCTGTTCTTAATCCGTAATCATTAAATCCTAATCAGTATTTTTCCCCCCCGTAAAAATCTAAACATCCAAAGTAAAGATACTAATTGTATAAGAAAATAAGGCCTTTACAGAATATATCTTGAATTAAGTTTGTTTTCATTGGTCCAATAGTTTTTTTTCTTCTTGTTTTAAGCACAAATCTAAGAGAATTTATTGAACAGAATGTTATTAATATTGATAATACAATAATATTACTCTTTTTTTTTTTGTAGTCCACATATCTAGGATACAGTTGTCATAAATAGTGATTATAGAACGTCCCCTTGGCTTTGTTGCATTATTTGTAGGTAGCATGTTGGTATATTTTGTTTTGCTCTCTTCTGCCTGAGCATTGAAAGAGTGAGTGAATCTCAGTGTAGCTGACATTGTGTTTTAAGGAGTGAGGCTGCGCTTAGACACACACACACACACACACACACACACACACACACACACACACACACACACACACACACACACACACACACACACACACACACACACACACAGATACAGAGGATTGTGTAGTTAGGAGACAGGGATATTTGAAGCAGATGTGGGTTTAGTCCAGAGCTGAGCCAAAGCGTTCTTGCTGTGTTATTGATTGCCAATCTTCTGGCATGTTTGGCCTATCAGCGTCTCTGCAGCCATGATGATCAATTGTGATAGTAGGAGGTATTTAAAGCTGGAAGAGAATTTAAGGTATTGGGAACATGGCATATTTTGCGTTGTAGAGATCAAATAAAAACAGACAAGGATGCTCTGGAATTTAAAGTGATAGCGCACCCAAAAATTCTATCAAACGTTTTTCACCCGCATGCCGTTCCAAACCCATTACATTGTTCCATGGAACACGAAAGGAGATGTTTTAATATAGGTCTTAAATCAGTCATGTTTGTTCACATTTACATTTTGTAACACCAAGTTTGACATCACCACATGGCACATACTATGAGCCATATCACATAAAGGGTTAGTTCACCCAAAAATGAAATTTCTGTCATTACTTACTCACCCTCATGTAGTTCCAAAACTGTAAGACCTTCGTTCATCTTCGGAACACAAATTAAGATATTTTTGATGAAATCCGAGAGCTTTCTGACCTCACCATAGACAGCAATTTAATTAACACTTTCAAGGCTCAGAAAGATAGTAAAGACATCGTTAAAATAATCCATGTGACTCCAGTGGTTCAACCTTAATATTATGAAGTGACGAGAATACTTTTTGTGCGCAAAAACAAACAAAAATAACGACTTTATTCAACAATTTCGTTCTAGCATGTGTCAGTCTCCTTCTCAGTTTACGTTGTAAAAACAGTGCAGCTCCTGCGTCATCATCACGCATGCGTTGTGGTGCTCACGTGAACAGCATCGGCTGCCGTATGAGAACTCGAAAGACAAAACACGTAACTACACGTAAACTGAGTAGGAAATTGACACAGGCTAGAATGAAATTGTTGGAGTCACATGGACTATTTTATCGATGTCTTTCCTATCTTTCTGGGCCTTGAAAGTGTCAATTAAATTGCTGTCTATGGAGGGGTCAGAGAGCTCTCGGATTTCATCAAAAATATTCTAATTTGTGTTCTGAAGATGAACAAAGGTCTTACGGGTTTAGAACGACATGAGGGTGAGTAATGACATAATTTTCATTTTTGGGTGAACTAACCCTTTAATTATTTTATTTATTTATTTATTGGATGCTTTTCATTTTCATTGAGTAACTTCAACTTGAGTAAAATTTCCCTATACTCTTAGAATCGATAAATACGAGGAGTCCCCTCTCTTCCTGGGTCTGACCAGCTAGCCATGTCTGTGTCTCTTCCCTTGCTCCCCGCACTGATGTGGCCCACTGATACATTTCACTCTCACCAGGCAATTAGGCAGCTCTGCCCTTTGCTGTGAAAAGAGCGAGGGAGAGAAGAAAAGAGGAGAGATTAGGGCTGGGAGGAGAAGCGGTCAGGGGAGGGCAGGGTGCAGTCAGAGTGTCTACTTCCCCAGGCCCTGGTCCATTCTCTTGGCTGCCACGGCCCCGACGCCGCCACTGCCTTTCTTATCAGCCTGCTCAGCTCAGCACAGAGCAGCTCAGCGCAGCGGCGGCTCAAACAAGAAGCTGTTTATCTGAGCTCAGCCTTGTATCTACACTCTGGCTCCAGTCAAATCTGCCTGGCCAGACCAGCTCCCAAAAAACACAGTCTGCAGGGGGAAAAAAGACAGAAAGAGGTTACAGAAGGATAAATCAATAGAGAAGCACCCTCTGTCTCCACGCTTCACTATCCCACAGTCGCTCTGTGCATAGTTCTTGTCTTTATTATATTCTGTCCTGTCATCATTGTTTCCTTCTCTGGGAACTTTGAGTTTTTCCACAAAGCTGGCATGTTTGGGTGTAAATAAACTACGCACGCATGTATGGTGCTCTTTAGCTTTGATCTTTTTGTGTGTGGGATTACTTGCGTCAGCGTTATTAGTTAACTAAAACTGAAACCATTTTGTTGCTTAAAATAAAATAAATGAACTGAAATAAATAAAATGAAATAATCTTGCCAAGGCAACATTTCTCATATTCATTTAGTTTAACTTGAACTAAATTTACTAAAACTGAATTAAAAATGACTAAAAACTATATAGACATACATAATAAAAATAAAAATAATAAAAAACATAAATACTAAAACCTTAAATTAACTGAAAATGGAAACTATAAAAACATAAAAAAAATAATAGTATCTCCAAAGATACTAAAATAACACTGATTTGCATAGATTTTGCTGTTGTGTATAAGACTAACCACAGAATGCCAGTGAATAATGTTGTATTTGGCTTTTTATAAACATGTACCTGCATGTAAATCCCAATACATTCACACAGAAGCAGAATATCGCTGTCAGACGTGTGTTTGTAAAGGCTAAATTGGGTTGGGTTGGGTTGATACATGTTCTATAAACAGAACAGACAATCTAAAATCATTTGACGTCATATTATTATGGACAAATATACAATATATTTTATCAGTAATATTAGGGATGTAAATATTAAAGGAACACTCCACTTTTTTTGAAAATAGGCTCATTTTTCATCTCCCCTAGAATTAAACAGTTGAGTTTTGCCGTTTTTGAATCCATTCAGCCGATCTCCGGATCTGGCGGTAGCGCTTTTAGCATAGCTTAGCATACATCATTGAATCGGATTAGACCATTAGCATCTCATTCAAAAATGACCAAAGACTTTAGATATTTTTCCTATTTAAAACTTGACTCTTCTGTAGTTACATTGTGTACTAAGACCAACGGAAAATGAGAAGTTGTGATTTTCTAGACCGATATGACTAGGAACTATACTCTCATTCCTGCGTAATAATCAAGGAACTTTGCTGCAGTACCATGGCTGCAGCAGGCACAATGATATTACGCGATAAAAAATTTTTTTTAAAAGTTGTTTCAACTTTAAAAAAAGTAAGTGTTTGTGCTGCCTTAAACTGCCTAGTCAACTCATATGTCCAAGTTGTCACTTAGTACTTCACATTTCAAGTTGAATAAACTTCAAATTTTAAGGCAGCATGAACACTTACGTTTTTAAGTTGAAACAACATTTTTTTTTACAGTGTACATACTCTATAAACAGAACAGACAATTGAAAACCAGTTGACAGTAATATTATTATTGGCATGTTTATCATTAATATTAAGGTTGTACACCTCTCTTTAGTAATTAAAAATATCAGAAAATAGGGGATTTGTGTGGTGGGAGTGCGAGAGGAGAAACTGACATATATGCATAACATTGTTGAAAGCAGTGGATGCTGCCCCAAATGCTTGCCTAAAATATATAAATGCTTAAAGATGCAGTACAAAGTGATATTTAACATCATTATTGGTCACTATAGAGTTAGAGTTAAAGGGATTGACTTCTGTTACATGTACAGGACAATTTGAGTCACATCTGTATACAGTTGTCAATCCCAAACTCTGACGTAGTCATTTAATAATGCATCTGAATAAGCTTCAAATGCCTTGGCATTCCTGAGATGTGGGGCGAAAAATAGTGAACCCTTAATTCCTCTATTATCACTGTGGAGGGGAACTCAGGCAGTCTGAGAGACATACCAGCAGATAGATATGCTTCAGCTATCTGCTGTTTCTGCATTTATTTAATAAACAAGCAGTTTGAGTGGAAGACAGAGACTGACAAGTTATTTGATGGGTTAATGTAAAGGAAAGTTAAATGAACATAAATGAAAACACACTTTAAGCACTTTTTTGTATGATTGACAGGTGCATCAGGACATGGTCACATGTGTTTTTAACTACCTCTAAATGTAGTTTGAGTGATCCAATCCCGAAACATTTTAGACCTCATTTACACCTCTATTTAACCCTGTCTGCTTGAGATCGGATCACAGATGTGTGACTTTGGTGACTTCAGGCATAAGAAGTTTGATGACTAAATATTAGCTAACAAGTGGCTAAATGGGACTACAGAGGCTGTCGGGGAGATTAAACGTCATCATGCTGAACAGGTAAACTCAGTCTGCTTTTACAGCCTTGTTATGCTTATAATTGTGCTCTTATAAACTATTCTAACTGAAATGTTCTGGGAAAATGTTTGTTAGATAAAAACTGAAAGAGTTGTCGGAAGCTTAGTGATGGTGATGTTAAAGTTGAACGACCGTGGTGTAGTTCATTTATAGCCTACCTTTAGAAAAAATTCATTAAAGTTATGTGTCTATAATAATTATGTTGATGGACAAAACGTGCAAGTATCATAAACTTTTGTTGATCGCAGAGTTTGTTTTTTGTAAATAAATCCAAAAGCCTATGGAAAAATCCTACTGCGTTTTTGTCGAGAGAACCAGTGTGATGCTAACTGTCGGTTGGTCTAAGTGACGTCATACCTGCACCACTCTATAGAACCTACCAGTGACGCAAGTTTACGTTGATTGGCTGAACACATGCCATACAAAACACCAGCACCCGCCATTTTTTAAAAGCTGTGTAAACACACAGTTTACATGCTTAGTCAACAAACTAACTTCACAAACATGGAAAACAGCAATAGAGAACATTTACCTGTAGCCTTTGTCTGTGTCGATGATATGCACTGCAAGTTGTCTCTTAGGCCTCCTTTTAGCTCTTTCAATCGCATAACTTATATGGCCATATTCCATTTCCGTTATCACAAAACCCACTACACACAGCAAAAACACAGCTCCGATCACAACGTCCTCCATCCCCTGGCTTTCCCTAGGGGAAATTTAGTTCTCGGGGGACCGCCTTGAGTCCTAGCTACCCGGTGCGAAAGCTCCTATTTACACTTTATTCAGCTTACTAAGCAAAAAGGTTTTCTCTTTATATCCCATATGTCCCTGTAGGAATTTTGGCATAGATTTTGACCTAAAACATTTCGCAAGAGACAAGGCTTTTTTTAACATCTGTGGTCAGCATATACATCATTACTGTCGCCAGTTTTCAAAAACACACTCAGGAGGACTGCACTGAGCCACATAAATGTAGTTAATCTAACAGAATTTTAACTGATGAGGCATAGATAATACAGTCTGAAAATTTTGCATACTGACTTTGTTGAACGTGTGAATGCAAATCTATAATGCTGCAAAATTGTGTGACTTAAGCAATGCTTTCAGAACCTATTTAAACCACTGTAATTAAATGAGGAGGATTATAACTAACATGTGGCCACAGTTCCATTGTGGGTTTATGTGGGACTTTGGATGTATATATCATGATAAAAAAAACATGTATCTGTTTGTGTGTGTAGACCCTTAGCAGGAGCCTCTGTTCTATAGTTTACTTTAAATGCTTCAGTTGCCAATATTCATCTCTACACACTATATATTCTTTGCCTATACGTCAGCTTCAACATTTCAGTTTCATCAGATTTTTCAACAGCTGACAAAAAAGCCTTTCATTTATAATCAGGTATATGTAATCTATAGCTAACATCTCCAAGGCGCCACTCCAAAAACCTTAGCAATCATGCTGAGAGAGCAGTGATCTTATGTTTACTTAGTCAAGTTCAAGAGCCGACTGCAACCATTAAACAGTGGGCAGGATAGAGATGGACTGATTGTCTCCCTGCTGATAATCACGAGACGGAAATGACTCAGTTTGTGTTTATCAAGCATCATAACACGTCTGAGAGCGTGCATACATAATGGCTGATTATTCAAATGATGACAGAGACATGTCAAGTACAGGCTTTGGGCTTACTGTGACCAAACAACACAAGCAGATGTATTAGACAGTAAAGTGTATATATATATATATAATATGATATAAAGAGCAGGAAAATAATATTTATTTTTATAAATATATGTTAATAGCTATATCACTATAGTGCGTAATTAAAAGGGGGAAAGGAATCAATCCTCATCAAAAGGAATCTCCAGGTAAATATGAAAAGCTGTCGATCTGCTGATATCTGCACTGCCGCCCTGTTTTGAATTTGCTAAAGTTCAAGCTTGTCTTTTATCCTTGACCTTCATATTTCCCAGAAGTCTTGGTCCTCAGAGGGAGTTTAATTATTTTCTTCTGGATGTTGCATAAATGGCCCAGTGGGTAGATCTGACTCCTACCCACTGGATCCAGGCGTATTTTTACCACTGGTTTGGGAAATCCACAATCATGCAGAAGAGCATGGTTCTAATTACCATCCTTAGATTGCAGTCTTTCAGGGCCAGTCTCTCTCTCTCTGTCCTGTCTCATCAGGGTAAGGATAGTGGTTCTGTATTCCTGACCCAGTTTGAGTGCTCTCAGCTCGTCTTTAGCTGTAATTTTGCCTCTCCTTGCACAGTGGTATCTGTTCACTGATTCTTGAGTCACATTTCAGACTTTTCACTTTGATATTAATCAGAGATGATCACCAGTATGTTCTGGAATGTAACACATCTCATTTAAAATCTTTGTGAGCATAAGAGAATGGATGTGTTTGTGTGTGTATACGTATAGAGGGCTTCTTTGCTCACCAGCCACTGTGACTAATGGTTTTCCAAAGTTACTAGCCACTGGCCACAATTTTGACATCAATACAATGGGAAAACTGCCATATAGATATTTTTAATACTACCTCATAATTTGGCAGCAGGTATATTACGCTGCTCTCACTTTAAGACTTGATGCACAGATCCATTATACTGTTACACATGCGTTTTCTTTCTCAGCTGTTTACATTCAAACATAACTGACTGTGTTTAAGTGAATATTCGCCAAGACCAGCATTTTTGCATTATGTTATGTGTACTTGACTGTTTAAGTGCAATAAGAATTTTCTTCATATAGGTATAAATAGGGATGGGTATCGTTAAGGTTTTAACGGTATTACTACTCTTACCGATGCTGCTTATCGATCCGCTACTTTAACAGTATTCTTATTGGTTCTTTTTGTTATACTTTTTTTTATCTCTGGAAGGTCTACTAACATTAGCTACTGTTCAGGTAATGGCCTACAAAATACATAGTAATCAAATATCAAAATAACACTGTATAGTTTTCACTGTACAAATTGATAGATTAATGCTTTTTTAAGCTTCGAGTATCTTTCTCTTCGCCTTTTGTTGTTTGATTCACATTAATGGCACAATCGTCAGGGTTTATTAGATGCTGCCCCTTTAAGACCGAATGCAGATCTAATAATGTACATAATATTTTCTCCCAACTATTAACGCCCATTTAACACATAAACTGTGTGTAAGTGAATACTCTCCAAGTGGTCATTTTGACATAGGCTATTTGTTGTGTGTATTTGATGGTTTAGACGCGCACACAAAGCCTAAAGTAGCCTACTACTAAGTTGCGAGTGCAAGTTGCGGTCGGTATCAAAGCGCACATGCATTTTAAAAATAAATAAAATTTCAGTTGTTTGTGGTGGGGTAAATTAAACGCGATATTCGTCACAATCGTGTTGCATTGTGGTATATGAAGCTGCCTGAAGTGTACATATGAAGTAGACTGGCTCCCTTGGTCCATATAAACTTCCCTTGTCCACTTCACGAAGTGGAACCATAGACTGTAAAAATATGGACGTAGTGTCCGTGACGTCATCCATAGGATTCTGAAGAGCAGTTTTGAAGCGTAAAGTAGGGACGAGCTGGCCGTTGCCATCTTGGCAGCACGTCACTCCCGGAAAACAGAAAATGGGCAAAGAGGCGGCACGTGGGTGGAGCTGAGGTGACGCGATGACTAACGGACAGCAGATAAATTGCTGTCCACCTGTCACTCAAAGTGGCCACGTCCTTAATTATGCAGAACTTTAAGGCTTTATATAATGTAAACAAATGAATTATAAAAAAATTCACCCCCCTCACAGTTGTCATGAAGGGCAAAATTAGTTGTATAAACCAAAACAACAATTTGTACCAGGCTGTTTTTGGGGCTCAAAGAGATTATGCTCCCTTCTGGAGCCTAGTGGCCAGTCGATGAATTGCAGTTTAAGTCACTTCCGTATTAGCTTCAAGAGAAACTGGGGGAGGTTGCCACTTGAGTGGAACGTACTTCAAAATGGCGGCGGGGATTCCCCCGAGGGGAAGTGCTTAGGGAAGTTCGCAAGTGCGTGTCTAAAAGTTGAGTGGAACGCAGCAATAGTTTTACCTCATCTATTTATAATTCTTGGCAACCAAAATCGAAAATACAATTAAATTAATATCACAGGCCTGAAGTGTAACCAGACTAAACTTTTGTTGGCCATCGTCACTCATTAAGCAGGGACTGTCATGTCGTGTGCGCTGTAGCTCCGCGTGAGAGATCGCTCTCTCTCTTCTGGTTTGCCACTAGCAAAAATGTAACGCATGGTTTAACATTATTGCTTATAGAAACGGCTGGCAATATAGAATTCGCAATATAACGTCTATGTAGCAATAATAAATAGTAAGTGTATTTTCTTCATTTCTCCAGTACCGACAGCAGAACCGATAGCATCAGAGCTTATCGATACTGCAGTCTTTCATAATTTAATTATGAAATTAATACCGGGTTTCGGTACCCATCCGTGGGTATAAAACATGCAACACTTGGCGTGGACTGTTGTCAGGGTAATTGTTAGTTTGTGGCTCTGTGTTTGAGTGTGTACACATGTCGGCCTCCAGCGCAATGAAAGCTTTTATGAGTTCACATTCAGAAATGACAGAGAGCTGCTGGAAAAACAGAGCCCCGCAGGCCGCTTTTATTAACCCCTCTTGCATGTCATACATACTCCACTGTGTATCCTAGGCTTTTTATCAGTACGTGCCTTTCACATACACTCACCTAAAGGATTATTAGGAACACCATACTAATACTGTGTTTAACTCCCTTTCGCCTTCAGAACTGCCTTAATTCTACTTGGCATTGATTCAACAAGGTGCTGAAAGCATTCTTTAGAAATGTTGGCCCATATTGATAGGATAGCATCTTGCAGTTGATGGAGATTTGTGGGATGCACATCCAGGGCACGAAGCTCCCGTTCCACCACATCCCAAAGATGCTCTATTGGGTTGAGATCTGGTGACTGTGGGGGCCATTTTAGTACAGTGAACTCATTGTCATGTTCAAGAAACCAATTTGAAATGATTCGAGCTTTGTGACATGTTGCATTATCCTGCTGGAAGTAGCCATCAGAGGATGGGTACATGGTGGTCATAAAGGGATGGACATGGTCAAAAACTATGCTCAAGTAGGCCGTGGCATTTAAACGATGCCCAATTGGCCCTAAGGGGCCTAAAGTATGCCAAGAAAACATCCCCCACCATTACACCACCACCACCAGCCTGCACAGTGGTAACAAGGCATGATGGATCCATGTTCTCATTCTGTTTACGCCAAATTCTGACTCTACCATCTGAATGTCTCAACAGAAATCGAGACTCATCAGACCAGGCAACATTTTTCCAGTCTTCAACTGTCCAATTTTGGTGAGCTCGTGCAAATTGTAGCCTCTTTTTCCTATTTGTAGTGGAGATGAGTGGTACCCGGTGGGGTCTTCTGCTGTTGTAGCCCATCCGTCTCAAGGTTGTGCGTGTTGTGGCTTCACAAATGCTTTGCTGCATACCTCGGTTGTAACGAATGGTTATTTCAGTCAAAGTTGCTCTTCTATCAGCTTGAATCAGTCGGCCCATTCTCCTCTGACCTCTAGCATCAACAAGGCATTTTCGCCCACAGGACTGCCGCATACTGGATGTTTTTCCCTTTTCACACCATTCTTTGTAAACTCTAGAAATGGTTGTGCGTGAAAATCCCAGTAACTGAGCAGATTGTGAAATACTCAGACCGGCCCGTCTGGCACCAACAACCATGCCACGCTCAAAATTGCTTAGATTACCTTTCTTTCCCATTCTGACATTCAGTTTGGAGTTCAGGAGATTGTCTTGACCAGGACCACACCCCTAAATGCATTGAAGCAACTGCCATGTGATTGCTTGATTAGATAATTGCATTAATGAGAAATTGAACAGGTGTTCCTAATAATCCTTTAGGTGAGTGTATATAATTCATATTTCATTATGCTCAGAACAATGGTCCTTACTTATTTTTCACAGAACTTGCCAGTATGGAAAAAGACATGTTAGTATTCTCATCTTCTGTCATTGAATGTTAGTTTTGTCAGTTGAGTAGCATCAGGGTTTAACTTTATTTAGTACGAGTCATTTAAAGGGATAGCGTAATAAAATGTCATCTGTATCTGTTTTAATCATCATTTTTTTAATCCAACCCTCATAAAATCATAATTACACTGGTTTTTGTATGTGTGGTTTTGATTTACGCACATTTTTTTGACATTCTTTTTATTCCACAATAGTTCACCCAGAAATGAAAATTCTGTCATCATTTAATTTTGTATTATATAAATTTACATAATTCAAAATCATGATTATACATCCTGGCTGTCATTGTCTTTCAAGTAGCAATCATGAATTATTGATCCAGTTGACAAAACTGATTTGACTGACAAAGCATTTGTATCACTTTAAAAAACTTAGAATATAGCACATGTTTCAGACCGACCACTTTTGTGATACTTTACAGAGCTTTGCTTTTTATGAAGCTTGACAGTCTCACCATACACTCTTATATAAAGCTTCTTTATTGGCATCATGAAGAACCTTTAACACCCATTGAACCTTTTCTTTACAAAAAAAGTTTATTTATGGAAAATAGAATACAAAAGAAATATACTTTTAAGAGCTGTTCACTGAAAGGTTATTTTGGAAATCCCAAAACCTAAACAATAATTAAGTGGATCTGTTTTCACAACTTAAATGAATGGTTGCAAGTTACAAATTCTAATTTATTGATTTAATTAAACATTTTAAGTTGGAAACATTGTTTTTTTGAGTTCAGTTGACATAATAATGTTACTCATTACATTAACTTACTATTGTGTGTAATGTAAACTTTTTTTGTTAATTGAATTTATTTAAAAAATTAGTTGTAGTAACTTAATGAAATTGTCTTGCTAACTTTGGAAACTGGGTAGTGGGGGGGGTGCAGTTTGTGTGTGTGTGTGATAGTATGTGGTCTGGGGCCTGGAGCTCCGTCTAGGTGGGTGGACAGTGCTACTGCGAGGCGCCTGTAGAGCTGGGAGCTGCTAGTCTGCTGAGCTCTGTGTTTGTGTATGGAGCGCGGCTCTCTTATCTCTGGGCTGTACTGACGCCACTCTCTTCCTGTTTAAAATCCGTACTGCTGATTTTTCTCTTCATTCCCACTTCTGCTAAACTTCGCCTCCCTCGCTCCCTGGCTCCTCCGGCCTCCTTTTTTTTTTTACTTCATTCGGCACTATTCATGCTTTGTTGTTAAGTGTGTTTGTATAAACTTTCATATTAATTTCAGTATAGATTAGCAGTTGTCATTGCCATGACTTGTGCAAGAGATTGGAATGTTGTCTCCACGGACACTCACAAATGTCTTGGACCGAAATATTCAATTTCTAACTCGAATATCTAACTGAAGGGAAAGAAACAGTGGAAATATTTGCATAATCGGCGGCAGTGAGATCCCCAGAGCCTCCCATGGCAGACAGGACATGCTAATATGGCAGCTAGACAGGAAATATCCACACGTATACATACTCAAACACAAATGCTTCAACACTTACATGCACATGTATGCATGAAATGTTTATGCTTAAAGGACTTCCGAATAGTGTAAAATTAATGGGTCTGCATGGATCTTTAAAAAAATATTAAAATGCATGTTATGTGTACACTCAAAGAAGCCCCATTTGTTATTTTATCAAACTGTGTAGACAATTAAAAATATTTAGTATAGCTTGTGCACATTATTCATTCATTATTGATTTATTATTTAGTGTAATTGGGCATTTTGGTGATTTTTATGCATGTTTTCCTGTAAAAATAAATATCTATATTTATAATTAGCCTATTGATTTCCATGAATTAATTTGTTATAGACATTTAAGGTTGAGGCTTGTAATGCTCCTGAAGTAAAACATATGAGTACTTAAAGGGCATTTCTTATTTAAAAATACCTCAGATGAGTATAATAATATTTACCAACACTTACACTAAAGTTATATAATTTCAAAACACTTAGCTTTGGGAGGAGTTTATATTCTTCTGTTTTTGTTGTGCTTTTTTTTCTGACAGAAACCAAATCAGTACCATCTAAAATATATAAACTCTGCGTCAGGCTGTCGCACCGACTAGCCTTTCCAGTTGGTATTTAGTGGACGTCACTCGTCTTCCTCTCCCCTGTCTGCCACGTACAGTCGCCTGGATGGCCGCTTTTGATGGCGCCATGCACTTGCGCCCCTCTGCCGTGTTCAGGAATGGCGTGGGGGCAGCCTGCTATCGACGAGGGTTTCTTTCCCTTTCCTCTGTTTTCCACTGCATTTCCTTCCTCATTTTCCTCGATATTCTCTTCCTGGCAATGTGAAGCCAGACACATGCTTATTGAGAAAATGAACAGATAAATGAGGGGAAAATCCTCACTGGCTCAATCTTGGCTCAGTCACAGCCCTTATTAACTATAAGAAGAGGTTCCTCAGTGTGGTTGACATATAGATATGGTGTAAGAATCATTTGTGATGTGGAACAGCTCTGGATCCTCAGGAGTATTATTACTGTCAGAGAAACTCTAGCATTATGCATCACTTCTGTTGAGACTGAAGTATCAGATTTCTTCTGCTGAAAATGTATGATTACATGCTGATGTTTAATCTTACACTTCCAGGGTAGGTTGTGTGGTTACATCCTACTGGTTTTGTTAAGAGGAAGCCATAATGCACACTACTGTCCTTTTGAGAGGTAAAACCTCAGAGTCTGCCATAAGCTTCCCCAACCTTATAGATCACGACTCATAGGACATTCATAGAACTGCAGCACAGGCCTGTCAATTTCCCATCTGGTTTAAAGGGATAGTTCCCCAAAATGTTTTGTCATCATTTACTCAACCTTATGTTGTTCCAAACCTGTATGAGTTTCTTTCTTCTGTTGAACACAAAAGAAGATATGGTTATGAATGTTTGTAACCATACAGTTGACGGTAGCCATTGACTTCCATAGTATTTTTTTTCTTACTATGGAAGCCAGTGGCTGTTTGATTACCAACATTCTTTAAAACATCTTTTGTGTTCAACAGAAGAAAGAAACTCATACAGGTTTGGAACAACTTGAGGGTGAGTAAGAGATGACAATTTTTTAATTTTTGGGTGAACTATCCCTTTAAGCCACAAATATTTAGATCACCTCTCAAAAGAACAAAAACAAAGATATGTTAACAAATGGCAAGTTTGGGGCACTTGCGATACATATGCATAATCTTCCTCAGTATTTCAATCAATTAAAACACTAAATGTGAAAAACACTTAATGTGCCCAGTGATATTAAAAAATTGATGGCGCATACTATGTACAGGCAAGTATGTGCCCAGAATATGAACTCAACGTGAAAATTGCATGCAGCACATTTTCTTTATAATGGTATTCTATGTTAAAATGCTTAACGTGAAACTGCACATTGTGTTCATATTCTGGGTTCATCTGCTTGCCTGTACATAGTATGTTTTATTAACAAGGTGTATACTAAATTTGGTCCTCTAATATTTTTTCTGTCTTAAAGTATTAAGCCACATTAAAGGGATAGTTCACCCAAAAATGTAAATTTTTTCATCACTTACTCACCCTCAAGTGGTTCCAAACCTGTATGAGTTTCTTCTGTTGAACACAAAAGATGATATTTAGGATATATAGGAGAAAAAAATACTATGGAAGTCAATGGTGCCGTCAACATCTGGTTACAAATATTCTTTAAAATATCTTATTTTGTGTTCAGCAGAAGAAAGAAACTCATACAAGTTTGGAACAACTTGAGGGTGATGACAAAATTTTCATTTTTGGGTGAACTATCCCTTTAAGCATTTACTTTGATTTTCTATGGGAAAACGCCTAATCGTTTCGACTAATGAAAAGCTTCTTCACAGCTTTTTGAATGCTTTGTGCTATAGTCAGTTTTTATAGGCAGTCAATAGAAAGCAGTCATAAGCTTCAAAAGGGGCATTTTTCGGTATGTTTACATGTAGTGATTTTTGTCAGTCTGAATTAATCTAATCCAATTTCATATTATGACAGATCTGTTTATATGCACTCTAAACATTTGTAGTACATCTATTCTGAACAAAATTTCAGTGCATCAGTTTTCGGAAACCACAAGCATAATTGCTGTATTTGGTTTGCATGCTAACATTTGCCACTAATCTGATTATTTATGATATATTTGAGACTCTGCAATTGAATATGAGCTTCCTGGATAGTACATACAGACTCAGATCTATACATAAACCAATATCATGCTGAATTTCACATGCAGCTCTAAGCTTGGGCTTCATGGCAAGGCATAGCATTCTCAGTAGTGACTCACACCTTAATAGAAACACTAGCTCCGACCTGGCGGCCATGTTTTTGTAACAAACTCTCACCAAGAATCTATGGATCAAATGAATTCAAGGATGTTTTTATATCAACAGTGAAAAAGCACAGTTTACTCAACTCTAAAGGAAGTAACAATAAATTAACCCCTCCTCCTCTTGTCCAGACACATTTCCTTGTGTTGTGTGTTTATGATTGAATAAAGTTGGGATCAAGGATTTTTACCATGGCAGATGTATACCATACTACTGACAGAGGTTCAGAAATGTATCCCAAGAGGGTCTTTAAATGGAGTGTAGTTTTTTAGTGCATACTAGCAGCAGGGTTATTATAGTTATTACCAAAACTGAAACCATAAAAAATATTTCCTATTTTCATTTAGTTTAACTTGATGTACTAAAATGATATGATAAATAATAAACATACAACAAAATGACTAGAACTTTAGCTAAAATGGAAATGGGGAAAAATAAACATTCTGTGAAACTAAAATAACACTGACTAGCAGAAAATAAAGCTAGCCATTGATAGTCAAAGACTTCAGAGGGGCCGCCCCTAATTATTTCATTACATTGTCTGTCTTAGATGGCCTTTTTGAGTACATAAACTCCACAAGGATATCCTCCCCTGCCACTGACTGTGAGTTACCCATGAGGCTGTGGGGATACTTCGGGCCGCCCATTGTGATCAGGCCTTGCACTGAGGTCATGAGGAGAGCCAGACTGGCAGGCACTCTGCGGCTTCCTCTGAGATACCAGATCAAGTAAATCAGAATTAGAACTCGTTAGCCCTTCAGGAGCCCTTATGACTGCGACTCCTTGCTGAGCACCCGACGGTACCAGAGAGGCGGCACTGTGGGGAAAAAAGGTGCTGTTTAAAATCTTTGAAGAGGCCGTGTCAACAAGCATTTCTTGTGTATTTGTTCCCCTGTCGTGCATTCTTTTGGTGTGGTGAATTTGAGGCTGACTAAGGCTGAAAGTGTTTGTGTTGGTATTAAAGCACAAAGGCCCAACAGATGAGGCCCATTAAAGGGATAGTTTAGCCAAAAATAAAAATTCTGTCATTTACACACCCTCATGTCATTTAAAATCTGTAAGAAATGTCTTTCTTTTTCAGAACGCAAAAGTAGATATTTTATAGAATGTTTGAACTAGGGCTGACAAGTAATCGAAATAAAAGCGAAATTGCGGGCATACACGGTGCGATTTTTGCTGTCGAAATCGTTGATGCTCGTATGGTCGCGTAACCTACCGATAATTTTAAACATGTTTAAAAAATTTGGGGAGTTGGCCCGATTTTCAACAGTGTATAGGCTGTTCCCTATTACCAAACCATACACAACCACGTCACATAGGCTAAATCTATGAGTATTATTATGCTATAAGTGGCTGCAACCATACAGCGTGCGCATACACTGTCTCACACAAACACACATGCACGTGCACTTTCTCTCTGTCTCTCTGGTTGTTTCTGTTTAAAGGAATGGCTGCTGTTCTCTGCTTTTCAACAAATAATTAGATTTAATTTTAATAGTCGTGCTGTGTACCAGCTGCTTTGAAAATATCTCACAACCTCCCGAGTGTCCGAACTCGCACAGTGTACACCTGCCTTTAGTGTGATTTATCAAATCGCAAAGGTTGTGATTTGATTAAATAAATACACTATATGGCAAAACATATTGGAACACCCCTTTAAATCATTGAATTCAGGCGTTCCAATTACTTCCATGGCCACAGGTGTATAAAATCAAGCACCTAGGCATGCAGACTGCTTCTACAAACATTTGTGAAAGAATGGGTCGCTCTCAAGAGCTCAGTGAATTCAAGCATGGTGCCGTGATAGGTTGCCACCAAGTCCATTCGTGAAATTTCCTCACTACTAAATATTCTACGGTCAACTATTAGTGGTATTATAGCAAAGTGGAAGCAATTGGGAACAACAGCAACTCAGCCACGAAGTGGTAGGCCACGTCAAATCACAGAGCGGGGTCAGCGCATGCTGAGGCGCACAGTGCACAGAAGTCGCCGACTTTCTGCAGAGTCAGTAGCTACAGACCTCCAAACTTTGTGTGGCCTTCAGATTAGCTCAAGAACAGTACGTAGAGAGCTTCATGAAATGGGTTTCCATGGCCGAGCAGCTGCATCCAAGCCTTACATCACCAAGTGCAATGCAAAGCGTCAGATGCAGTGAACAGTGTTCTCTGGAGTGATGAATCACGCTTCTCTGTCTGGCAATCTGATGGACGAGTCTGGGTTTGGCGGTTGCCAGGAGAACGGTACTTGCCTGACTGCATTGTGCCAAGTATAAAGTTTGGTGGAGTATGCGCTGCTTGTTTCACAGTAATACATGGCACTGTGTTCATTTACATGTTGTCAGCTCATGATCCGTTTTTCTCAGCATCTCAACAGTGGCTCGGTTTGCAGTAAAGGTGCCTCTACACAAATCCAACTCTATCTCTTGGGTTGTTTGTTATAACAGGAACACGAAACAGGAAACGCAACATGCGTCAATCATCTTTTCAAAGTTCTATAAGCACTTATTTAAACAGCCTGTTAAAGTTTTTAGAACTTTCTGTGGTTTTCCACCCAAATAAAATGCTTTATTATTATTATTATTATTATTATTATTATTAGTAGTAGTAGTAGTAGTAGTAGTAGTAAATACTTGTTTTTTTATTTTACAGTGAAATTGTAATATAGTAATATTACAATAGTAATATTTATTATTATATTAATGTTTCATATTTTTAATAATATTAATGATTACTATTACTTTTACTATTATTGTTATGACTATTACTATTATTATTGTTGTTGTTGTTAATCATAATAAAAAAAAATTTTTATTTTACAGTGAAATAGTAATACAATAGTAATATTTATTATTTTGTTTCATATTTAAAAATAATAATAATAATAACAACTATTATTATTATTTTAGCCGCGTTGATATAGCCCTACAAACAAGCACAGCAAAGCTGGGGCCTTTTAAAACTTTAAATCTCAATCACAATTTTTTTTTAATATCAGAAATATTGCAATTTGATTCTTTTCCTAAAAGTCATGCAGGTTTGGAACAACATGGGTGACCTGTCCCTTTAAGCTGCTGAGATCCATGGCCTCTGGTGCCAAGCTGTTACTCTATCACCTCTCAAAGAGATCCATTTTTCACTGGCTTCCCCAGACCATAAAGACAACAGACAAACCAATTGATTTTAATATGGCTCCCATGTCAAGGGAACTCAGGAGAGTGGACATATGGAGATTAATCTCTTCTGTGCCAGTAGCCTATTGGTATATTGGCTGTTATGTGTGTGGAGGAGGGCTGATCTAAGGCACTTTGGCCACCTTTATTCAAAGATGTAGTTTTTCTATGTGGTTTGTCTGCTCAGTGTTACTTCGGTGAACATCTAGTCTAGTGGTTTTCAACCTTTTTAAATCAAAGGCCCCTCCTTGTTCAACAGTTGAACATATTTGAAAGACCCTTCCATATTTTTAGCATTTTAATTTGGAACAAAGTTATTAATTTAAATAATTTATTAATTGAAATACTTTTAAGTCATCCTCAGGCCCTCTAGTGGGCCCTGGGCCCCTGGTTAAAAACCCCTGCTCTAGTCTAAATTCCCATTGACTTGGCCTGAGTGTGCACATGCCTTTTTGTCATTTAGCTGTAATGTTGATTGATGTTCTAATCGCAGTAGGTCTCGGCATCTGTTGTGTCATTGACTCGTCAACTTTTCAAGTTAATCAGTCACTTGAGAAACCTGTTTACGTTCGGTTTAAACTGCAGCAGTAAGAGATAGCTTAAGGGGAATAAGCGGGAAATAGATAACTTATTTTTGGTTTGGATACAACAAGTTTTTGAAATGTGCTCATGAGGCCTGGCTCAATCAGCTCTGGAGCTTTGCAAATATAGTTAGAGTGTCTGCCAGCTGTTTTCTGTAAGGCTGTGGTGTCCTTTTCAGGTTAGAAAACTCTGGGGCTCCAACACTGCTCCATGCCAGCCTTACATTCCCTATTTTTCCGAGCGCTCCCACGCCAGGCTATGCTAGGACTGTGCATTTTGTGAACCAAGCTTTACTTGTCATTTTCATTTTTTATTTATAGCATGTTTATAGAAACCTATCAATGTCAAATAAGAGAATAAAATATAATTGAAAGAATAATTATAAATTTAATAGGAATAAAATATTTAGGAGAAGATTCAAGTTTCTACTGGAGTGTTCACATAGAATCCAATCTTGTATTTAAAAAAAATGTGAACAAAAGAGAATGCAGAAGTGGTTTTTTTTTTTTTAAGTTAAACCGTTTTTGAAATAATTTTGTAAGCTACCACCCTGACACATCCATACCTTATACTTGATTTAAATTCCTCTCTGTGCTATTTCTCTGTCTCCGTTTTCTCCCTTTTCCCTTTCTGATTTATTTCGCCAGGCCGGATATAGAGGCATAGCACCGTCATTACTGCCATGTTCTGTGCACTTTCAAAAAAGTGGCCCTTCTGGGAGGATCAGGCCAGGGCAAGGCTGAGGGTCACGGTGGAAAGTGTGCCCGCCATGCCAGAATAAATCAAGAGTGGAGAGAGAGGGTCACAAGGATGACCTCAGCAGCACCAGCAGGGCTTAAATCACCCAGCTTCCCTGGGTGGAGAGAGACAGTGCGAGCTACGTAATGAAAACAGCATGTTCCATTTGACATAGCTGCTGCTCAAACACAGGGTCTGCTTTCCAACACGCTCTGCATGATTTCAAAAGCAGCAAGGATTCTGTCCAAAAGCTGGTCAAGTATTTACTGGCAATATATATATATATATTTTCAGATCAGTTTGAATATGTGTGTATTAATATATGCAAACAAGTGTGGGGTCATTAAGTTTCTTTAAAAACCAAAAACAATTTGATTTGAAAGTCACTTATGCTCACCAAGGATGCATTTATTTTATCAAAGATACAGTAAAAACAGTAATACACACACAAAATTGTAATTCTTACATGTAAAATATACATATTACAGTATATATATATATATATATATTACACAGTATATACACCGATCAGGCATAACATTATGTCCCAATATTATGTTGGTCCCCCTTTTGCTGCCAAAACAGCCCTGACCTGTTGAGGCATGGACTCCACTAGACTCCTGAAGGTGTGCTGTGGTATCTGGCACCAAAAGATGTTAGCAGCAGATCCTTTAAGTCCTGTAAGTTGCGAGGTGGGGCCTCCATGGATCCGACTTGTTTGTTCAGCACATCCCACAGATGCTCGATTGGATTGAGATCTGAGGAATTTGGAGGTCAAGTCAACACCTCAAACTCGTTGTTGTGCTCCTCAAACCATTCCTGAACCATTTTTGCTTTGTGGCAGGGTGCATTATCCTGCTGAAAGAGGCCACAGCCACCAGGAAATACTGTTTCCATTAAAGGGTGTACATGGTCTGCAACAATGCTTAGGTAGGTGGTACGTGCCAAAGTAACATCCACATGGATGGCAGGACCCAAGGTTTCCCAGCAGAACATTGCTGAAAGTATCACACTGCCTCCGCTGGCTTGCCTACTTTCCATAGTGCATCCTGGTGCCATGTGTTCCCCAGGTAAGCAACGCACATGCACCCAGCCATCCATGTGATGTAAAATAAAACGGGATTCATCAGACCAGGCCACCTTCTTCCATTGCTCCGTGGTCCAGTTCTGATGCTCACGTGCCCACTGTTGGCGCTTTTGGCGGTGGTCAGCATGACTGGTTTGTGGCTATGCAGCCCCATACGCAACAAACTGCGATGCACTGTGTATTCTGACACCTTTCTATCAGAACCAGCATTAACTTCTTGAGCAATTTGAGCTACAGTAGCTCGTCTGTTTGATCGGATCACATGGGCCAGCCTTCGCTCCCCACATGCATAAATGAACCTTGACCAGCCATGACCCAACCACTTTTGATAGATACTGACCACTGAAGACCGGGAACACCCCACAAGAACTGCAGTTTTGGAGATGCCCTGACCCAGTCATCTAGCCATCACAATTTGGCCCTAGTAAAACTCGCTCAAATCCTTTATGCTTGCCCATTTTTCCTGCTTCTAACACATCAACTTTGAGGACAAAATGTTCACTTGCTGCCTAATATATCCCACCCACTAACAGGTGTTGTGATGAAGAGATAATCAGTGTTATTCACTTCATCTCATAATGTCATAATGTTATGCCTGATCGGTGTAAATAATTTTTTTTTTTCCATTATTTTTTTGACTGAACTTGGCACAATGCATTCTGGTAATGTCTTTTTTGTGAAGAACACATGCAACGGTTTCAGTTTCAATATATCTCCAAAGAAGACAGATGAGAGTACTGGGAGTTGCAAACTGTCGGTATGCTAGAATCATTCCCGGTACTGTGAACAGCAAAGTGCCTGCACAAACACCGGGCCACGCATTTGATTTTTAGACTGGTTATAGTCAGGTAAACAACCCATAGCAGCGGTACGTCACCCTTCATTACTTAAGTCTGTGGAAACACTCGGCCGGCTCGCAACCATTCTGGTGGAAAAGGGGTAACAGTGTCACCTCAGCTTCCTCCATTACAAAGATGGTCTTTGAGAGGCGTCATGTGGAGCATGAGAAAGACAGGACACAACTGGGCACGCAAGTGTCCTTTATCAGAGCTGACCTCTGTTAATCTTTACCTCTTGTTGGTTGTGTCCACCACCTCTCCTGCCTCCCATTAACAGAAATTGGCCTGATGACATACTCTTCCTGTGTCTGCCCCTTTTGCAGGCCCCTCTCTGACGAAGGGGATGGCGAGGCCCAGCATAATGCTCTATTTTGGGAGGTCATTTTGAGCCGGACGCCCTGTCTCCCCAGGACTGCCTGTCTGCTGATAGCCTATCAGATTGCTGGCTCTTAAAGGGGAGACGCTGCCATTTACCAGCCTGACGCCAGGCAAACAAGTTATCATTATCAGGACCCCCGACACCAGATTAACCGCTCCCAGCGCTAATGAGCATTTTAAGAAAGGGTAACATGTGGGAGCAGCAAAAATAACATCATAAGAAAAAAAAACAGTAATGGACACTCCTGGAATAAAACCTGATTAAATCAGTATCTGTCCTTTCATAATATAATGAAATAATATTATAACAGGACAATTGATCTGGAGTAATTGAAGATATCATTGACATGACCATAAATTTAATTGAACACATAGCAAAAATTCTCTTTGAAAATATATTATTATTATATATATATTTTTACCTTTTATATATTATATACTGTATATTTACATATATACGTATATAAAAGGTCATATAGACAGACACACACACACACACACACACACACACACACACATATGGTAGCTGACATGATGCTAAATTATAAACAAACATACAAACAAACTTTGGTCCCTCTGTATAAAATGTATGTTTTTAATGGCTTCTTACTCATTTGCAGCAATAAGAACTTGGTCTCCATGACAAGTTCTTCCATAAACAATGTTTACAATCCTCTATCCCTGATATTTCCAAAGGATGTGACTAAGTAACTCTCAGATATCCAAGCCAAGCTCAACACGTGCAGTGAATAATCCAGACTGAGTTCCTCAGCACAAACAAGTGTTATGGGTTGTGGTGTTGCATTCAGTCGAGAGGTAATAGCACATATAAATGTAAAAGTTATTCACACACACATTTTATTTTTTATTTTATTGATGTTTTTTTTGGTATTCAAATTATTGGGGTTGTGCAGCTGATGAACAGTACTTGCATTTCAATTTTTCCTTTGAAAAAGTAAAGTAAGGAATTACTCTTAATTTTTCTTAGTTACTTCTGATGTACTTGCATTAATATAGATTATAGAACAATTCTATATAAAACTGTGGATTTAACTTTTAATTTTAATGCAATGTCTTATGTGTGTTTTTAATGTGACCTTCTTCATTTAAATACTTTGGTCAGTTCAAGAATAATTAATGCAATTTTATATTATTTATTTAAAAGAATCAAAAGAGCAGTTACATCCTTGTATTGCTTAACTGGTCGAGTTTGATATAGGATTTATAAAGTAATAAGTAATGCAATACACTTTAGAGATAGTAATTAGTATAGTAATCTAATTACACTGTTAAAGATGTAATTAATTACTTTTTTAGAGTACCTTACCCAACACTGCCTGCTTGTTGCTTTGCTCTCATTGGCACATTTTAAGCCAATCACCTGAGGTGTTATCCCATGTGATTAATCACTCTGCAGCCACACTTTTGTCGGGCACCTGCAAAACCAGTAAGATTTCAGTAAGAACTTTACCTCGGAATGCCATATTCACAGCCTTTTTGTTTGATCGTATAGACCTTATGCGCCAGACAAAGAAGAGCGCAGCCATCTTTAGAATTTTGTCTTTGAACTTGTGTTTTTGTGGTAGCTCTGTATATTTCTATGGCATCGCTGTCAAAGAGTAATTAGCTGGTGAAGTGGATTTACTTATTGTACAGTTAACAAAGGTTATCATGAGCATTGTAATGTTTAAAACGGATGTCATAACAAATATCAGTAGAGCGGGAACGAGCGGTTCATTTATAAATCTGTAAGATCTTACCTTCATGCTGTGGAAATACAAACCGGAAGACAGAACACAACGAGTGCAGGGGTGGGGCTACATAAGGTCTACATAGTCCAATCAAGAAAGGCACAATGATGACTGCGTAGGATAATAATTATAGGGTGTAGTTTCATAATAAGAACAAGCCTTTTCATGCTTGAAAGAAAAGTTTATACCCATTCACTTGATCTTTTGTGCCGTTTTATTTTGCCATGGTATGTTTTTGAGGATGGCCTTGAAAAAAAACAAAAAAAAACACTTGATCTGCGGGTATCAGAAGAAGCTGGCTATTAAAAGGGCCTGTGAATGCTATGACAAACATCAGCCCACATGCTCAATTACACTGCCATGCAGGAATGCTGTTGATCTGCGTTAACAAAGCCTATGGAACAAGCAAATTTCAAGTAACAAGGCAATATAATGAACTTCTCAGCCCTGAGGCTCACATTAGCACTTGAGCGATGAGATTTGCCACATCACACTTCAGATCGTCAATTAAGCTGGAATCCAACAACAGATGGTCTTCATTAGCACAAGCAAACCGTAATGAGCAAACAGCTACTGATGCTTTTTTTCTCATGTTTTTGAGTCATATACATTCAGAACTGCTAGTGCCATCATAAAATGGGCCGGTCTTGTTGGTGCACAGTTTGATGGGGTAAGCTCAGGGTACATAGCTGGCACTGTGGCCCCGTTTTTTCTGTGCAAATGAAGTTTGTGAAGTCATAAAAAGTGTCTGTGGATGATGTCATTCTTGGCAATTTGGTTCCAACATGGGTTTTTGGAGTGCTAGATTTACTAGCGTTTGGGAAACATTATAAAGTACAGTGGTTCACATTGAGAGAGCTTGTGCTTTCTCCAGCGTTCCTCTGCTCCCCGCCACCGTGCCATGGCGGCACACATTAAAAACACTTTTATTAAAACATTTTGGACTTTGGACAGGACTTTGATACTTTCATTTGACCCATTTGGGAATAGGATATTTCACCATTCTTCGGCCTCCAAGAAGTAGGGCTTTTTTTGATGTAGCGTGTTATGAATGACAGAATCGGTAAAGCGTCCACGCTGTTTCAGCAAATGCGACCAATCAGGTCAGCATCAAATGATTTACCAAGACAAAACTATCTATGCTAGCGAAACATGGACAATTACAGCACGGAAGCTCAACGTGTTTCATCAATGTTTCTTGCACAGGATTCTGGGGGTTACTTTTACTGGGTTTGCAATCAAGTTACAAACAAGGAAATTCTACGGCAAAGTGGATCTAGAAAATTGCAGGATATTGTGGCGGAACGGCAATTGCGGTTGGGAGGTCATATTCTTTGCCTACCAGATTATCGATACTTAAAGACCATGGTGCAATGGAGCTGCAAGGAGAAACAAGGCCGACCCCGTAAAACATGGCACCAAACATTCAGAGAAGACCTGCAAAACACTGGCGTCAGAAGGGAAGAAGTCGAGAACACTGCCTCACGAAAGACTCGTTGGAGGAACCTTGCTGCCCTATGCGCCTTGCATTGACGGAACCAGTGATGAGGATGGTGTTATGAATGCTTTGTTGTGCTAAGTCAATAATCTGTTATTGGTAGAGGCTATGCTAAGTGTGTTTAGGGCCTACATGTGAATGTTTTTGCCAGAGTGAGAGGACTGGGTTGTGCCAAGGTGTGAAAGTCTGCCTGGTGCCAGTTTATTTTGGCCCTCACTCTTTTTCTTCTGTATGTGTTGGCATCTTTTCTCACACAGTATTATTCTTACTGTAATGGATCCTGGTTACTACTGCAGGCAATCCTGAGTAAAACTTTATGAATGTATAAACCTTTACATAAACATACTGGCTGTAATGAGCCTAGTGTAGTATTTTGATACACTTGGTTATGATCACGTTTATAC
The DNA here is from genome assembly GCA_039654625.1 of Rhinogobio ventralis. Classification (NCBI taxonomy): domain Eukaryota; kingdom Metazoa; phylum Chordata; class Actinopteri; order Cypriniformes; family Gobionidae; genus Rhinogobio; species Rhinogobio ventralis. The sequence continues at coordinate 10,306,505 of CM077206.1, read as the reverse complement.
ACTTTTGTACATTAGGTATAGGTACATTGATTTGGCTTGGCTGAAAGGTTGCATAGTTAAATACTAGCTGTTATTCGGCTATCAGGTTTTTCATAGTATATAATGGCCTGTTCACAGACAGGGCTTAGGAATAGGCCTTAGCATGCCTTAGAAAAAACATTACTGGTGTGCATCTTGAGCCAAAACAACCATGTCGCCATTAATTTTTTTGGATTTTAGTATGAATATGTTAGCCTTACTATTATCTATAAGCTAGTGTGCTCCAAAACAATGACAAAATTCGTATTTAGAAGATACAAGCATTCAAAACTTACAGTCTCTTACTTCCGCCAACACTGAAAAAAAAGATTTTTACTGCTTGTTCAAATTGCTTAATTAAAATGAGCTAAAGCAACACCATTGCTATACATTTTGTCCGAACTTAATTTGATTGTGTTTAATCCACTTAAATATAAGTCAAATTGAAGTTTACTTAATCCATTTGTGTTGAGATTACATGAATGATTTGTGTTGCATTAACTGAAACTGGGCGGGGCTTGTTAGTTCCTAGCATGCTTTGCATATGGCTTAATCAAGAGAGAGTAAATGTTGTTATTTTATATATAAAAGTGTTATTTTATGTATTTTTGAGCAAGATGAGAAAGGGGAGACTTGATTGTGTTGAATAGTGTTTAATATTCAATTATGTTGGAATTATTAGAACAATTTAATTTAAAGGTTACCATTGTGGAGAAGAGTGGAGCATTTGCTTAGGCTGTGTACTGATACAACTAGCTAGTGCAGTATTATAATTCAGTTGTGTAACATTAAAATATATGAAATTAAAGTGGATGAATGAATATATGAAATTGAATGCCTGAATCATGTCAGTGAGCCATATAAAATTCACTTTGAGACTACTTAATTGGGTCAGTTAAAATGACTTCATTCAATGATGTTGAAGTTACATGTACAAATTATGTTTGTTTAACTTAATTGATTTATGTGGGACCGATGTACACAATTAAATCATGTAAATACAACACACTTTTTTTTTTCATTAAATATGGATCAATGATTTTGATGACATCACACTGCACTTCAGCTTCTCATCAGATTTTCTGTCCAATCAAATGCTCTCTAGAATCTAAAGCGTCCCGCCCTCTACATTATAAATAGACGCTGAAGCTGCGGCTAAAATCAGTCACTTGTTCACACATACTATTTTCTACAAGGTGAATGGCACATAGCGCACTATATAGAGGATAGGGAACAATTCAGACAATGTAAATATGCTTTCCATTGGGGCGAATGAAGTCTGGTTTCGCGTTTAATGTTACGCGAACCTCCGTAGCGCGCACACAGTCTGTCCAGAGACAGAGCGGATCATATGCGCGAGCTGGCACAGACCACAAAACATATCGGATCCATTTGAATTCTACACAAAATGCTATATTTTAAAGCAATAATGGAGGATATTAGGAGGAGAAATGGTTAGAGATTAGGAGGAAACTAAGGCCCCGTCCACATGGAGAAGCGTTTAGCTGTATACGTAAAAATTTTGTATCGTATCAGTGTTTCATCCACACGGATCCGGCGTTTTATGAGCCTGAAACCGATATTTTTTTAAACAAGAGTGGATAAATCTGAAACCGACACCCTTGCGTTTTCGTGTGTACAGCCAATCCGTATATTTTGTGAAACGGTAATGTCATCACACCATGTCCCGCACGGTAAAGACTAGAAGGAATACAGCTATGGGCACTGGGCATGCGCACATCAATATTGCGTCATTTAATTACTGTATTTGCATTATTGTAAGGGTAGGTTTAGGGTTGGGGTAGGCGTTAATAAAACACAATCTGGTAAGTAGCAAAATGTATTGTTATTTTATCGTGAGATTTTGCCTCACTTCCTACCATTGCTTTACCCCTTCTAGCCACAACTCTTCTTCTCCGTTTTTAGTGTATTTCTGTGGCAGAATTACAGTGCCACATACAGGCCTGGCATGTATACTTCATCGTTTCTGAGTCGGTTTTAGTGGTTTCGTGTGTACACTGATATCTCTTGAGACGAGGGGAAAAAAAGATTGGATAGGGAAAGCTCTGGCTTCGTGTGGATGTGGCCTAAGGCTTACTCGGCCAAGCTGTGATATAAGCTGAACGCTATTGGTTATTTTAAAAAAGAGGAGGGGCTGATCGATATGTCCCACCCTGTCTACCTGTTTCAGTGCTGCGTTTCAAGTAAACTTGTACCATATTGATATAAAAATACAAAGAGAAAGAAAATATATTCCATTCTTTGTTATCAACAACATGAAGTGGATTAAATATTACATTACATCAGGGCTTCCCAGAAACCAGGTTTGTGATGAAACTGCAGGGGGTTTCTGAGTTGAATGAAAAGTTATTAAGTAATTAAATCATAAAAATGTAAAATAATTTAAAAATAAAAATAAATCTAAATAAAACACTTACTAAAAAAGATTTAAAAATATATATTTTATTTGTTTACCTGCATGCTATGTGACCATTAACAGACATCTGAGAACACTGAACTTCATTCTGTTATTGGACTTAATTTTATTATTGACCTAACTTATTAACTTAAAATATCAGGGGGTGCTTCAAAAAAGTTGGGGAATCCCTGCATTGCATGTAAATAAAATGAAGTGAATCTGTACATTTTAACATGTTTGAAAGACAAAAGCCTTCCAAAGACAGTAATACATTTACAATACAATTAATGTGTTAATCAGGAGATGATTAGATATGCAATGCTGAGAAAACTCTTCTTAAAAGTGAAATTATTTCTTTAACTCCAGCGATCAAATCCTGTGTGGCTCTCATTTTTCAGTGATCAGCTCATGACTAGTGTGTGCAATTCCACAAACCCCGAAGACCTTCTGAACGCTTATAAGGCTTTTTTTTAGAAAGGAAAAATAAGTAGTAGAGAGAATCAATGAGTTATGAATAATTTACTGCCGTTGTGAGAATAACATGTAATCATGTAATCAGTAAAAAAGTAACTGTAGTCTGATTATGAGTATTTTAAAATGTAATATAATCTAATTACAAGTACTTAATTTTTGGAATCTGATTACGTAATCCAGATTACATGTAATCAGTTACTACCCAGCTCTGTCAATAAGGTACTTCACCTGCATGAGCTTCCATTATCGATGCATGAAGTCACACAACTAATCAAATGAAATCACTCAGGAATCCAAAGAGTTGGCCAAGCTTGGAAAATAGTACTTTTCCCCATATCACAGACTTTTAAACTCAAACAAAACACTTGAATGTCTTTAAACTGTGGACCCAATTTTGCTATTTTAAAGTTTCCTAATTTAGTTTTGGAGGTCTCCAACAACAGGTTTACATGCAAAAAATGTTTCATTTTTTCAAAATATACATTGCACATCACCACAATGTTCAATGATTCTCAAACTACTCAACAGATGAATCAGTCTCTCTAAATCCCTCCTTTCCGCGAGCCTACTCTTCTCTGATTGGTAAGATGGCCCAGTCTGTTGTGATTGGTCTACCGCGTACAGCGCGTATTTCAGAAACAAACGGCCATTACCATAACTGAACTACAGCTCCTATAGGTGGCTTACTAAAGCTCAGCGATTGTACACACTGTAAAGACAGTAACGACGACGTTGATTTTACATAAATCCCAGCACGAGTCCGAATTGATGATGAAACAATGGAAGAACTAATTTTTCAACCCAAACCTTGAGCAGGACGTTTCTCAGTGATGCTACTCAGTTTGAGGTGAGGTGAGGTGAGTTATGAGATGTTTCAACTGTAATTCCTCACCATCAGCATTAACAAGCTTCCAAAACTGGTGTGTGTGTGTGTGTGTCTAAAGTATTGCGGTGCACATGTGGGAACTGTATCAATAACAGTACATACGTTAGCCCAGCTGATGTAAATATTAACGTTTGCAAAACAAATCTTGCTCCATCCTTTATCTTTAGTCAAAGTAGTAAGAATGACAGACAATCTGTATTAATAGACACAGTTTTAGGTAATACTGCAGCCCACAGCAGATTTACAGTAGTAGTTCAGTAAGACCGTAATAACGTGAATTAGCCAGTTAGCCAAATACTTAAACAATATGAAACACAATAAATACATTGTAGAGCATAGCGTCTTCTCGACATGATGCTATCCAGTATACGCTGCAGTGTTTGAGGTGGTTCAAGTTCTCCCTGCTGTCTGCGTGCGCAATAAGTGGACGGGCAATATGCTAATGTTTCGTCTTGACGTCACAACGAAACGGCTTGCGACTCGTTGAATAACGATTCATTCAATTGACTCAGAGTCGACTCTTACTTTTGAGAGACAACTTTATTTACGCTGCACTTTCAGATTTAAAACTTTGCAGGATGTTTTCATTAACTTAGAACTATGTTACACACTACATGAAAGGTAATTTTCAAAAATCTATAATAGGGGCATTTATCCAGCATTTAGTTGCTCCTCTGAAGCATGGGACGCAAGGAACTTGTGAACACAGCTTTTGTTTCCTGGTGGACTGTTAAAGATCCCCACACACTATGGCTCTTGGAAAACCTGTAGAAGTCAGCCAATCAGATTTAGACGTTTGCCTTTGTCCTAGTGTTTATATATCACTGCTCTTGGAACACTCCTTAGCCAATCGGATTCAGGAATCACAAATAACTGTTGTATAATTGAAGATGTTGTGATTCCGTGTGCAATGTTATAGTCTAACATGACGTCAGCCCGAACCTAAGTCAGCATCTAATTCAGATTAAACACAAAGTTTCATAAAGGTATCATTACAAGCAATTAATCTGCCAAAGAAATCAAAAACAAAGTTTGGGTGGTTCACAGAAGGAACAGGTTGTCTTTCCCAACAGGGTTGCCTTTCCTCAGTGAACAAGCCTCTAATTTAGGGCCTAGAGGAATGTGTGTGTGTATGTGTGTGACTGGGTTTAAATCAATCTGGCAGAGACAGTGCAATTAGAGGTTTTGACTTGGTTATCTGGCTCTCAAAGACAGACTGTCTCCATGACCCACTGAACAAATGCTGATAAAAAACTGGAAAATATTATTCTTCACATAAGTGTGTCTCTGGTTTGGGCTCTGGTGACCCAGTCATATGGGGCTCAGCCTCGCCGTCTCTGCCGGTCAGGAAGAGAGATAGGAAAAAACACGCAACACTCAGATAACCAAACTATTGATCTGCATTCTGCAACGCCAATCTCTAAAGCCAACTATGTGATGGAGACACAGCACAGGTGTTCTGATTTGATTTGCTTACCTTGTCCGAGTATTAATAGTTGTGTTTCCCGGGACTTGTTGATGTAAACGGGGACATTTCTGATTTATTAGTCACTTTTTAGTGTGTCTTTAAAGAGCCACTCCTGCCTTTCTGGGGTCATGACTTCTGACAGCGGCATGACAGAAAGCATGGGAGGAAAAGGTGCAGTGTGTGGAATGTTTACAGGCAAGCTTGGAAGAGCAATGTATTACGAACCTAAATTATTTCCAGATTTATTACCCAATCCACGGTTCCAAACTCAAAATTGCATTGCACAATATTTCATCTTAAACTTTTGCTCTTATAAATCTACCCAACATTTATTCAGCCTGAGTCAGTGTCATAAAACAACATAAATATACAAATCAACTTTTTTTCTGTGAAACGGCCTACATTCTTAAACCTGACCTGAATTAAAGGCTCGTAGTTCTTGAGGAGCTGTTAAAGGGAAATGATGAAAATTCTGTCATTATTTACTCACCCTCATGTTGTTTCAAACCTGTATGACCTTTCTTCTGTTGAACACAAAAGTTTTGTGTTTTGTGTTTTTATCCATTCAATGAAAGTCAGTGGGGTCCAAAACAACACTGAACCCCATTGGCTTTCATTTTACAGACAAAAACACTTAAAAATATCTCCTTTTGTGAAGGTGAGTAAATGATGACAGAATTTTTATTTTAGGTGAACTATCATTTTAACTGTCCTTTCCCAGACCATCTTAAGTGTCCCATAATAATACAACTGTAACTTTTGTTCCCTTGCGTTCCTTAAGCTTCTCCAGTGGTAGAATGGACCCAGAATGGGCCTTATCGGCAGGAATGTGATGGTGAAGTCAGGCCACTGACAGCCCTTCCCTTGGGGCATGAATTAGCTTGACTGGTACAAAGAGAAGATGACACACGCAGCCTCTGGCCCCGTCTGCCTAGTCTACCCGTCTCCAATACAACCTAGTGAATCAGATTGCTTCCAATTAAAGATTCAACCATCTTTTTCCCAATACACACCGTGCTTTGTCTCATAACAGAGACATGTCATGTGGCATTTACAAAGAATCAAATGATTGTACTGTATTGGATATAAAGGAGTGGGGTGGGGATGTCTTGTGTCTTGGTCTCTTGTAGCATTGAGTGAATAGATTAGCTGCAGAATCCCCTCTACTCCAGTGCCCTCCACACCCACTGCGTCCACGGGCCTAAGTGTGTAAGCCTGTTTCTCATTAGTATCTGTCCGTACTGAACTCCCTCACAATTTCCTCATGGAGAATTAATGCCTTCTGCTCTTTGAATATATGACTGCTGTCACAGGCTGGTGCATTTTATTGTTGTGTTGCATGTAATCTTTTTCTCCACTGATTTTCTTCAAACAGTCTTCCACACACTCCTCTACACAAGTGTTTCAAACTTTTGTCTTCAGGAATTTTAATATACTAAAAAATGATGGTCCCAAAGGAACCCAGACCAGAAATAAGTGTTTTTCCATCCATCCCTATATCTCTATATCTCTATCCATCCATATCTATCTATATCTATCTCCATCCATCCATCCTATTTCCATCCATCCATCTCTATGTCTATCCATCCTATTCTTATCTATCTATCTATCTATCTATCTATCTATCTATCTATCTATCTATCTATCTCTCTCCATCCATCCATCCATCCATCCTATTTCCATCCATCTATCTATCCATCCTATTCCTATCTATCTCTATCTCCATCCATACATCCATCCTATTTCTATCCTTCCATCTCTATCTCCATCCATCCGCCCTATTTCTATCCTTCCATCTCTATCTCCATCCATCCTATTTCCATCCACCCATCTCTATCTCCATCATCCATCCTATTTCCATTCATCCATCCATCCATCCTATCTCTATCTCCATCCATCCATCCATCCTATTTCCATCCATCCATCTCTATCTCCATCCATCCATCCATCCATCCTATTTCTATCTATCTATATCTCCAGCCATCCATCCATGTTAAGTAAATAAAATATATTACTATTACTTATTGCATAAGTGTCCTGTGAGGTCCTTTGACAATTGGATGGGAATGACTGCTCTATAAAATCTCTTCCTCTATCTTTTCATTTTTTTTTGTTGCATCATCCTTTTTATTAAGGAAAAGCCTAATTTCCTCTCTATATTTTCTGCAGCATTTAATCTTTGTTAACATCACAAAATTTTAAATGATCAAAATGAATCTTACAGTTGAAGAGATACGACGTAATTCTTACCGTTGCGTATCATTATGTCACGAACAGCTCATTTCATGCAACATCGCTGCTGGCAGGACTAAATGTTCAAAGCAGCTCTTCAGTGAGTGACTAGTCCAATATGAGACAATTCTGCAGCTTTAAAAAAGAACTCAGTGTAACTGATCGAAGAAAGTATATATTTTAGATGTGCCATAATACTAAGACAGGACATTAATATCTCAGATACCTCTCTCCAGATACCATTTTCCTCCTGATTCCTGGGGCTTTTGTCTGCATGTATCTCTCGTTTGTGTTTAATTTGATTTGTTATCCTCTCCCTCTGAAGTGTCAGTGCTGTACCAAGCTGGCGTGACCACTGGATTATTACCCCGGGGTCTCCAGTGGTGCGGGCAGTCTGATTTGCTGGTCACATAGAGAAGAGCGGAGCAGGGGGACAGTCTGTGTGAACAGCTGGGCCCTGTTTTCAGCCCTCTGACTCAATTACCTAGTCCACTTTGAAGAGCTCTTTTCTTACACACTTTCACATATGCAGCAAACATTAGGGTCAGTAGAGTATACACTCTTAAAAACAAAGGTCCCCAAAGGGGGTTTTCACAGAGATGCCATAGAAGACATTTTTCAGTGAACAGTTCTTAAATGTTTGTTTTTTTTCTGTGTGAAGAACATTTTAATAATCTAAAGAAACTTTTTCTGTATTTAGAATTTAAAAGTCTAATATATAATATATAAAACAATATTTAATTTTAAATTTTTACTGTGTATATGTAAAGGCAATATTTAACAGTTAACGTAGTCACTGCAAAATTATACAGCCATTATACTAAATTATATTGCAGTACATATACAGCCCCTAACTTTTGTAGGATAGAGGAGGAATTACTCAGCGACAACCTCAGGAAATAATTTACGGGGTGAATAATCAATTATATGATGTTAGCACAGTTACTATCAAAATATCCCAATAATATGTCAATTACACTGAATATGTGTTTTGTACTTAAAATAGGCTTTGTTTTTACAGACCTAATCTCCATAAAACCACTAATGTCTTTCCTTGGCCAAAAACATCATCTTAATGCTATTCCTTTTATACTTTTTGCATAGCTCTCATAATGTTCCCTTAAAAATGCTCTCTTTTCATTTATCATCAAGTGATTGGAATTGAGACACAAAATAATCACTGCCAAAGCCATTTGAATGCCAAATCTCTCAAGGCTTACATGGTGTTGGACAGAACTTGTTTTATCATTGTTTCTCAATGCTTGAAAGGTAAAACTTTGCCTTGGGTGAAGCATTTTATTTTAACAACCTGTGTATATTGCAATAGCCAGTGAATGAAGTCACTAATCATTTATCACAGAACCTCCTGCAGGCATGACATTGCACAAATATGATCATAAAGAAACAATATGGTCTGAAAAAGCCCTTCCCGTATTAACAGTAGTAGCTTTAATTAAACAAATAGTGCCATGTTTCAGATATTCTAGCTAAACTGCTACCTGTCAGTGGACAGGTGGGTGAATGGCTATCATTAGCACTATTATACTGTGAGTGGGGCTTTCACAGATATTTCAGGAAAGTGTGAGAATGATTGAACATGGAGTGCAGTGCTGCAATAACAGTTTTCTTTGCCTTGTCTGACGTGTGATTAAGTTACAAAAGAGAATGTATTTGCAACAGGTGCCTCTAATACGGAGCAGGCATGAGAGGCTCCATGCTCTCTCTCTCTCTCTCTCTCTCTCTCTAACCTCCATGAACCTGCCAGGGAAATCCGATTCCCGCTTACACACAGGCAAATACTACTCTTAGTCGCAGAGCAAGGGGCAGAAGTATAGAGGACAGGTGTGTGTGTGTATATGTACATCACTGTGTGACTAATTCTAGACGTTTGGGATGGTTGATGATTAAATCTGATGGTTTGACTATTTTTTCAGAAGTAGATGTAATGATTGAGTAGTCAATACATTTTAAGTGTTAGTAATTTTAACGTAAAAAGTAAGATGTTAAATTTATAGCATTGCCTTTTTATGGTGAAAGGGGCATGTTTAGATTGTTTTATGTAGCATTTTATGTTTTGTTAGTATTTTAATGTGTATGTATGCTGTAAAAAATGTCATTGATTAATCACAACTTTTTTTTCTTTTGTCAAATCAACTTATATAATTAATAATTAAATTATAGATAATTAATGTGGTTCAGATAACATCATGTTCTGAGTTTTCTGTTGATTAAACCAATCTTCTTCATTGTATTAACTCAAATTTTTAATTTCAATGAACTCAAAATTTTACGGCAACCATGTAACTTTAAGTTAAACCAGCAATATTCTTTTTACAGTGTACATGACATAAACTGTATAATCACTAAAATGCCACCCTGTGCTTAAATACATTTTAACTGTATCTTAATTGTCTAATTTGTTTTTACCATAAATATTAAAAAGACCCCCCCCCCCCCCCCCTTATTTTTACAGAATAGAATATAGCTAGTTTCACAGAGAGTTAAACGCCTAGTAAAATAATTCATATTTGTTTTAATTTGAATATATGCTAATTATTTGTATTTTGTGTGTGCTTAGATCCCTTACGTGAAACAGTTTTGATGTATATATGTCTCATTTTGGGATACTTGGAGTCCTTATCGGATGGTTTGGTTTGGAGTTGGATCTCCTCCCACATAGTTTAATTTCACATCCTCTTGATCACTTGATAAATAAGGCTGTCAGCACAAGTCCATTGTTAAGACTGTATTTACATAGCTTCTTGCCGAATAAGCGTGTCAAATACTGTGCTCTGCTGTTTGGCAAGCTGCCGGGAAATTTATTTCATTCACTGTCAATTGTAACAACAGTGGGCGTCATCTATTTGCATTTTTCTTCCTCTTCCAACCAATCCCTGTCTCCGGGGGCATGTCATAAATGTTGGGGAACCAATCGGCAGTGTTTATTGCTGAACTTTTGCTACTTTGAGCAAGTTAATACACTGTGAGACGTCGCCCCGCCTGCTCTACTCCAGCCATTCTTTAACCCTTTATGTGCATGAGTGAACAAAATAACACAGAAAAGTGATTTGTACTTAAGACAGTATATAGTTCATGCAAAGTACTATAGATAGATAGATAGGTGGATGTTTTTTGTCTTTTTTAGGACAGCAATGCCAGTGAAGTAGCCTACATTAAAATGGAAATGGCTCAGACCAAAAGGTCAAAGAATAAGGTGCATTGTGTTTGCATGAATGTATTACATCTTAGGCTATAGGATAGTATATTAGTATATTTAAGTTTTTTGGGGGGAGGGTTGCACCTCACAGGCATGATCCATTGCTGGAACTCACACCCGAATGAGAGCCGCTCGCACCTTATGAGGTCATTCTATGGAATTTGCAAGCTTCCCAGTCTACTGAAAATTCCTCATGTGCAGGTAATGCACACTTTACAGCACAATAACAAAAACGTTTTATAATCTGATTTGGATGTATTTGCCAGGTACTTTTATGAGGAACATGGCTGATGTAAGATATGTAGAAAATAAGTAGAGCAGTTCTCAAATACATATAAATGAATGCAAGAAATTCAGAAAAATGTGTAATATATATGTTATAGAAGATACAAATGATTATACTCAGTAATTCTTACTAATTAAAAATGTTTAACTGATAAAGAAATTAATGTCATGTCATTAATGTGATGATCACTCATGTGAAATTAAGATATCATAAAAAGCTGTTTTAGTCTACATGGAGAAGGTTGCCCCTTCATGGACACCTTCATGTTGACACCATGTCATCCAAGTGAATTTATAACTACAATTAATCATAAAAATAATAATAATACTAAAACAGTAGCATTACAGCCACCACACTGCGAAATCTCTCTGTTAAGAGGTCATATTTGTTCCATATTCTCATGTGTAGTATGAGAAAATACAGACAAAAATAAAGGTAAACAAACTTCATGCATCCAAACCTATAGGTGTCAGTTTAAGGTCCAAAACTACTGGTACTTTTGCAGTAATAAGAGGCTGCTAGATAGGCTATAAATAAAAACTTTCTGAGTGCACCTTTAAAGACTTTTATTATGCCTTGCAGATGCCATTGAAGAATGTCTTATGCATATATCAGATGATTTTTTGTATTATAAAAAAAGAAGACTAGTAAGTTATAGAGTGTAGACACATGCAAACAGCTTCCGACTCCACAAAACTCGAAATAAAGTTATGACTGCAGTAAAGTTGCATTGACATCATCTTTGAAATGTTTGTTAAATAATTCTCGGATTTTTACATTAGTTCTAATTTACTCGCAATTCTTCCTCTGCTTAGAATAAACAATCATCTTAGGATATATGAAGAAATAGAAGTAGATGGATGTTACGCCTTTAAGAGTTAAGAAACTTGAAACCTTGTTTGCGCAACAATCAGTGCAGCTCAGAGCCGCCAAAGTGTCTAGACTAGCACATGATGGTAGTCAGCCAATGGCTCCATCGCTCTCCTCGGGGGCCCTATGTGTGTGTGTATGTGTGTGTGTGACAGGGAGAGAAAAAAAGGAAAAAGGGAGAGAAACGGAGAAAGAGAGAGAGATCTGGGTTGCAGTTTGACCAGGTCTGAACACGGAACCAGAAGCACACTATAAGTCCACGGATTGTTCCTTTTCTGGCACCGGCGCGCGCACAAGGATATTTTTGGATCGCAAAAAAGAGTGCGCTGGAATAGTGGAAAACAACCGGAATAGTGAATTCTGTGAGGAATTGTCTGTGGATTTAATTCGCCGAGGAGCAGCTTCATTCATGTCACCAGACCCGCTGTTGAAAAGTGGATTTGAACGTGTTTCAAAGTCCGAAAACATTTAAGAGCCCGCGACTAGTGTAGCTTTTCGCGTGGGCTTTTTGGGGGTCTTTTTTTGTTTGTTTATTTTACAGCAAATGTATTTGTTGTAGTTAAACCCGTAGTGCATTTAAAATCTATAAACTTTCCAAACGTTGTTCACATGTAGGCTACTGACAGCGCTCTAAGATGAATGCGTTTCTGTGTAGCCTTGCGGTTGTATGACGTTTTCTGTTTTAATGCAATATAACATTGTGCCTTCAAAACTAATGTTGTGGTTTTGCCACCAATATATGGTGCTCGGCTGTGTGCACGCGCTGCACGGCATTCGACCAACATTAATGTTGCACGAGCTCAGAAATAGTTTTAAATCGCTAAGATCTGAACGTAAATAACTCATCTAGAGTTTCAAGTTGTCGTATGTTCAGGACGAAACGCTCAGGTCTTGTGCGGCGACTCTGGAGAAGCCGTTTGATTCCAGATAAAGAGGGGGGCGATGGATATGGCAAAAGCGGCGAGGGGTCTCGAGACGATCAGCTTGGCATCAACCCAGAGAAAATTCCCAAGACGGAGTTCAGACCGATGACCCCGAGCGGGTCGCCTGGCGTGGACTATGGGGAAGTGTGTACGAGGAATCCCACCGAGAGCAGCGGTGGTGGCACCTCAGGGGGCGTTTTGGACCAAGATGGGGGTACGGTGTGTACGGTGGGAAGCCCTCGGTCTGTGCAGGACAGCGATTGTAGAACAGTCACTTGCTGTTTATTTAAAGATCGGGACCATCATTCTGGATCTAGAAACCCGGAGCCTGGCTCGTGCCAGTTCGTGCTGAGGAACATTGGTTCTTCTCGGGACCCCGGTCCTCTTGAGAGCCAGGAGACGAAACCTCGCTCCGTCATGGAGCAGGAGCTCAAGAACGCCACCTATTCGCTATTAAAAAGGCTAAAGGAGAAAACCTTGGATACTTTGTTGGAAGCCGTGGAGTCCAAAGGAGGGATGCCGAGCGACTGCGTGATGGTATCGCGGACCGAGCTGCGGTTGGGCGGCCACATGGCTCCTCCACAGCTGCTCATCTGTAAGCTTTATCGGTGGTCAGACCTGCAGCACACGGCCCAGCTTAAAGCGCTCTGTGAGTGCAAGAGCTTCGGAGCTCAGGACGGTCCGGTAGTGTGCTGCAATCCATATCATTACAGCCGACTCTGTGGGCCAGGTAAGCAAAGAAGACCCCATTGAAGACTTAAACAAACTATATGTTCTCATTATTAGGCTTTGCTTTACACCTGCTGTAATGCCAAAGGTCTTTCCTCAGGGTTTCCCCAACAGTTGCATTGAAGCTGTGTTGTTACAGTGATTCATATACTACAGAATGCCATTGATAAAATTGAGTGCAGTAGCAAAGAAGAATTTAGCTTTGCTTTTCAGTGATAAAATAGGCGAATGTTCGTACTAAAATGCAAGCAATTACGTTTCAGTGCTTTAATTATATAGAATTGACTATAGTGACTTAAAGAATTACAATTTGCACATTATCCATACAAGCTATGTAGCTACTGTACAGTTTTTATTTTCTGCTACTTTATTATTTTCCAACAATCAAGTTGTTACCATGAAACTAACTAGCTACATTGGCAGAAATAAAATACAAACATAATTAACCTACACATAAAATGCATGGCGTCTTAATTGCATGTTACTGAATTGAACATTTGTGCCCTTATCCTTGATAAAATGAGGCTACTGGGTTTATTCATTTTCTGCTGGTCAATGGGTAATGTATTCTCCAAATAGTTGCCTCAAACAGTAGAGTATATTTGAATGGAGGGTAGTTATTATAGCCTATTCATTTGTTTTAGAGAATTTTCCTAGTCTAATCTCATGTAAACACTGGCTGTGTGGCCTAAAATATCTTAAGACCACAAGCTTAAAAAAAAGTTTTTATTCTGACCAGTTCCTTAGTCATTTAGCAATATAGTCAAGTGCTGGATTCTTTCCTCTCACAAGGCTCATAATCACCAATACTTGTTCATTTCTGTTACAGATGTTGTTCTGACATATTTCGTATAAACCAAATCTAGTCTAAAAAAAAAGCAAAGTAGAGTAAAATCCCACATATTGATATGGGTTAACATAAAGGTTAGAATTCCTAGCATTCATTGACAGAATAGATTGACATCTTGTGAGGATATCATTGGGAACCCGAGGCACTTGGCAACATATAAGTCAGTTTTTCCATAATAAATCCTCACATATTAAGAGATACCTTTTAATCAAAGGCTTCAAACTGACAATTACACTCTTTGCTCAGCGTTTTATT